>CM050163.1:358757518-359180018 GCA_027410445.1 Discoglossus pictus | reverse complement strand
TGAACTGCATAAAATTAAACAAATAGTCCCCGTATAGGTCTGCCCTCTACAGCATATGGAGATATAGACGCTGGAAAGGCTGGATCTGCAGTGTAGTATCGTATCCTAGCCTATCAGGGACCACATCTGAGCAGCATGTTGCAGAGATGTTCACTGATTGATTAGTATGAGACAACACATTCATTACTACAGAGTATGTGTCTTCATGAGCTGCAGTGAGCAGACCCAGACAGGACTATTTCTTTGGGCAGTAAAAACAGAGCTTTTAAAGTACTTCATAATAAAATAAAGTACATAAAAGTAAATGAATATAAAGGTATATTACATATAAAAGGACCTCATTCAATTGCAATTTGGCCAATTGAATAGGGGTCTAAATTAGCACATAACATATTTTAATAAGTTTTTAGTTAGTGAAGACCTTGATTTAGGATAGAAGTCCACTAACTAAAAACTTCTTTAAAAAAAAAAAAAAAATGTTATGTGCTTATTTAGACCCCTATTCAATTGGCCAAATCGCAATCGAATGAGACCCAAGGTAAATAGCGCTGCTGAGACTTTACTGAATTTCATCTAAAAATTAAATCAATTTCATAGTGTTAGGGTAAGAGGTTAGGGTAAAGTTAAAGGGTTAGGGTAACCATATAAGGTTACAAATTGTGTAAAATGTCGACAGCTCCATCTAGTGGCTCCTTGCCACCCAACAGGAAAGATCCTAGTCTTGAGTGTATTAAAAAGAATGTATTTGTGATTGGATTAAAGGGATATGTAAATTTGCTGGATTATGAATGCCTCGTATAGAGAAACAGTAGTGTTAAACATTGAAGTCTGCAAAATCGCTTGCCATTTAGGACAGTTGAACATTAGGGTTAACACCCTCCAAACCCAGGCTAAATTAGCCTTACATTTAAAATGATTTATTCTGGCCAATCAGGTTAGTTGAAACTTTTGAATTAACTCTGGGGTCCTGTTTGTGGTGCAAAGCACCCTGGGTTATATAGTGTTTCATGGATATGTGCTATGTATCGCTGCGGACATACAGACAGGAAGGAGATTGGCTGAGCAAGCAACATCAGGTAAATAGTGGGTTAATATTGCTCCCCTGATGCTGCATGCGGATTGGGGGAGATCAGATGCCTGTGTAGACACCACCTGGAGGTGTCAACATAATTAGAGGGATTTTTAGATAATAAAAATAAAAATGTATTATGAGATGTGCTGCATACATATAAGCTCCTTTTTGCCTATAAAGTGCAGAAACATTTATTAATCCATGGAATGTTCATATCAATTTAAAAAAACAAGAGACATATATTGTTGTTTGGAGCCTATTACAATGCATCACAGTTTACACACTTTGTTTAATAAATCCCCTACAATAATAATCAGAATATATTCTATTTAAGCACAATTACATCCTGTTAATACATCCTGTTAGGATTAGGTCATATAAATGCCTTTTTTACACGTATTTAAGCACAGCACTTTTTAAGGGTGTGTGCTGTAAGTGGCAATTTTATCAGCAAAAAGACAAATGTATTAGTGTTTAGAAATACATAATATTTCAGTTTTCCCCCACACACAAGTAATACCAATCCCCATAACTGCATTCCATCATACAACGCCCTAATCTCAACAAGCTCTTCTTCAAACAACCTGCAAAACTGGTTCACAATTTATTAGACAAAACTAATGTCCCTAAAAAGGTTAAAAGAATCAAAGTACCCTTCAAAACATAAATTTAATCTGGTCAGCACATAAAAAGATAATATTTTTTTAAATTTTACATAAAAAAAAAAAGCAGTGTGAGGAGTTAACAAGAACTTGGCAGAAGACACCAAGTCTGTTCTGTGTTTGCAGACAAAAAAAAAAAAAAAAAAGGTTTCCTTTGACTCAGTTAAAATGAAGAAATGTATTTCTCCATATATGAAACAAAGTTGCTAGTTCTATCACTATAGAATATTTACTTTATAATGGTTTATGCTATATGTATCATGTGCAAAATAATTACATTTTTACCAAAAATAATCTGCACAATTACATAAAAAACAGACAAAAATTGTATTTTTTTTTTATAGGAGCGATGTCAATCTGTGCAAAGTAGCCTAAGAAGTGCTACTAATTGGGTACAGTTTGTCCCATTTACTCTTTTTATATGTTCAGTTGTGCACTGATCTATATTAGTAAGTATTGGATTACATTACAGCACACAAATAATATAAAAAAAACACAACTTACCTCTCGGTGTTTAGGGAAATAGATACTTGCTTCTTTTGAGCTACAAGCTGAAAGAGGTAGAGAGCGGAGAGGGTTTTTTTTTTTATGAAGCTGAGAAACCACACCTAGCAACATGCACATAACTCTGCAGTTATACTGATTGGTTGGCAAGCTGCAGGATCTGGCATTGCCGTTTCACTAACTACTAATTCCAGTATGGAGAGAAAATTCCTGGCAATGTCATTTGTAAAACCTTTTCAAATGCAGTTAGCATTGTGTGTGTTTTATAGCTTATTCCTTCTTATTATAAGCCAAGGATATATATTATTCAGTGACATAACATACTTCTTAATACAAATAGCTGGTAAGGAGGATCTGCTTGAGGGAGTGGCAGGGTCTGGTGGATAATGCAGATTTTTCTGGCTGTATAGAAATATAGATTTGACCACAGATATGAAACAATACGCCATCTAGTCTGACCTTAATGACTATATAAAAATAGGGACTTGTCGGTCAAAAAATGACGGTCAATAAAATGTGAAGCCATGGCAATGCTGTTTGGCATGCAATGTTAAGCTTTTTATACTCTAAGGACCTTCGGCGCTCATTGCGAGCCGCTCCTCTCTCTATTTTTTAAAATATTAATTAATTAATTGAATAATAAATTTATATAGTTTACCTTTTTCTAATCAATATATGTAACAATCAATAGCCTGAATAGGTAACAATCTCCTTTTATTGTCCTGCAGCATATAATGTCCAGTGGGTCTGTTGCTGGCCTGAGGAGAAAGTTTTATGAATGTCCCAACTGTGCATTAGGAATAGGCTGCGTGTGCAAGGGCAAACTGTTGGTTTATTTGTGTAAAGCACCACTTTAGATGCGTAAAGTTGTTAGTGGCATGTTTGGATTGTAAAATAGAGTTGTTTGTCTATGTGCTACGTGGTTTACGAGCATTTGCCGTCCTTTGTAACAGTGTATTTTGTACCCCGTACGTTCCTGCGTGAAAGTGGTATGCGGTTGGCGCGGTTTTGCGCGGTCCATGGTCGTGTAGCCTCATTTTAAGTTTTTTTTAATTGACTTAAATTCACGTTTCACCTCACTCCCAGATGTCCTGGCTGTTCCCTCATCCTGTGTGTGATGTTTTTGTTGTATTTTTTATTTTTTGTGTGTGTTTCGTGTTTTTTGCTTTGCGCAGTTCGGCTTTTGACTTCGTATTTTTTTTTTATATGTCCCGTGTCTCGTAAAAATGTTCATCAAGTGCGCTCATTGCCCAAGGGGTGCAAATTTTAGTGCCTTAACGGCTCGCCTTGCAGGCTTAAGTGCTGCAAGTTAACGGCTATGCTAGGCTCGCAGGCAATGAATGCCTTCTGCGCTTATCGCCTAAGTGCTCCGAGTTAACAGCTCGCTCATCACCTAAGTCGTACACACCACGCAAAGCGTGACAACGTCTCATAGTTCGACAATTATAATATGTGATGTTAGGCCTAAAAGGACCACTGTAGTGCTTTTACAAGTAAAGCTCATGTATGTTTGCTGGGCATGGACTATTAAAAACAGTATGCAGTTTAAAATAAATTAAAGTTATTATTTTTTCTTACTTTCTACATTATTTGGTTTCTCCGCCTCCATGTGGACATGGTCAGCTCTGCTCGGGAGAAAGCTTGGAAGCTGTCTGGGCTATGATGTCACTGGTTCTGCCCATAGTTCCTCATCCATGGCCTTCCCAGAGGTAAGAGCTCTATTGCAACCTGCTCACAGCCTCCTCATAGGCCCTGCCCAGTGTCAGTATGAATATTTCTCAGTGCAGTGGTGTGCAGCAGCCAATAGGTGATGGTGCATCGCTGGTACTTTATTGCATTTTTTCGTTCAGATGAGAGTTTTGGATTCTAATTTACTATGTAAAGCTTATCATCTGCCACTACCCTAACTGTAGGAACAAATTAAACAAAGTCTTGGTGAGCCACCTGCTGGCCACTGCATGCCACTGTCATGGCAGAGAGATAACAAGAAAGGTCCCACAATAGTCCTTCCCCCTTTACTGAGCATGCTCAGTATGAACCAGACAGAGCTGGCTATGCTCCCTGACAGGAACAGGTAGGAGGAGATAAGCAGCTCTGCTTGAGAGAAAACTATCCAGATAGCACTGACAGCTGCAGTGCCAACAAGTAGCCGCTAGATGGCGCCCTCAGGTTTCACGGAAGGCCTATAATTATTCCATCCTCAATGGGATGCAACTCAACGGTGCTGAATCGACAGCGGTTGGTGGCGGCGGCACTGCTGCTGCCAATTTTTTGCGAAGGAAAAGAGGGAATGGACCGAAAGCTGACACTTTAAAAAGTAAGATAAATAATATCTTTTTTTTATTTTAAAGTGCATATTATTTTTATTTTTAATAGTCTATGAACAGCAAACAAACATATGCACTTTACTTATAAATGCATTACAGTGGTCATTTAATAAATCCCCAGAATAAGCTTGAAGAGTAAATTCCACCTAAATACAAGTTTATTTTATATTAAAGCCCATTCCTAGAAAATATTAAACTATCTATGTAAAGGTTATTTAACTTTCCTATTTTACCAGTAACTCCTCTATGTAACTATGTAAATGCCTCTAAGTGCATATATATAAGAGCAACTTGTGTTAAGGTGCAATCCCCCCTTAAAGCATTAACTGGGTATGTTGAAAGTCCTTTGTGTTTGTGTCAATTCTGCTATTTCCCAATATTTCATGTGGCAAAGAGTACAGACACTATTTTCTAGCATTTGCACAATACACTAACAGTAGCAGCAGCTTGCGCAATGTCTCTAATTTTTATAAGTATGCACAAATGATATGCTCATACTGCCCAAAATACACTTAAATAACCTGCTAGGATCTGGAGTAAACAAAAATGTCAGTTGGTGAAAATCCGAGGCATTTGTCTTTAAATGTAGGGTTGTTTCTTCAAATGAGGGAAAGTTGTTGGGTATGCTTATCTGCCACCCTTACTGTAAAGTTGTGCTTTTGACAATACCTTTTAATATAAATACATAAAATCACCCTGTCCCCAATATGAACCTTTAGAGTATTAAGATATTGAAGTATATTCACTCATTATTGACTAAAGACTCATTAGTTCTTTTATACCAGTGCTCGTTGTTTTAATTATCTACGATTTTAGTTCCATTCCACCTATTTTTGGTCCTTTCACTCTTCACCTTTGCAAAATCTGACAGCTGCAATCCCGCCGCCAACCGACAGATGGAGCTGCCGATTTTTTTTTATATAAGGCGCGCCGACAAAAGAGGTCCGAGTGTCTGCGCCGAACATAGCAATGGCCTTGCTGTTGACTCCGAGTCGCCGAGTTGTGCCACGTCGGAGGGGAGAATAGTTCTTTGCCTTACAACAAAGATGACGGCGCCCGAAAAATGACAGGACCCTCTGCCGGATGGCTCATGAAACTGCTGCCGAAGAAATGCGAAGGTGAAGAGGGATAGATCCCCATTTTCTCTCTGTATCCTTTTATCCACCCTTTACTAAACACACCCAGTAAACATTGTTTTACCTCTGTTCCATAATTTAATTAATTTATCTAATGTTTTCTCAACAAAAAAAAACAAGGCAATATCTAGTTATTAAATCTACTTTTAAGTGCTGTTCCTTTATAGTAAATCAAATCTATTTGCCACCAGCTAGTTATGAAGAATAGGTAGGAAGAAGGAAAATACATCACTCCAGACAGCAGCCCAATCCAACCCTCACTTCTAACATGAATCAGTCTTATCCCATTTCACTGGAGGTTAGTATACTTCCTCTATACTCTCCATCCTCGCAGCCATCTTTTATCAATTACAGCATACCTTTGCACAACCTGATGAACCTGAACACAGATGCAGAGCTCTACATAATAATTCTAGTTTACCTCTAAATCTTCTCTTATAGCACTTGGCCATGCTTTATTAGTTCTGCAACAGAATCATGCAATTATTATAACACTGCATTGTTCTCAGTTCTAAAATCACAAATACAGGAAAATAAACAAAAAAAAAAACCTGAAATATACACTTCTAAGCTCTGGTATGTGCCACTGTCTCTTTAGACTGTATAAGCTCTCATGTAGAGCCCTCATAACAGTTTTGCATTGGTTTGTCCTTTTGATAATAGTTTATACCACTACTCTGAACTGTGAGTTCCAAAAGATCCCACATTTGTTTATTTAACTCTCCCACAATATTCTGCCAGCAACACACCCTATTGTTATCTATAACAGGAATGTTTCAGGATATGTGTATGGTTTGCGACCTCTAACATACGTTCTTCTGCACTGATTATTTTGTCAAAAAGTCCTGCAATCTTGCAGCCTTATTAAATTGTGATTCAGCCAATTCAATAGGGTTCTATATAAGCACAAAGCATATTTTTTTACAGAAGTTTTCAGTTAGTGAAGACCTTCCTGTTGGATAGAAGTTCACGAACTAAAAACTTCTGTAAAAAAATATGCTATGTGCTTATATAGAGCCCTATTCAATTGGTCAAATCACAATTTAATAAGGCTGTTGGTCTCTATCAATTTTCCTATAGTAAGTGGTCTTGTTGTTATGTGGCATTAAGGACCCATGTAACCTGACGGTAATACTGCTGCTTCTACTTTGGATGACTTTCTCTCTGGAGAGATCTTGACTGCAGATAGGAAGCAAGGCACATCTTCAGCCCTATTAAATTCGAAGCCCATAGAGGCATCGGCACACCCGCAAAGGCTGCAGGCTTGAAACTTGGCTGCGTTATAGAGCTATTAAATTCAACAATGCCTTGAGTTACGGGCCGTACAAGTAAACCATTCTTGCGCCGGTTGGATGCGTGGCCATAAACATGATCAATCAGTCAAACCCGTATTGACGGAGCCAATGGCAAATGAGATCGTCATCATTACGTTACTGAAAAATGGAGGCTAGATTTCAAAGGGTTTCAATTACGAGTTTCGATCAGACCCGTATTCTAGAAATAATGCGATATTAATAAATCCATAAATATGATATTCAAGTCCCTGCGTGTTCCATTATATGTATTAACACATTGATTGCCAGGATCGATATAACACAGAAATTACATAATATTTTATATTGCAGATTTGCGAGCTTGAGAATGTTGTGCTGTTAATTTTAATACTTAACATCACTTTCCCTTTAATTTTAAGTACAGCAGTGGGTTTATATTTGCATTCACAGTGCTAAGGATAGGACTTCAACCCCCTTGCAGGTCCTCTCTATTACCCGTAGGATTTTTGGCTCCATTTGCGGGTTACAGGGTTGATCGCCAGTGGATTCATAACAATTTAATAGCGATTTTCCAACGTTACAGTTACAGGCTTCACAGATCAAAGGATTTGCAGCCGCGGAGTTCAGATTTCGACATCCTGTAGGGTTTTTTCGCAGTTGTTAGCATGTTGCTTTACAAGGCCAATTTAATAGCAGTAAGTCTTGCGGGCTACGTTACGGGCTACGGTTTTATACGTTGAGGGAATTTAATAGGGCTGCAAGTCTTGTAGCTACCTAAAAATCTTGGATATCCATTTGGGGCCATTTTTGTCAGATATGGAGAGCTGTGGCCTTTCAATCGCTTCAGAGATTAGTTACCCAATGATATTTAAAGGCCTATCTGAATTTGCCTATTTTTACCTTTTTCAAATCTAAAACATACTGCTAATATCAGAAAGACACATTACATTGAGTCATTCTATAGACATACAGATGTATTTTATTTAAAAATAAAACTTGTTTACCACACCTCCAGAGCTGCTCACATAGGCACAGTGAACCTCCCAATATAAACACTGCAGTAAAGTGTGATTTGAACCCATTATTAACCTTCCAGCCAACAGCAGCTCCACGCAGAGATCTACAGATCAGTGTCTGCTTCCTTCTGCAAGGGGACAACACATCCCATTATTCCTTCCTGCACAAACTGCTATCACTGATTGTTACAATGTATTAAAATGTATCAGTTGCCTGTGATTGGTCCAAAACAAATTATGAATGTTATGCTAATTTTGGCAGAGATAGCCAGGGGTGTAACGACCAAAAGTAACTGCTTGCAAACTAAAGAGATTTAGCAAACATCAGGGTGAGTTTGTTAATGTTTATTTTGGTAGTTTTTCATGCAAAATAATGTTTGCATACACTATTAATTCTCCACTATCAGATACATTCAGAATCCAGGAAACTTGGATATGCCTATAAATAAAATGTAACATCTATGAAGGATTATAAGTACAACTGCATAAATAATTAATTCCTATTGTCTACAGTAGCTAAAGAGCTTTTTGGGCCGTTGAGCAAAAACACGACTGCAGTTCTTTTTATTTGTTTGGTTCTTTATAAACAATACACTGCAGCCCCTTCAGAAGTGACTTAAAAGTAAATCCATTGAATCTAAGGCCTTGCCCACTTAAAGACCTGCAGAAGCCTACATAAGGTAGACAACAAAACAATGTCTTTCTACCCTTCTGAGTTTATAGGTCTCAGAAGGGTACAATATATTCATAAATCTCCGCCCACTGCAAAAATATAATACCCACCAAGCAAGCAAGTCTGTGAATGCGGCTCGCTCTTGAAACAAAACCTGAACGCAAGTGTTGTTGGGCAGATCACCCACAAATCAAGACCTGGTGGCCTGAGGACTACAACACACTCAACTAGCCTGTCTAATTTCTATAGTATACATGATAAGGAGGGAGTACCTCTTGTTGCATACCATGAAATTATCAAAATGATCTCCTCTCTTGGTACCCGCTCACTGATTTCTAGGCACTTGCCATTTGCACAACATTTTTTATATCACTGGACATTGCCTATATTAAGGGTATGCGAGCCATTCAGGATGACTGAAGAAGTGATAGTCTTGATTGTATGCAGCAGGAATATCATCAAATCCTGGCTGTGTGTGTGCACCAGGACTGATTTTGCCTAGCCATGGTCCATATCTCAATTTTCAGTAATGTTAAGCAAAAAGAATGGTGAGTTTCAGAAGTGATGAATTACATATTAAATATGTAATACTTATGTATTGCTGTTGGCATATGCTGGGTTCTACTTGGTGTTATGTTTTATTTTATCTATTATGTTTAGTCCCTGGCCATGTTTTTGCCTGCTGGCCCTTAGATATGCCACCTATCGGTCTTTATTTCATCCCATTTTGTGTGTACACCGCTCTCTCACCATAAGATGGGAAGATCCAGAGTCCAGGTTATTTGATGCTACTACTTGTAGAAGGACCTACTGGGAGAAAGACTTCCCATCATGCGAGATCTACACCTCATATTGTGAGGTCAACAAATGTGAGTGTACCTATATATGTTATTCTTTTGAGTTATGTGCTAGTCCTCCTCATTTTATCTGCACTATAGTTTGCGCTTCTCCCACCTCCCTTTTTGTCTACAAATTAAATATGCATCACCGAGACTGAACTTTGGGTACATAATTCTTTTATAACTCCCATACTGTAAATCCCAACCCACAGTACAAGATTCCTAGTTTGTAAATGGATGTTGTAAAATTATATGTAAGTATGCTATATAAAATATACAGTCTTGTAAAATACTAAAACCTACTTCCATGCACTACAATTGCAAACTATCAAATTGCTTATCGAGAGAACTAAATCAGTTGACTGAAGTCAAGTCCAGTTCAGAGGATTTTAAACATGGCTAGGATAAGCATACGGCTATCTTGAGGAATAATTGAGATAAGTTTTGGGTAGATGAAATAGGTATACTACATGTGCCTTTTGTTTTTACGATCAAATACATGTTTTGTGTTTGTATGACAGATTTTTTTCTCAGATACTCCACGTTGTCAGAAGAAGACCTTGACTTTGTTTTAAGAGGGCATGGCCCTTGCAATTAAAAGTAAGCTGGGTTTTCTTTTGCAGCATTGTTTTTGCAATGAAAATGTTGTTATAATGTTTAACACATTGAAAAATTCACATGTTTTTGATGTAACAAAGGCTTTCAAAGAGCCCTGTAGCATCTGGTTTAGCAGTACTATTTTTAGATTAAAGCCATGTTCTTTGTATCCTTTGTGCTCATGTACAACTGTTACATTGGTTATAATGATTACAGTAGTGATTATTATCTGAATATTTGGATTTTGTCATTCTAAATATGCCTCAGGGTTATTATAATATTATAAAATGTGTGATATTATTGTGGAAGCAAAAAGTCTATGTGCCTTTTAGATTAGCTAAATTTGACCTTTTTTTTTAGAAAATGCAAAAGTGACTGTAGCCTTAAATCTCAACTTTTTAAAATGTACATACAATTATTATTTTCTTATTTTCTTAGTATTATTGTTATTTTCTTATTTGAGCTGCAGGGTCTGTTTCTTAGCAGATTTTGTTCTTGTAAACTACAAAGATCTCCATTTGTCATGTTGAAAGCATTGTTATTTTGAACTGCCATGTTTCTATTGTAACAGCTGAGAGCTTCCTCTTAATTCAATTTCACCTATCATCCATTAAAGTAAATCAATAGAAACCAAAATGGTGTCTCCCACTGCAGCATAAGTGTATCAATTGTAGTTCCCTAAATAAGAAACAGCAGTGGTCCTTTAAACACTTTGACTAGCCTTACACATTTAAGGATCTGTTTTATAGATAAAAACTTCATCTGTAGTTTCTCCAAATTAAAACAGATGCACACAGTATCATCCTTATTAAATTGTGATTCAGTAAATTTAAAAGGGTTCTATTTAAGCACATACTGTAGCATATTTTATTTACAGAAGTTTTTAGTTAGTGAAGACCTTGCTTTTGGATAGAAATTCACTAACTAAAAACTTCTGTAAAAATATATGCTCTGTGTTTATATAGAGACCTTTTAAATTTACCGAATTGCAATTTAATAAGGCTGTAAATGTACAATTACATCATAAGCAGATGCTGATCTCCACTTAATCGCCAAATAGAGTAATTATTTAGTTTTTTGGGGTATATGTATATGCACTATATATGTTTATAGTGTCAAGTACACTTACAAAATAAATATCCCTGCCTATAATAATTTCTGTGCATATACAAACATAATTCAATGTTCTGCACTGCATCCTCAGGCAGCCTGCCGCCCCCTGAAAATGTGTTGGCCCAGGCCTGGACCTCATGGACCTAGGCAGTAACACCCATGTGTCTTCCTATTTAAAAATCAGCTATAGTTATTACAAAATTAAAATCCGATTCTGCTGGGTGTCACAGATTCTGGTCTAGGATCTGTATGGGTAACATAAAGATGTAAATGTGCTGATATTTCCTCGGACATGTTACTTCAATATGAAAATAAATGAATTCACCACTAGCTAAACACTTCTATGGCTTGCATAATGGAGACATGCCATGTCTTGGTATTATTGTCAATAACAATACTTTATAGTTGATGTGAGATTTATATAGCGCTATCATTATGAATTCATACCAGATTAGGAATACTATTGTGTTATGAATATTACTGTGTTATAAACGCTGCCATCACATAGGCTGAGATAAGCAAACTCTCATCCGCTAATTAAACTGTTGGTGGTTCTTCCTATGTGGTTGATATCAGTGCTTCCTACTAACAAAAAGAGCTATGAAATATCACTGGAAATAACAACCAGTGGCAGTAATTTGTCCTTTCTGACTTTAGAGAAAAACTTTGTTTTGTGAAATCGCTCTTTTTCACAATAGATGATTGGTCAGTGACTCTATGAATTATTTGTGGTGCTAATGGAAGTTCATCATCACTTATTGAGATTCATGTTTCTGTTAATGGGCACTGCTTGGTTTATATTTAACCAGAACATTATGCTTCTTTCATTATTTGATTAAGCCTGTCCACTCTATTGGTCTTATTCAATTTCACTGCAGTTTCCCAGAATACACATCACATTTATTGAAATAGTTTAGGGAGAAATATTTTTAACAGAAGAAAAATAACCAACGTTAAGTGAGAATGATACTTATATTGGCTACCACAATACCACTCTGTTTTTTTAAATCGGTTTAAAACTTACCTACATGAATTTGCATATACATTTATATGCCTAAAATGTTTGTGAAAAAACACTAGATACATTATAAAAGAGAATCAATTTTAAGTGAAATATGACCAACCTATCCTTAAAAGTAATTTAAGGTGCACAGAAAATGGTCCAGTTTTGGTAAAATTAAAGTTTTACCAATAAATCTAATTTGTTGCTATTAAAACAATGTATGGTAAATTAGTGGTAAATAACTGACATTACACTTTATGTGCCTTAAAATATACCGTATTGGTCCGAATATAAGCCGCACCCGTAAAGTTCAAGGGGAAAAAATAGAAAAAAGATAGTACTCAAATATAAGCCGCACCCGTAAAATTGGAGAGAAAAAGACTCTCAAAGTGATCAGCCATTGCAAGAAACAGGCTTTCTAATTGGCACTGTAGCTTTTTTGCAGGTTACAGGCTTTACAGGATGTTAGAATCACTAAAACTGTCAATCGCTATTCAATACCGCAGTTTAAAGCACGAAAATCCGCACCCTTAACTCGCAATCGGGTAAATCGGCAGTAATTTTGCATTCGCGAATAGAAGTCGCACGCGTTACAAGCAAAGTTCGCAAATCGGCAATGATTTTTTGACTGTCGCGAATATAAGCCTCACTCGTAACTCGCAAGCTCAAAAATCGGAAAAAAGGTGCGGCTTATATTCGGACCAATATGGTAACTTTTCAAGATGATTACTCCTTGCTTTCTATGCTATTCCAATTCATTCATTGATGGACCACTGCACTGCACTTACATGTAAAGCTCAGAAGCTTGAAATAGTATGCAGTTTAAAATAAATAAAAGCTAGCTAGCAGAGATAGCTGTTTTCCTGTGTGCTGGACTGATGTCACTGTCCCTGCCTTGTGACATTATTAGCTCCACCCCTACTGTCTACACAGAGATAACAACTCTATTGTAATGGTTGCCCCATAGGCCCAGACCAGTGTCGGTGCATGAAGCATCCATAGCCCAACCTCCTTGTACTGAGCATGCTCAGTCTGAAGCAGAGCCTACACTGGTCAGACTTTATATTTAAGCCAGCACACCGGAAGAGCTGGTCATGCCCCTGAGAAACATAGGTAGGAGGAGATACACTGCTCTGCTTAATGAAAAAACACAGTGTAAAAGCTAAGAAATGTCAACTTTTATGTATTTTAAACTGTATACCATATACAGTGGATATAAAAAGTCTACACACCCCTGTTAAAATGTCAGGTTTCTGTGCTGTAAAAAAATGAGACAAAGATAAATCGTTTCGGAACTTTTTCCACATTTAATGTGACCTATAAACTGTACAACTCAACTGAAAAACAAACTGAAATCTTTTAGGTAGAGGGAAGAAAAAATATAAAAATAAAATAATATGGTTGCATAAGTATGCACACCCTTAAACTAATACTTTGTTGAAGCACATTTTGATTTTATTACAGCACTCAGTCTTTTTGGGTATGAGTCTATCAGCATGGCACTTTTTGACTTGGCAAGATTTGCCCACTCTTCTTTGCAAAAACACTCGAAATCTATCAGATTGCAAGGGCATCTCCTGTGCACAGCCCTCTTCAGATCACCCCACAGATTTTCAATCGGATTCAGGTCTGGGCTCTGGCTGGGCCATTCCAAAACTTTAATCTTCTTCTGGTGGAGCCATTCCTTTGTTGATTTGGATGTTTGCTTTGGGTCGTTGTCATGCTGAAAGATGAAGTTCCTCTTCATGTTCAACTTTCTAGCAGAAGCCTGAGGGTTTTGTGCCAATATTGACTGGTATTTGGAACTGTTCATAATTCCCTCTATATTAACTAAGGCCCCAGTTCCAGCTGAAGAAAAATAGCCCCAAAGCATGATGCTGCCACCACCATGCTTCACTGTGGGTATCGTGTTCTTTTGGTGATGTGCAGTGTTGTTTTTGCGCCAAACATATCTTTTGTAATTATGGCCAAAAAGTTCAGCCTTGGTTTCATCAGACCATAACACCTTTTCCCACATGCTTTTGGGACACTTCAGATGTGTTTTTGCAAAATGTAGCCTGGCTTGGATGTTTTTCTTCGTAAGAAAAGGCTTTTGTCTTGCCACTCTACCCCATAGCCCAGACATATGAAGAATACAGGAGATTGTTGTCACATGTACCACACAGCCAGTACTTGCCAAATATTCCTGCAGCTCCTTTAATGTTGTTGTAGGCCTCTTGGTAGCCTCCCAGACCTGTTTTCTTCTCTTCTTTTCATCAATTTTGGAGGGAGCTCCAGTTCTTGGTAATGTCACTGTTGTGCCATATTTTCTCCACTTGATGATGACCGTCTTCACTGTGTTCCATGGTATATCTAACGCGTTGGAAATTATGTTGTACCCTTCTCCTGACTGATACCTTTTAACAATGAGATCCCTCTGATGCTTTTGAAGCTCTCTGTGGATCATGGCTTTTGCTGTGGGATGCGACTAAGAAAATTTCAGGAAAGACCAACTAGAGCAGCTGAACTTTATTTGGGGTTAATCGGAGGCACTTTAAATGATGGCTGGTGTATGCTGACTTCTATTTAACACGATTTGGAATGTGATTGCTTAATTCTGAACACAGCTACATCCCCAGTTTATAAGAGGGTGTGCAGACTTATGCAATCACATTATTTTTCTTTTCTTTTTTCTTCCCTCCACCTAAAAGATTTCAGTTTGTTTTTCAATTGAGTTGTACAGTTTATAGGTCACATTAAAGGTGGAAAAAGTTCTGAAATGATTTATCTTTGTCTAATTTTTTTACAGCACAGAAACCTGACATTTTAACAGGGGTGTGTAGACTTTTTATATCCACTGTATGCACAGAACATATGAGCTTATCTTGTAACTATACTAAAGTGCTCATTTAACACTAGACATTGGGTATGAATTAACAGTTGGTGCATGAGGTGATGTAGTCTAGAGGGGAAATTCGCATTTGTATGTTGCCATAAGCAAAACATAATTTATTGAGAAAGATAGAAAGGTGACAAAAAACAAACAAATGACACTTCCCATTAAAATAAAAGTGAATATACTAATAAAGAGAGCCGTGTCGATCATACCAAATTGATAATAATGATGATATGTAAATATTCGCAAACAGATCAGTTGAATATAAGCAAAACTGGTAATTTAAAAACATACTACCATTGGCTATTACTGAGCTCAAAAAAACAATATGTCTTATGTAAATAAGAACTCTCTGAAAACAATCTCTTCTCTTAGACCTTTATCAACCCTTTTAACTTAGCCAGACTGGCTACTACTAGTAAGATGGCAGTATGAAACATCCTCGATGTAACCTGATCCCTGTAACTCTGGTGATTGTTCAACACAAGAAGAACCCAGAAGTAGAGTACAAACATCGATCCTCAAGCAGGAGTCCACATCTGCTTGATGTATAAAACAATTCCAACATCTTGGGCAAGCAGCCAACAGAAGCATAGTCGAGGTCACAGGCAGAGGATGGGGACAAATGGATGGCAATAGTTGTAGCCACAATAACCAGCACATTTTTGAGTCAGGCAGCAGACAAGTGATCAAAGACAGGAAATCAAAAATAGGTTTTAGTATTTTTTTCAGATCCATTGCCCTGGTAATGTACACCTCAGCTTATTCATCCTTATTTGCTACTGAGGTTTGTGCCAGAATTGATGAAACTGTCCACTCGTTCTCTGTTCTAAGATAACAGTCTGCATCATGACACCGTGCTCTCAAGTATGCAGAGCAGGGTGATGATGAAGGTAGATACACACATGCTAGGGAACTTTTGAATAAATACCTTGGGTACATTTCCAAGCCATCCACAAAATGAAACTGTTAGTTCTGTATTAACATTTGTATATCTCGGAGCCAATTTTGCAGTATTGTTCGTCATACTGTTTTATACCATAATGCATTGAAAAGTAAGAATATAAAGGTTTGCATTGTCTAGAGTTACAGTTAAATAAAGTAAGCAGCGCACATGTTGGAAACATTAGACCAATTACCTCTGTGCCATATATTCCACCTGAAAGAGTATCTTGTTGTCTCACATTTGCTTATGAATTTTTAAACACTTTTCAAGAGCTGAATGTGTAGCCACATTAAAGAGTCGGAACTTGAATAATCCCCATACAACCACCTCATCATGAATTCAGGTAAACCTGCTTTTATTTACTGAATAGATTAGCAGCACATGACTAGCACTAGCACAAAAAAATAATAGTTGTTAAAACAAGTAAAATATTGCCTTAATTGTTCATATGATATTATGAAGTTTGTGTATAGGAGAATAGAACATTATAATATCCATCTGAAAACATTTCCTGCATTGTGTTTAAGGCCTGTCTGTAAGGGAAAAATATTCTGATCTCTTTGGCATAGCACTGATGACTCATAATTTTGGAATTTGGAAAAAGGGAGTGGAAGTTTTTTTTTGAAAAGGCAGTTTGTACTGCAAAATACATTTACTTCTAGTCAGACTTGCAACACAGCAAAAGATTATTTAGCAAATCCTAAATACTGCAAATATTGTTTATTTATATATCTATGACCGTTATAGAACATACTAGAATTTCTTTTCAATAATCAATATTCCTTAATTTTGATTCTAATATTAACAAATTAATGTTAGATCCACTCATTTATTTTTTGAGTTTGTGTCATGAAAAGAAGGCGAAACACAAACAAATGAATATTTAAATGTCCTTTATTTTGCAAGGAACCCAGTCATATTTTTACTAATTTAATCTAATATTCCATATCAACATAACTTGATATCAAGCTTTGAAAGACAGGAGAATGTACTATATTTTGTAATTATAACAAGGCTTTTTTTGATAATTCTAACTCAGAGATGGTCATTTGCAAGAGCACAAGTGCTGCCTAAATCCTTAAAAGTTGTACCTATTTTTTGTTTTACAAGTAGCAAAAATGGTAAAATCCCTGTTGCAGGGAGGTAAAGATGTATTAATTAGCATGAGATGTAAAATATTAAGGATATGTGTTTGGAGGGAGGTGAGAGTGATGCTGTTGAAGAGTGTATGCAGATGGGCAGCATAGAAAGTCATACCCCCACCTCTTGCCCATCACTAATCTATCTGCTAAGCAGCATCTATTGTCTTATTGCTCCTCACCTTTCTGTCTCATTCTAAAGCTTCAAATGAGTTACACATCAAATTACTACCGTGGTCACATTTCTCTATACAGTATTATGAAAAACTAATCGTAAAATGGCTTTAGAAGGCAAACATATATATTCAGCCTTGATATTTTCATTTTTACATACAATTATTATTTCTTGTTCTCAACAGAGAGTATCCTTCTAAACTGAGCTTTGCATTATCCCTAATGAGACAATTTTAGCTGCCACATTCCCATTATGCAGATGGAAGTTTTTCTCTTTGCATTCACTTTTTTCCATTTCTGTATATTACTGGACTCTAATTCACAACAGCATAATTGCATATAAAAGTAATGAACCAGAGCAGGATTTTTTTTGTCCTATTTTCAAGTGTAGTTCTTCAAAAGAGGATATTTAAATAAATAACCACAGTGTTTCTTTCAGTTAAGATCCATCAAAAGAGGACCTCCAAGGGGTAAAATTGTGGAATTCTGGTGAGAAGAGATATGTTGTGGTGCAAGGATGTACATGTTGTTAAGAGGAAATATATGATGTCCATTTCACTCTGGAATGGAGGATATGCTAGGAAAGGGCAGAAAGGAAAGTCTGTTAATGAAGCTTTTGGCTGCAACTTGCTACTGACCACAACTGGTCGTACTTCACCTGAACCATACAGTGGGGGGAAAAATATTTGATCCCCTGCTGATTTTGAACGTTTGTCCACTGACAAAGAAATTATCAGTCTATAATTTTAATGGTAGGTGTATTTTAACAGTGAGAGACAGACCCTCTCCAAGTCATTAAGGTTTTAAGGGCTGATGTTTGGCAACTTGAACCTTCAGCTCCCTCCACAGATTTTCTATGAGATTATGGTCTGGAGACTTGCTAGGCCACTCCAGGACCTTAATGTGCTTCTTCTTGAGCCACTCCTTTGTTGCCTTGGCTGTGTGTTTTGGGTCATTGAAAATGGGTCGTGAATGGGTATTCCAGCTTGACAATGCCCTGGCTGAGTGAAGGAGGTTCTCAACCAAGATTTGATGGTCCATCGCCCCTTTGATGAGGTGCAGATGTCCTGACCCCTTAGCAGAAAACAGCCCCAAAGCATAATGTTTCCACCTCCATGTTTGATGGTGGGGATGGTGTTCTTGGGGTTATAGGCAGCATTCAGTTGAGTTGATGCCAAAGAGCTTGATATTGGTCTCATCTGACCACAACACTTTCACCCAGTTCTCCTCTGAATCATTCAGATGTTCATTGGCAAACTTCAGACGGGCCTGTACATATGCTTTCTTGATCAGGGGGCCTTGCAGGCACTGCAGGATTTCAGTCCTTCACGGCGTAGTGTGTTACCAATTGTTTTCTTGGTGACTATGGGCCCATCTGCCTTGAGGTCATTAACAAGATCCTCCTGTGTAGTTCTGGGCTGATTCCTCACCATTCTCATGATCATTGAAACTCCATGAGGTGAGATCTTGCATGGAGCATCAGACCGAGGGAGACTGGCAGTTATTTTGTGTTTCTTTCATTTGCGAATAATTGCACCAACTGTTGTCACCTTCTCACCAACCTGCTTGGCGATGGTCTTGTAGCCCATTCCAGCCTTGTGTAGGTCTACAATCTTGTCCCTGACATCCTTGGGCAGCTCTTTGTCTTGGCCATGGTGGAGAGTTTGGAATCTGATTGATTGCTTTTGTGGACAGGTGTCTTTTATAGAGGTAACAAGCTGAGATTAGGAGCTCTCCCTTTAACCTCCCTAGTGGTAATCCCGAGTGTGACTCGAGGTTAATCTTCTCTGCCTACTTGGGGTTACCGCAGGGAGGATGTGGAGGGAGCCCAGTGGTGCCGAGTTTGCCTGGGCCCCCTCACCACACCATTCCTCGTCCCCATCTTCCTCCTCCTACTCCCCATCTTGCTCTTCCCTCCTTATCCTTCCTCAATCCCCCCTCTCACCTCTCACCTCTCTTCTTATTTGCCTCCGATCGGAGCCCCGCAGCGCGTCTTATGCCTTTCCCTGGAACCGGCATATGCTAATGACGTCACAAGCATAAGAGACCGGCATAAGACGCACTTCGGGGCCCTGATCAGCAACAGGAGCTGATCGGAGGCTAATAAGAAGAGAAGAGAGAGGCGAAGGAGGAAGGAGAGAGGGAAGAGGAGGAGGAAAGGGGGGAGGCTAATGAGAACAGAGAGGAGATGGAGGAGGATAAGGGGGGATGAGGGGGAAGAGGAGTGTGAGCGGGGAAGAGGGGGGAGAGGAGGATGGGGGAAGAGGAGGATGAGGGAAGAGGAGGATGAGGGGGTAAAGGAGGATGAGGGAGGAGGATCAGGAGGATAAGCGGGAATGAGGAGGATAAGGGGGGAAATGGAGGCGGGGCAGATAAGGGGGAGAGGGGGGAAATGGAGGAGAAGGAGGATAAGGGGAAAGGGAGGAGAGGGGGAAGGGTTAATGGTGTCTAAAGGCAGTATGATTATGTCAGTCATTTAGAATGTACCGCTTTAACATTCTAAATACTGACATAATCATACTACCAGGACGGTTAAGAGAGTGCTCCTAATCTCAGCTTGTTACCTGTATAAAAGACACCTGGGAGACAGAAATCTTGCTGATTGATAGGGGATCAAATACTTATTTCCCTCACTGACCTGCAAATCACTTTATACCTTTTTTTTTATTTTATTCTCTCTCTCACTATTAAAATACACCTACCGTTAAAATTATAGACTGATCACTTATTTGTCAGTGGGACAGGGGATCAAATACTCCCCCCCCCCCCCCACTGTATCTCTTAATTCTGAATGAGAAGTTGAATCCATTCCTTTTTGAGTACTCCAACTTTAACTGCTAGATGGCGCTGCCGAAATTGTACACAGTTTGTAAGCCCTGCTGAGACTGTACACAATTTCCAAGCTTAAACCATTATCCTTACCCTGAACCCTAAAGCTATGACATCGGCAGCAAAATCTTGACAGCGACATCTAGTGAATGCTCACCCCCACTGCTATCGCCTGTGCTGGCGGTGTGCAGGAGTACTCATAAAGGAAAGGACCTGAGAAGTCTTTAATCCTTTTGCTATTGGAACAAATAATATAAACTACACTCACAATACTTAATGCTCCTGCTGCCTTGTATACTTACTGCACATATACAGCCTTATTAAATTGCGATTCGGCCAATTGAATAGGGCTCTATATAAGCACAGAGCATATTTTTAGACAGAAGTTTTTAGTCGGTGAACTTCTATCCAAAAGCAAGGTCTTTACTAACTAAAAATGTCTGTAAAAAATATGCTCTGTGCTTACCGTATATAGAGCCCTATTCAATTGGCCAAATCGCAATTTAATAAGGCTGATAGCATTTCCTGCATGCTGACACAATAAAAATATCACATATATAGTTGTGAGCAAACAAGTGGTTGCTAACGCTTGCAGGGTTCGCGCAGCGAGCCACGGCCCGCGCGAGGGCCTCAGTTGCTGGCATAGAGCGGCGAAGGCGCTCCTTGCCAGCAACTGCGACCCTCGCAAAATTAACGTTGCAACTCAAACAACATACGAGACACGTTACCATTCATTACGACCTTGCAAAAAACGCCCGCAACTCGCGAACATGAAAAAATTTAAAACACAATAAATACACACAGCACATACATAAAAAGCTTACCTACAGCAAGAGGAAGCATCCAGGACCTCATAAAAGCAACTTACACCTTCATTTCACTCAAAATAAAAGAGTTTAGACACTAAAAAATTCTCTAGGCGAGAAAAAATGTCCGCCAAACAAAACCAAAATGAGGCTACAGCACTCTAAACACAACAAACAAACTCGCAAAACACCACAAAAGACCTACGGATATTCCGCTAAGACGCATACCACACATTACTCGCCATTTTACGACAATGCAGAAGTACACAACTACGCTAACTGTTTAATCTCGCGCACGCACACTATTACACTCCACACATTCATCGCGATACACAGCAGCTCCACACCACTAATGCTGCAGCAATATCAAAACAGATTCGCAGCTCTTCAACACAATGCTTCAAAATACATAAAGTATATTCATTTATTAATGTATTATAGATTTCATTATTATACACTAAACAGCATTAGCTACCTTACAATTTCATTGCCGTAATTTTTTGACGGGCAATTCGCTAGTACATATATAAAAGGCTGTGACTAGATCAGACTAGATTTGTATTTGTAGTGTCAGAACAAGTAGCTGCAAGTCATGAATAAGAAATTAGAAGGAACCCAGTTAGACATCAATAATGACTTTAGAGCCAAACACATTAAACAAATAAAATGTAGTGTTAGTACCAGTAATGGAGAAAGCCTTAAATGTAGCAACTAAATGGCATGAACAAGTTAATGGGCTATACTCCAAGCCTCATTGTGACTTTGCTCTTTGTACTAAAGTTGGATAGTAGGTGTGTGATATCTACCCTAAGGTTTCACATACTGTTATAAAGATATTATTTGTGTAAAAGTGACAAAGTACAAGAAAACTGTGATGCATAATAAGTGTTTTGAGTGTTATGAGTCATGAATGATATATTGGTGTGCATGATCAACAGAACTCCACTCTTTGTTTACCTGTTTATTACTGTCTCTCATGTGTAACTTCCCTATTCATATTTTGCTGTCTTTGAATAGCATGCATTATTGTAACTGTTAAATTGAACTGTGTGTAGGGTGAGGTCTGTTGGGTTAGGGTTAAATGGTGCACTGATATTGCCTCAAATCAATAATTAAAATATCTATTTAATATTATTTGTTTATTTACCTTTACAAAGTAAATTTGATTCACTATATTGTTCCTTGCAGTAGTCCCAAGTCAAGCAACGTAAAGACAAGCTGATACAAAACAATGTGCTATCTATGCAAACTTACAATTTAGAGAGGAAAAAAAACATGTGTGAATATATTTTGAGGTTCTAATTATCCAGTAATATCATGGAATATAGTAATACTTTAGGGGTTAAGATATATCCATCCATAGTGACGAAAAGTTATGTGTAAATAAAATCACAGAGTGAATCTTAAAAGCTAATGGGACTTTGACCAGGTAAGCCAGCATTCGCTACAATTCGCCCATCTATGTTTTACAGAGATATCATAACTAGGACTCTGCATGCACATACATTGCAGCCAATTTTTCCTATCCGCTGGCAAAAACAGAACTCGCAAATGCATTTTTTTTTGTGCAAATTAGCCATTACAGCATTACCTATGTTATAACACTGAGACAGAGACTTATATTAGTGGTATCTACTCAAACTAAAGTAGCCAAATAAGAGATATTGTTATGAACAGAAGGGCCCACTGGATAGTTTGGGGTTCATCAGTTATTATATGTGTTGTTAGATGGTACTAACAACTTGCTTAATGGTTATATCATGGATATAATGCATATATGCAGTTATATCATGGATGTAATAAGTGCATGTACTGTAGTACTGTCATTGATTAGCATTAAAATACTGTATCTGTATTAGAAGTAGGATAGTAGGCAGTCATATCTGGGATATACAAAGGGTTAAATAATTCTAAAGAATGTATATGGTCCTGCGATCGGCCACATGTGAAGGCTCTGGCTTTAGTCATGAAGGCGGGAGCTAGTTTTTATGGGAGATAAAATGTGTAATAAGAACAAGAAAGCCAGACCCCTCTATACATCTGGAAATCATGTGGGTGAGGCGGGATAGCAAGCTACTTGCGTAGGTGGATGGGCTAGAACTGGGAGTGAGATCTTTGTGTTTTTTTAGATATCTCTGTAACAATAAAGAAGGGCAGTCTGATATTGGACACACTAAATAAAGGTGGTGTCTGAGTCTGCTTGTACTAATCAAGGGTAAATGGTGTGTGATTCTTAGATCCTAAGAATAGGGATCTGATGGTGCCTGTCTATTCAGAAATTATGCTGTCATCTGAAGTGTCTGCTGGTGTCGAAATCTGAACAAACAGTTGCGACCCACAGAGAGAGAGAGAATTTGGGTGAGAGTAGTCCCCCAAATCTGGCGGGCATAACAGATATACTTAAAAGACTACTGTATTTGGCCAGCAAAGATGTTTAATTGGTTTATTTAGTGAGTAATTAGCAATAAAATCAATATATGAAGAAATTAAATTAATTGTAGCTTTTAACTTACATTTGAATTTAGTGTGGTTCTCCCCACCCCGTTAGGTGCCAGTGGATGAAAGAGTACCTGTCCAAAAGGCTTGATGTTTTGCTGCAGAGGCAGGATCCATCCTTTGCTACAATGTTGCAGCTACAGTACCTCTGATTGGCCAAAACAATTATGGATTTTTTATTATTATTGAGTGATACCAGACTGATATACTTGTTGTGGAGAAATACAAATATTATAGATAACTTATTTAGTTTATGTATGTATGTATGTATGTGATATATATACAGTGTGATATATATATACAGTCAGGTCCATAAATATTGGGACATCGACACAATTCTAAACTTTTTGGCTCTATACACCACCACAATGGATTTGAAATGAAACGAACAAGATGTGCTTTAACTGCAGACTTTCAGCTTCAATTTGAGGGTATTTACATACAAATCAGGTGAACGGTGTAGGAATTATAACAGTTTCTATATGTGCCTCCCACTTTTTAAGGGACCAAAAGTAATGGGACAGATTAACAGTCATAAAACAAACTTTCACTTTTTAATACTTGGTTGCAAATCCTTTGCAGTCAATTACAGCCTGAAGTCTGGAACGCATAGACATCACCAGACGCTGGGTTTCATCCCTGGTGATGCTCTGCCAGACCTCTATTGCAACTGTCTTCAGTTCCTGCTTGTTCTTGGGGCATTTTCCTTTCAGTTTTGTCTTCAGCAAGTAAAATGCATGCTCAATCGGATTCAGATCAGGTGATTGACTTGGCCATTGCATAACATTCCACTTCTTTCCCTTAAAAAACTCTTTGGTTGCTTTTGCAGTATACTTCGGGTCATTGTCCATCTGCACTGCGAAGAGCCGTCCAATGAGTTCTGAAGCATTTGGCTGAATATGAGCAGATAATATTGCCGGAAAAACTACAGAATTCATCCTGGTGCTTTTGTCAGCAGTCACATTATCAATAAATACAAGAGAACCAGTTCCATTAGCAACCATACATGCCCACGCCATGACACTACCACCACCATGCTTCACTGATGAGGTGGTACGCTTTGGATCATGAGCAGTTCCTTTCCTTCTCCATACTCTTCTCTTCCCATCACTCTGGTACAAGTTGATCTTAGTCTCATCTGTCCATAGGTTGTTGTTCCAGAACTGTGAAGGCTTTTTTAGGTGTTGTTTGGAAAACTCTAATCTGGCCTTCCTGTTTTTGAGACTCACCAATGGTTTACATCTTGTGGTGAACCCTCTGTATTTACTCTGGTGACGTCTTCTCTTGATTGTTGACTTTGACACACATATACCTACCTCCTGGAGAGTGTTCTTGATCTGGCCAACTGTTGTGAAGGGTGTTTTCTTCACCAGGGAAATAATTCTTCGGTCATCCACCACAGTTGTTTTCCGTGGTCTTCTGGGTCTTTTGGTGTTGCTGAGCTCACCGGTGCATTCTTTCTTTTTAAGTATGTTCCAAACAGTTGATTTGGCCACACCTATGTTTTTGCTATCTCTCTGATGGGTTTGTTTTGTTTTTTCAGCCTAATGATGGCTTGCTTCACTGATAGTGATAGCTCTTTGGATCTCATATTGAGAGTTAACAGCAACAAATACAAATAGCACACTTGAAATGAACTCAGGTCCTTTTATCTGCTCTTTGTAAATGGGATAATGAGGGAATAACACACACCTGGCCATGGAACAGCTGAGCAGCCAATTGACCCATTACTTTTGGTCCCTTTAAAAAGTGGGAGGCACATATATAAACTGTTGTAATTCCTACACCGTTCACCTGATTTGAATGTAAATACCCTCAAATTAAAGCTGAAAGTCTGCAGTTAAAGCACATCTTGTTCGTTTCATTTCAAATCCATTGTGATGGTGTAAAGAGCCAAAAAGTTTAGAATTGTGTCGATGTCCCAATATTTATGGACCTGACTGTGTATGTGTGTGTGTATATATATATATATATATATATATATATATATATATATATATATATATATATATATATATACACAGTGGATATAAAAAGTCTACACACCCCAATTAAAATGTCAGGTTTCTGTGCTGTAAAAAAATCTTTTAGGTGGAGGGAAGAAAAAAAAAAAGAAACATAATGTGGTTGCATAAGTCTGCACACCTTCTTATAACTGGGGATGTAGCTGTGTTCAGAATTAAGCAATCACATTCCAAATTGTGTTAAATAGGAGTCAGCATACACCTGCCATCATTTGTGCCATCACAAGTGCCTCTGATTAACCCCAAATAAAGTTCAGCTGCTCTAGTTGGTCTTTCCTGAATTTTTCTTAGTCGCATCCCACAGCAAAAGCCATGGTCCACAGAGAGCTTCCAAAGCATCAGAGGGATCTCATTGTTAAAAGGTATCAGTCAGGAGAAAGTTACAAAAAATTAGATATACCATGGAACACAGTGAAGACAGTCATCATCAAGTGGAGAAAATATGGCACAACAGTGACATTACCAAAAACTGGAGCTCCCTCCAAAATTGATAAAAAGACGAGAAGAAAACTGATCTGGGAGGCTACCAAGAGGCCTACAGCAACATTAAACGAGCTGCAGGAATATCTGGCAAGTACTGGCTGTGTGGTACATGTGACAACAATCTCCCGTATTCTTCATATCTCTGGGCTATGGAGTAGAGTGTCAAGACGAAAGCCTTTTCTTACGAAGAAAAACATCCAAGCCAGGCTACATTTTGCAGAAACACATCTGAAATCTCCGAAAAGGTTGAACTTTTTGGCTATAATTCCAAAAGATACGTTTGGCGCAAAAACAACATTGCACATCACCAAAAGAACACCATACCCACAGTGAAGCATGCTGGTGGCAGCGTCATGCTTTGGGGCTGTTTTTTCTTCAGCTGGAACTGGGGCCTTAGTTAAGATAGAGGGAATTATGAACAGTTCCAAATACCAGTCAATATTGGCACAAAACCTTTAGGCTTCTGCTAGAAAGCTGAAAATGAAAAGGAACTTCATCTTTCATCATGATAATGACCCAAAGCATACATCCAAATCAACAAAGGAATGGCTTCACCAGAAGAAGATTAAACTTTTGGAATGGCCCAGCCAGAGCCCAGACCTGAATACAATTGAAAATCTGTGGGGTGATCTGAAGAGGGCTGTACACAGGAGATGCCCTCGCAATCTGACAGATTTGGAGTGTTTTTGCAAAGAAGAGTGGGCAAATCTTGCCAAGTCAAAATGTGCCATGCTGATTAAATGTGGAAAAAGTTCTGAAATTATTTATCTTTGTCTAATTTTTTTGCAGCACAGAAACCGGACATTTTAACAGGGGTGTGTAGACTTTTTATATCCTCTGTATATATATGTATTTGGCTAACTTTAGTTCTAAAACAGTTAAATCTGCATGTCCCAGATTTAGCAAGTTTTCTAGAAGCCATAACCAACTCTTAAGTCTAAACAAAATGTACTCCAGCAATCCACAAGGCCAAAGCCAATGATGATCAACAACTTGACCTATGAGTAGAGATTACAATTTAAGGGTGTTGTGCACAGATAATGTGACTTATCAGGCATGGTTGTTGTGTGCTAACTACATGTCCCATCATATATTGGATTGCAAAATATAAATAATATCTTAGAAATAGGAGGTGGTGGAATAAACCATTTTTTAGAAGGTAATAATTGAATGTACCATTTTCTGTATGTGGAACTACTATAAAAGGTTATGATTTGTTGTCAGCAGAAGCCATTGTGAATGCTATTCTGTTACTGATCCAGGTGCGCCCAAATAAAGTGAAGAAAATCAGAGGCATCTGTGTTTTGGTATCCTGACTGTGTTTTGGATTAGAATGTCGGTTTGTGGATATGTTTTTTTCTTCTACATAGAATATTTCTTCCTGTGAAGGCATAAGTGAGCGAACAGAGTGTTGCTCTCTATGTAGGTTACTATGCCTAAGCCCCTATTCAATTGCAAACCCGCAGTTTACGTTATACAGGCCGTAAGTCTGCAGGCTTGGAATTTGCTTCAGTTACAGAGTGATTCAATTGAACAAGTCCTCAATTTAAGGGCCAAAACCTTAAACCATGCAATCATAAGTAGCATTTCAGAGCGTGATCATGATCAATTAAGCAAGGCCATAACTACTTATTTAGAAACAGCCAATAATAAATGAGAACGTCATCATGACATCAATAAAGCATAGAGGTTAAACGTCAGTCAGTAAGCATTTAGAAGTCCAATTTGAGATCAGATTAGCAATCCGGCAATGTACAAAATAATAAAAATTAATGAAGGAAATGTTCCAGTGCATGTGGGTGGCCTGATGGTGTTTAACCCCCTTGCGAGTGTTATCTTGTACCTGTAGGATTTTCTTCTACTTTTTGCCATTTTACAGGTGTGTAAACATTTGCGGGCTTGAGGAATCCTAGCAATTGAAAAGCAATATGCGATGGTAACATTTACGGGCTTAAAAGATCAAAGGCTTCGATGGGTTGGAGTTACGATTTTCAGCCTGTAGCCCGCAAATAGTTTGCGGCTTGCCAAAAGACGCCATTGAATAGCAAATTAGTTTATGGGCTACATTACAGGCTCCAGTAACCAACAATTGCTCAACTGAATAGGGGCACTGTAGAACTGCTTTACTTACCATAGTTTGTTCTCTAACCTATTAAGCAAGACTAATACAGCTCCCAGCAGGTTCCCAGAGCTCATCTCGTAAACTTGGCTAGCTACACCTCGATCTCTGAATGCATTACAACAGCGTTCAAAACGGATTTCTATCATTAGTCCAAAAGCTGCCCTGTTCAATTCATTCACTGCATATTCACCAATAAAGCCATTTGTACAGCATCGTAATACAACTGAAAGCTCTATCAAGCCACAACAAATCATAGTGGGAACCTGAATTAGAATGTGAAGATATCTGAAATGGAAAAGGCTCAAACTACCATAGGGAGATGATGTAATATCTTTTATTACAATAGATGATGATGCTTCTAAGATCATGACTTCTCACACAGAAAGAAAGCTGCAACCCATGAAATATAGAGCAATACTATTTTCCATGAATTTTCCCAAATATAGTAGCTCTTACGACACATGTCCTACCATGCCACAGAAGAACATAATGAACAGGGCAAACAATTACGCTACATAGAAGAAAATCATAAGCTAGGGAAGTTCAGAGGTCTACAGGTCCCAAAACCAGCAGAAGTTCACCTGGAAGGACAGACTACAAGCATAGAACCGGAATTGGACTTCAAGAATTAAATCCTCTGATTCCACTAATAACCCAACAAGGATTCCTGTCTGAAATCTGCAATGTTAATAGTGCACTGAAATACCTTTAAAGAATAAATGAAAAGCACAGGGTGCCACACCTCATATTCACAAAAGTGAAAGAATGGCACACCTTTGGCTATCTGCCCTGCTCAGCAGGAACTGCCAAAAATTGGCATGAGAATTTTCAATTAAGAGCAATGTTTTTGTTTATTAAAATCCACCTTTCTACCAACCTGTATTTTGTTCTTTGTATTGAGACAGCTTTGTTAACTAAAATAAACGGGGAAATCCATATTCTAAATATTTAAAAATACTGCTCCTCTGCTTATTCTGCCCACTTGGTGCTGTGCCACTTTAAAAGAAAGTTTGTTTTTTGTTTTTTCGCTCTTCTGCATAACGCAAAAAAAGTTATACACACATTCATTAATAGGATATAGAGTTCTAGCAGCTCTCTGTTTTACTTTATTCATTGTTTCAGGTTGCAATCAAAATATATATATATTTTATTGGTACTATATTCTTTTCAATGCAGTAGCCATCCGAAGAAATTTTTCCAGGAGGAGTGACAAAGTAAAACTAAAATATCTATATAAATGTTATTTTCTGATATATATGCACACAAATATCTATATACATATAAATTCACAAACATTATAATACACAAACTCCTACTTATATAAGTATATTGATATGTCCACATGAAAATGTCAGTTATGTAGATTATAATTAGATAATGATGTCATAGGTGGTCATTGGTCAGTCATGGTTTTCCTGTATATTTACATACATGTTTTTTTTGTCTAAAATGCAAATATTACACAATATTGTACCTACACAGTCAACATGTAGTTCATCACATGGAAGAGGATAAAGACATGTAATAATAGCCTTCCCATCTCTGCGAACACTCCCATATTATGCCTTTTCACCCCAGTTTTTTAAGGAAAAGCTAGTTCCCAATGCTGCCAGTATACGGCAAGCCCTCACAACCTTGTTTCTTTTGGCAGGTGTCGGATTTTATTTATTGGGTTGCAACCGAGCACAACAGTCAACTGCTCTCCAGGCACAGGGGAAAATATGTTATAAGGTTTTGGGGTCATTGTGCTGGAACTATTGATGCAGAGGATGCTTTATAATGTCTCCCCTGGGGGCACCTATGTTGTCTGTTAGTTTTTGTGTTCTGCTTCAACAGTCATGGTGAGCAGTGTTGAACTGATCTCTGATGCCATTGCATGGCTTTTCGTTAAGAAATTAAATTGGTCATTATCTCTGTATTTTACAATTTCATTTTTCTGTTGAAAGAGAGAGTCCAGATAGTAAATATCTCTCTAACCTAGCATTTTACATATTACTTTTTGTAAAATTATACTGCATTCTATAAATATTACCAGAATTGTAGCATAAAATCAATTCTAAACTTACATACAAGCTTCCTTCCACCTATTGTTCCTGAGGTTATCCTGGTGGTTGTTGTATCTGGAGGTGTACTGATATTTTGTTGAGAACTTTCACCATCTTGGCAGGCAATGTTTTAGTTTTCCTCATTTACACAGGTTATTGTATATACTGGACATTATGAAGCATGACTCTGAAGGTCAACACATAGTAAAAAGCAGTGTGCTGTCACTATTAATGTAGCACATATTTCTGGTATAGGTACAATATTCTTACATGCTTTTTATGTGAAACAACCAATAAAGTCTAGGAGCTTTGAGGACCTGGACCACTATCTTGTCATGCTGAAGGGGCTTGTGTACTTCAATGAAGCTGTGCACTATACCATGTAAGTTCACCTGAGATGGGCAGGTCATAGCACAGAGGTTTCACTGGAGATGGAACTGGCAACCCACACCATTATATTTGGTAAAATAACCTTATGGACAGCACAACCAGAGACATAACGATATAGCACCTGAAGATGAGCCCCTCAGTTCAGAAGGTGCCTACCACACTACTGGGTCAGAGCAAAGGGCGAGTATGTGTAGCACCAGACCTAATTAGGTGGTTGCGCCAAAACCTAGAGGACACCCAGCTGTGGATTCATCTGGAGGGGAAAGGAAAGTCTGTTGTTGTAAAGAACAATTCAGCATAGAAACCTGGAATGTTAGAAGCAAGGCAAACTGGACGTGGACAAACATAAGGTGACCAGGTTAAACACTGATATTCTGGGAATTCATAAACTCAAATGGACTGCAATGGGTCATTTCACATCAAACAGTCACCAGATCTTCTGCTGTGGTCAGTGATCCTGCAGAAAAATGGAGCAGCCCTCTTAGTCAATCAAATGGTGGCCAAAGCAATGCTCGGTTGCAACCCAATAAATAAAAGAATGATCTCAATTTGAATTGAAGGCAAGCCATTTAACATCACAGTGGTCCAAGTCTATGCTCCAACCATGGATGCTGAAAAGGTTGATTTTGTCCAATTATGATATACTAAAAAATGATGGGGCAATAAAATTGTAAGGCAGGTAATGCTATTTGCCGCAGACAGTAAGTGTTTTTGTCGTCTGAGATCCTTCGGCGCTCATTGCGAGCCTGTCGGTTGGTGTATTTTTTGTTATCAGATGCACTTTTGCTGTCATTGTAAGGTCCGCGCTAATGTACTTTTTGCGCTTATTGCAAGTCTCTCCCCTGGTGTAGTTTGTGTCCTGTGAGCTCCGTTGGTGCTCCTTGTGAAGTAAAGGGTTTTGTGGTTTATTGCGATACTGTGGTGTTTTTATTTTATTTCTTTAGTGTATATGTATTTTTCTTGATAATTAATTAACTAATGAAATGATAAATGAATATACTTTACATATTTGTAATTAATATATGAAGCAAGCAATGTGCTGAAGAGCTAACAATCTGTTTTGATGTTCCTGCAGCATACAATGTAGATTTGCATGTTGGTGAGCGGAGGTGTAAGTGTCAGCAATGTGTGCAGTGTCAATAGCCTGCGTGCGCAAGGGGAAAGCTTGTTTTTGTTTTTTTCGGTGGCCATTTTTTCTCTTGCTTAGGGGAATTTTGATTGTCTAAACTTGGTAAATTGGACTTAATTTGAGGTGTAACCTCACTTTCAGACGTCCTGGGTGTCCCCCCTTGCTGTGGGTAAGGTTTTTATTTCATTTTTGTGTGTATTTAATGGAATTTTTTTATGTTTTCCACTGTGCATGTTTTGGCTGTTTAATGTTGTATTTCTGCAAGTGTATTTTTTTTTCTCTAAGTCCCGCGGCTCGTATTTTTTTGTGTAAGTCCGTATTTAGTCATTGTGTGTTAGAGTTTTTTTTTCAAAGTCCTGCTTCTGTGGGTGTTTGTAAGAGCTTGTGAGGCGCTGTAGAGCCTCCACCTCCGCAAATGCGGCCTGCGATGGGCCTTCGGCTCATTGCAGCCGATGTTGGAGCCTCCACCTTCTGCAAATGCGGCCCGAACTGCGTCCCTCGCTTGGCAAGCTCGCAAAGCGTGACAAAGTTTCTTAGTTTGACAACTATTATATGTGATGGAGACATTCAAAACCTCATAGATATAACACCAAGAAAATATGCTATCATCATGGGAGATTGAAATGCTAAAGCAGAGAGCCAAATATATCTGGAATAACAAGCAAGTTTGGCCTTGGAGTGCAAAATTAAGCAGGACAGAAATTATTAGGATTCTGTCAAGATAATTATCCAGTCATAGCAAACACCCTCTTCCAATAGCCTCAGAGATGATTCTACACATTGACATCTCCCCTGTGAACATGCAGTGGATGTAAATAATAGATTAAAGAGACTGGCGTGATAGGCAGAATTCCTGAAGAACTTTGGACAGAAGTGTGTGACATTATCCTGGAGACTGCAACAAAAAATATCCCCAAAGAAAGAAAACTAAGTAGACAAACAGGCTGTCTGATGACACTTTGAAAGAAGCCCAGGAAAAAGACAGAAGAAGATAACAGAAGGGTAAAGTCAAGGGATCTCAAGGGACCCTTTCATGCTAAAGTGGGTGTAATACAAGACAATAATGGAAGGGACTTAACAGAAGAATATCAGATAAAGAAGAGGTGGCAGGAATACACTGAAGATCTATACAGGAAGGATCTTAACAGCAGTGATGACCTAAATAGTTTGTTCAGTGAGCTGGAGCCAGACATCTTGGAGAGCAAAGTAAGATGGGCCCTAGGATGCCTTGCTGCAAGAATTTATGGAATACCAATTGAACTATTTACAATCCTACAAGATGATGCTGTGAAAGTGTTGCTTGCCTTATGCCAACAAACTTGGAAAACTCAACAGTGATCAATATCTATATGGGATCTTTATCCCAATCCCTAAAAAAAGGCAGTGCCAAAGAGTGATTGAATTATTGAATCTTTGCACTAATTTAACATGTCAGCAAGATCCTACAAGCTCAGCTCCAACAATACATGGACTGGAAACTACCAGATGTGCAATCTGGATTTTGCATGAAAAAGCACAAGAGACCAAAGTGTCAATGTCCACTGGCTAATAGAGAAAGCAAGAGAGTTCCAGAAAAGTTTTTACTTCTGCTTCACAGACTATTCGAAAGCCTTTTATTGTGTGGAGCACAACAAAATGTGGCAAGCTTTTGAAGAGATGGGAGTACCAGATCACTTCAGCTGCCACCAGAGGAATCTGTATGTGGACCAAGAAGGCACAGTCAGAACTGAACATGGAACAGAATGGTTCAAGATCGGAAAAGGCTGTATATTGTCTCCTTAATTATTCAATGGAGTACATCATGCGTAAGGACAGGCTGAATGAATCCAAAGCTCAAATCAATATTGCTGGAAAAAAAAAAACAATCTCAGATACGTGGATCATATTACTCTGATGAGTGAAAGTGAGGAGGAACTAAAGGACCTATTGATGAGGGTGAACCAAGAGAGTAAAAGATGGCCTGCTGCTCAATGTTAAAAAGAAAAAAGATCATGGCATGTGGCAATCTCCGTTCCTGGCAAATAGATTAGGAAGAAATTGAAGCTGTGACAGATTTTATTTTCCTGGGATACAAGATCTCTTCAGATGGTGACTGCAGCCATGAAATTAAAATAATTTTGCTTCTGCAATGTAAAGATATTACACTATCAATAAAAGGTCCAAAATAGATAGAACTATGGTATGCCCAGTAGAGGCATATGGATGCGAGAGTTGGACCATAATGAAGGATGAGCACTGTAGAATTGACGCCTTTGAATTGTGGTGTTGGGGGAAAACTGCTTAGAGTACATTGGACTGGAAGAAGATCCAATAATCAATCAATACTTCAGGAAACCAAGCCAAATTATTCAATGGAAGGCATGATTATGATTCTAAAGCTCAAATATTTTGGGCATATCATGAGAATACAGGATTCTCTTGAGAAGACTCAGATGGGTACATATATAAGAATAAAAAACCTAGAATTTAAAAAGACATTACAACAAAAGCTTACTCTAGAGGTTGACTGGCAGCACCTAATATTATCAATTTACTCAAGGGCAGTAACTCTGACCCATATATTAAAATACATTGTTAAGCTTGATGCTCCTAAATATTTTGGAACAGAGAAGGACATATCCCTTAATGTGGACCTTGAAAATATGCTATGGGATAAAACATATGATATAAAAATAAAAAAAATACCATGGGTTTCAAGATCTTTAATGAAATTGTGGTTTGATCTGAATAAAAGACTTAAACAGATTAAATTTCCATCATCTGTCACACCAATACATAATATCTGTAGGAAACGGTTACCATTCTTTAAGTGTGGATTGGACAAATTGGGAAATAAAAGTCTTAAAGGATTTGTATATAAAAGGAGACCTTCAAGACATTTCAATATGTGTAAAGAAAATTAGATACCAAAAGAGAAATTTCTGTTTTTTAACATGCTCTATGCTGCGATCTCAAACTCCAAATATAACGTAGTAGAGAATAGAGAATTAGCATATTTTGAGACATTCCTATATAACATCAAAAGAAAGCAAACAATAACAAATTGCCTTTAAAAGTATAAAATCTTCAACTGAGAATATCAAATCTATGAAAAAAATAAAATAGGAACAATAGTTCCAAAAAGAATGGGATGAAAAAAATTGGAAAAGAGCATTTCAAATCACTACAATTAAATGTACCTCCCTCAGAGAAGTTCAATTCAAGCTAGTACAGTGGTGGTATATAACCCCAGAACTAATGGCTTTAATGAACCCACAAGATAACTCTGGTAACTGTTGGAGATGTTTCAAAGAGATAGGAAGCATATGTGTTGGACTTGCCCGTTTTATTCAAACATTTTGGTCAAATTGCCTCATCCAAATATCTAATGTTTTATAAAACATGAGTTAAAGCTATCAGCAGAAATGATACTGTTTCATTTTTTCCATGAAAGAATTCCAAAAGTAAAGGTTAATATGATCATTAATATTTTGATAGAGGCTGATTGCCCTTAATGGGGAAAAAAATAGTTTACCAGCGTGGCCAGAGAGCAAAATTTTGGTAAACCAAAACGTTTAGATTGAACTGGACTTTGTCAGACACCATCCAGATCAACAAGTAAAAAACAAACTTAAATGGTCACTTTGGGCTATCTGAAGTATGTATAAGCCTGTTTCTGTCTTTCCTTCGGTGGTGATATAGGAATGAAACTGAAGTTGCTCCACTGGCCAGCGATGTCTCTCTCTAGGTAGCTCCCCCCTTTCTTTTTTCTTTATCTCTCGCTGCTGAAGCAGAATTATAGATAAAGGGAACTTTACTTATGGAAAGTTTTTGGCCTATGTAAGCTAGTGAGATTTGTTTATGATTTAAATTGGGTGCCGTCACTCTCTATGATATAGGTTATTATGCCTCAGCAATTTATGTTATGTGTAATATCCAATGGGTTTTCTCCTCTTGTGTTCGGTGTAATGATGTGCCCTGGTATTTATGCCCACTTAATGTGATAACAATGAGGCTTTGATCACAATTGTGTATCTTATTGATCTGATGATGTGCTCATACTGGATGTTGTGTATCTTATGTAAAATTGTATAAAATGAAAGAAAGAAAAGAAAGAAAGAAAAAAGACTCAGATGGGAAAGATTGAAGGCACACAAATAAGGGGACGGCAGAGTTGGTGATGGATAGATGAGGTTATTGAAGCAATGAACAGGGGCAGGTTCTGACATGTGCCTGGTGTGCTGTGGCCAAAAGGGTCATGGAGAGTTGGACACAACTGAATGACTAAACAACAAGCTCTAAGGAGCTTACAACCTAGTCCAATGGTGATCAAAAACAGAAATCCTCTGGTTTTATGAAGAGGAGGTAGTTCTAGTTATGACCATAGCATTTGACCTGTATCCACAACTGAGCTGTGCAAAGCCTAGGAGGGTAGGTTCTATTGATTGATCCACTTTGAGATCAAGCAAGACCTGGTTAATCTGTATTCTCATCTCATGAATTAACCAAGATAAACAGAATTTAAATATTATCTGAAAGCCGTGAGCCCACAAACTTAAAATAAAAACTAAGGCACTCAAAATGATTCTCACTACAAATTACATTTTTAATGTACATACTTAGAGCACAACTGAATGATGTAATCAGATAAACATATGCAGCTTCCAGAAACATTAAAGGCCCTACATTAATAAAATAATTGGTGCTAACCCGGGTAACTATTTATTTTTTTTGTGCCAACAAAAGCAGAACCATTCTTACAAGACCCTGTGATGGAACAGGGTCTGCTGGACCTGAGTTGAAAGAGCAATGAATATGCTCTGATTGACAATGTGGGAACTGTTATACCTTTGCCTGTTAGCACTACCAGTAGACACTGTTCCAAAACATTATACAAGGCCATGAAAGAAGTATTAACTTGGAAATTACACATCTTGAAGCAGGAGCTTATTTTCCGAAGGTATATGAGTTGGCCTCATTTTAATGCCCACGCATATTCAAAGCAAAATGTAAGCATTGGATGATAATTTGGAGGGAGGATCTGAAAGTACTAATATGTAGCCAACAAAATGCTATTACAGATATAGGGGGTGCAGTAAACAAGCTACATTTAGGGATTAGAATAGGAACGACTGAAGCCTAGGTAATAGTAGGCAAAGGACCATAGTAATTGAGATAACAGGCAGGTATCTCTGCAAAAATTATGGTTAGGTTAGCTAAACAGATTAGCTCAGATATTAAATTGACTGTACTAATAGTTTTAACTGCTGCTTCCTTATTGGAGGACTTTACACTTTAGTGCTGTATGATAATAGTACCTTGTTCCAAGTTACACACTTGTGCCAAACTATGAGATTTTGCCAAATGATTGAACCTGCATCAGCATCTGACCAGCGGCGGAGCTAGTGCATAGGGGGCCCTGGTGCAAAAAAAAAAATTGTGTGTACATGTATGTATGTATGTGTATGTGTATGTATGTATGTATGTATATATATATATATATATATATATATATATATATATATATATATATATATATATATAATCGTACGCATTTACACACACAGATATATATATATATATATATATATATATATAGTTGTGAGCGTACGGGCCGTTGCTCACGCTTGCGGGCTCGCGTAGCGAGGGCACTGGGCGAGGGCCTCAGTTGCTGGCATGGAGCACCGAAGGCGCTCCATGCCAGCAACTGCGACCCTCGCAATCTTCACGTCGCAACGCAAACAACACGACACACCAATTATGACACTCGCTAAATTTTACGAGCAACGCAAACAACATATCACACACGTTAACACAGATTACGGACTTGCAACACTCGGACGCAACTCGCGAACATTACAAAATTCAAAACACAATACATACACACAGCACATACATAAAAAGCTTACCTACAGCAACAGGGAGCATCCAGGACCTCAAAAATGCAACTTACACCTTCATTTCACTCAAAATAAAAGAGTTTAGACACTAACAAATTTGCTATGCGACAGAGAAAATGGCCGCCAAACCAAACGAAAACGAGGCTACACACGCAAACACCATACGAGACACATTAGCACACATTACGACCTCGCAAACATTGGACGCAACACACCGACATACAAACATTTAAAACACAATAAATACACACAACACACTCATAAAAAGCTTACCTATAGCAAGAGGAACCATCCAGCACCTCAAAAAACCAAGTTACACCTTCATTTAAATAAAAATAAAACACTTTAGACGCTAATAAAATCGCTAAGCGAGAGAAAAAATGGCCGACGAACAAAACGAAAATAAGGCTACAGCACTCTCAACACGTAAAACACCACAACACACTCGCAAAACACCACACGAAACTCGAAAATCACCACGAAGCACCCACGGATAATCCGCAAAGACGCATACCACATACAACCCGACATTTTACGCCAATGCGGAAGTACACCACTACGCTAACGGTTTGGTCTTGCGCACGCACACTATTACACTGCACACATTCAGCACGCTTACACAGCAGCTCCACACCACTAATGCTGCAGCAACATCAAAACACATTGACAGCTCTTCAACACAATGCTTCAAAATAGGTAAAGTATATTCATTTATTAATGTATTATATATTTCATTATTACACACCAAACAGCATTACATATTCATTTATAAATGTATTAGATCATTAGCTACCTTACAATTTCATTGCCGCCATTTTTTGACGGGCAATTCGCTAGTATATATATAATTAGAGTACAATAAATACTTACCTGCCTGTGCTACACTCCACTTCCTGGGGTGAGAAGGGTCCACTGCAGGCCAGAGGTCCGAGGATGCCACAAGGGGCTGAGGGTGGCCACAGGGACTGAGGGAGGCTGCAGAGGTCTGTGAGGGGCCACAAGTGGTTTGCTGGGGCCGTGGGGGCTACAGGACCTGCGGGGGCACAGTGGTGAACCACAGTGGTCCATAAGGGACTGCAAGGGACCCACGGGAGGTCTGCAGGGCCATAGGGCCTGCAGGGGGCACAGGGGCCCCTGGGGCCTGTGGGGGGCCACAGTGAGCCATAAGGGGCTGCAGGGGACCCATGGGAGGTCCACAGGGGCCAAAGGGCCTGGTGGGGGGCCCTGGAGCCTGTGGAGGGCTACAGTGAGCCTTAAGGAGCTACAGGGGATGCACGGGAGGTTCGAGGGGCCATAAGGGGCCATGAGGGTCACTGGGCTGGCATGGGGCACAGGGATTCCCTGGAGACTGTGAGGGGCCACAGTGGGCTGTAAGGGGCCACCGGTGCCCCATGGGAGGTCCTTAGGGTGGAACAGGGGACTAGCGCGGGCCACAAGGGATCCGCAGGGAGACAGAAGACCTGCAGGGCCACTGGAGGGCTGCAGGGGCCACGTGAAGGCCGCAGGGGCCTCGCTGGGGCCACAAGGGACCCGTGTGGGACGGTCTGTGGGGGGCCCTCAGAGGTCAGGGACTTTGGTGCCTTGCAACGGCAGTAGCTCCGCCTTTGCATCTGACACCAGGATTATCTTTTAAGATTTGCAGAGTAATTTTTCAAATCCTGTGTAGACAGAATGTTACCTATTGTATAGCTAGATATTCTATAGTCAACTCCAGCTAGTATCAGTTCATTGGCGCTTGTGCCAAAGTTTTATTTCTATATATTGTGGGTCAAATATAAACCTCTTTTCGATCTTTCTTGGTTTGAGAATAGCAGCAGTTGCAGCAAAGAGTTGCCAAACGGCGCTGCCGAAATTGAACATCGTTTGTAAGCGCTGCTTCGATCGTACACAATTTCCAAGCGTAAACCATTATTCTAACCCCCTAACCCTTACCCTAAAGCTGTGACATCGGAAGCACAATTTGACCGCGACATCTAGCGGATGCTCACCGCCATTGCTGCCAAATGTGCAGGCGGTGTTCCTGCGTTCTCATAACAGGAAAGGACCCCTCTTTCTTCTTAGCAGTTATAAATCTTGATTCTCTTGATTAACTAAATGAGAACAAGTTTACTGTATTTTACTACTTCCCTTTCTCCTTAGACCTACCATTATTGTTCCGCCAGGCTAAGATGTAGCCAAACCTTTCTCATTGGTGCAAGAAAGATTCTGTGTAAATCATTTGTGTCAAGCTCTGCTGTTGTGTTTGAAGTTTAAAAAGATGATAATATTATAAAGATCTCAAAGATTATAGAAGTAACCAGTGTGTCTTTCACAACAGGAAGTTTGTATTAAAGCATTATTCCATGCAGAGATAATGAATTGAGAAAATTAAATAATTTAGAACTCATATCCATATAATATTTGTAATAGGAGCTTTTAAAGAGCCAGTGTGAGTGTTTTTCATATTAAAGATATATTAGCTCACAATTAACATAAAAATGCCACTGCTGCACTCTGCCCCACCTATCTATTTGTCCTAGATTATCTTGTCTAGCCGATTAATAATTCACCATAGATTGCATTAATCATTGAGGTCAGGTTACCTGGTGCATGCTTTGTAGGCTGTGGGTGCAATCCATAACCCCACCTCTTCAATTTGAGCATGCTCCACATTATTTGGCCCACATAATTTATACAATCTATGATGATTTGCTTATCAAATACATCGGGTAGCTGAGGACAAAGAGATAGGTGGGGGGGAGGGCAGCAGCTGCTATTACTGAACTGTGCTTTTATTATATATTTTTTGGCTAAAGCCTTTTCTTGCTGCTTCTTAGATTTTTAATGTTATTTAATAGTGAATAAAAAAATGTATTTAAAGTGAAAATCTCTTACACTAATTATTTAAAGGTATATCTAAGTTTCCCTGTATTTACGTTTTTCTAATCTAACACATGCTGCTTATATGAGAAGCACACATTACATTGGGTCATTCTAAACACATACAATAAAACTTGTTCTCCACACCCCCAAAGCTACTTACATAGGCACAGGGAACCCCCCAATAGAAACACTACATTTGGGTAAGGATTTTAACCCTTCACTAACATTCTAGCCAGCAGCAGCTCAATGCACAGATCTACAGATCAGTGTCTGGCTCCTCCTGATTTCTTATGCATCCCATTATTCCTTCCTGCACAAACTGCCATCAGCGATTGTTACATTGTATTAAAATGTATTAGCTGCCTGTGATTGGCCAAAACGAATTATGCATTTTATGGTAAATTTAGCAGAGATATCAAGGGGTTTTAACTAACAAAAGCAACTGCTAGCATACAGCCTTATTAAATTGCAATTCGGCCAATTGAATAGGGCTCTATTTAAGCACATAGCATATTTTTACAGAAGTTTTTAGTTAGTGAAGACCTTGCTTTTGGATAGAAGTTCACTAACTACAAATTTAATAAGGCTGATAATCAAGAGATTTAACAATCATCAGGGTGAGTTTGTTAATGTTTATTTTGGTATTTTTTCATGCACAATTTTATTTTCATACACTACTGATTCTCCTCTATCAGATGCATTAATAATGCAGGAAATGTAGATATGCCTTTAACTATGTTCCTAGCAGAGATCAAGCCTTTAGTTCTGCTTGAACAGTTACACTATAACAAGCTGCCTTGCTATGTAAGTACCCCTAGTTACTGACATAAGCAATTGTAGAGCATGTTAATCAGTAGCTTCACAAATATGCAATTGTTAAACCTTACGATTAATAGTTAAAAGCTCTATGTACACTCCCATCCTTTCACTTTCAATTATGTTTAACTAATAAAATCAGTGTGACTGTCCAAAATCTGTTTAGAGCTAGAAAATATCTGTAACCCTACTCATTATATTTAGGTGTGGCTTACATTTAAAGGGCCAGAATAGAAGTTTAAAATGTGGTCATTTTAAGCCACATGTAATAATAAGTAATTTGTCAACTGAACGTTATTAAAATAGAAAATGCTCATCATTTTTGTTATTGGTATTATAAATCTGTATTTTTCTGTGTTTGTATGTGTGATTCTTGAGACTAGAGTCTAGTGATTTATACTGAGAAGATAATATCCACCAGTCTGGGGAGATAGTTCTAGAGCAGCATAATCTTTCATCTCTGATTTTAAGTCTATTTTTGCTAAATAAACTTTCCTGATATCTGATTCTGTATCTACAATTGTTATATCTACTGGTTAGATGATACTGACATTCTTTTGCCAAGGTGCCTTTTAAATATGCATTGGCATAACAACAAATCTTCTCGCTGTAGAAACACCATTTTCAGTATAAACTTGTCAGAGCGACATTTTTAATGGGACACACCCTTGTTTAATATAACAGAAGCTTGCACTGCTGCCATCTACTGGTACAAATGACTGTAATATATTTTATTAAAAACCTACAAAAAATGCATTTATGTGTACAGCTACATGTCTAAAACAGTGTAAAAAAACTGCTTCCAGCTCAGACTCTGAGGGACCACCATGAGGGAGATTCACTAAACATTCAGGGGCTGCAATGTGCTTTTCAGAAAGCAGAGTTTTCTTGTTACTGGTAAAGTTGCCATTGCAGCCCTACAAAACCCCTGCAGTGGATTATTGAATCTATCACCTAATATTTAAACCTTGTTCCTGTAGTTAAGACTCTGTTTAAACACAGCATGTGTCTCTGCATGAGTTGGCTAAACTAACAACTGTACTTTTTCACCCTTGTGAGACTGACTCATCGGTGTGGGCAGAGCCAGAATTGAATTTGAATTGTCTTTAGGCAAAATGCAATTAGCTAATCTTCAAGTGCAACCTGGGAAATTTACTGGCTGACAATGGAGTAACATTTGAGGCGTATTCAGTCAGTGACCCGTTCCGAAAGAAATTCAATAACAAATCTTAGAGTAATGGCACAGATGCCCAATGAGTGCTAAAATACTGTGAAATAAACCCTACACTGCAAATCGGCAATCCAGAAGGAGGATATTCAAATGTTTTCTGTCCTGTTTATTCATTTAGAATTTACTTTCAGAAATATCTACATTAGCTGGCTTTTTTCACACATTTGCCAATCAAAAGTTTAACGAAAACCATAGTTCCTTATTTACAGTTTCCTTTCTTGAAGAATGATGACCAATACTGCATATATTACAGATAAATATATACAGTCTTTAAATTATGCATATAGAAGAAAGAAGTCTTGGATATAGGTTACGATGTTGTGTGTTTGCGTATCGTCGTGCCCGACTCTCTGTGACCTCATGGACAGCAACACACCGGGCTGATCCACTTGATATTCATGGCGGAGATACTGGAGTGGATTGCCAGTTCCTTCTCCAGTGGGCCACAGCATACAGATCCTGGTATTCCTAGGTTGTCTCCCATCAAAATAATGACCAGGCCTAACCCTGCATGGCTTCAGGGTGGTGTGACCTCTTGGTTCCCTGGCTGGAATTAAATCCAGGTCGCAGTGGTGAAAGCAACGAATCCTAACCACTGGTCCACGAGGGAATGCTGTTATAATAATATTTGACACTATTGAAATTATACAAGTGTAGAAGACCCCCCATCAAAAAAAAACTAATACATAAATTAAATCTTTATTACAATATCATGTTCTAAATATCTGCCCAAAACAGTGCATTTTTACTGGATATATATATATATATATATATATATATATATATATATATATATATATATATATATATATACTAGGGACTTGCCCTTCAAAAATGACGGCAATAAAATTGTAAGTCAGGTAATGCTTTTTGCCACCCAATGTAAGGCTTTTGATCCTCGGAGTACCTTCGGCGCTCATTGCAAGCCCTGATCTGAGTGCCTTTTGGTGCTCATCACTTGTCTCGCAATGAGCGCCTTCAGCCCTCATTGCGAGCCTCTCGCCTGCTGTTTTTGCGCGCCTCTCCCCTCATATACTTTTGCTCCTCTGAGCACCCTCGGCGCTCATTGTGAGCCCCGTGCTGAGCACCTCCGGCCTCTCCCCTGCTCTTATATATTTATATATTTATATATATATATATATATATATAAATAAATAATTACATAAATAAATAAATTAATTAATATACTTTACCTATTTCTAATTAATATATCCAGCAATCAATATCCTGAAGAGCTATCAATCTCTTTTTATTTTCCTGCAGCATACAATGTACATTTGGACTGTTGCTGGCCTTAGGTGTAAGTGTCAGCAATGTGGCAAGTGTGCAGTATAAATAGGCTGCGTGCGCGAGGGCAAACCATTTTTGTAGGTGTCTAAAGCGCCATTTTAGAATGGTAATGTTATAAGTTGCAAGATAGTGTTGTAAAATGGCAGCGATTGTCTATGTGTTACGCGGGTGTGGAGCATTTTCCCTCCTTCCTAATAGTGTATTTTGTACGTTGTACCTTCCAGTGTAATAGTCTTATGCGCCTGGCAGTGTTTTGCGTGGTTAGGGGTCGTGTAGCCTCGTTTTGATTTTTTTCGGCCTCCTTTTTTTTTTCTTGCTTAGCTGATTTTCAAGTGATGAAAATGCTTTAAATCTGCGTGCAATCTTACTCCCAGACGTCCTGGCTGTCCCCCTGTGCTCTGTGTGAGTTATTTTTTTTTATTTTTTTTGTTATTTTGCTAAATCCTTTTTTTTTTTTAAATTCCGCAGCGTGTTTTTTTTCAAAGTCCTGCTTTTCTGTGTTGTTTTTTACCGTGAGTGAGGCGCCATACAGTCTCCACCTCCTCAAATGCTGCCCTCGCTTCGCAAGCTCCATATTTGCGGCCAGAACTGCGTCCCTCACGTGACGACAACTCGCAGTTTGACAACTATTATATGTGTACATATACACACATATACATACACACAGTTGGTGAAAAATATATTATTTTAATTATACAAAAATAATGATGCTGATGGTTGAAAAAATAAAGCAAAACCAAAATAAAGCAAAACCAATGCATGGCCTACAACATAAACTGATTTGTGTAAGGTGTTTTATAATGTGCTTACTATTTTGTCATCAACTTTACTGGATTAAACGCGCACTCTGGAAACTTCTATTGGAATAAAATCAATAGTGTGAGCATCTATGTATAAAGGTCCTAGAGTGGTCATCAGTTTAATTTTAATTAAAAGAGGAAGACAGTGGAAATGGAAACATAACAATTCCGTGTACAGTTGCAGAATCAAAAAGGATAGCCTCAACATTTATTTGAAGTGGTTGGCATACTTTGGGAACTACTTAAAGCATACCATTTTCTTTAAGTAATATTAAGCACCTGTAAACAGCATATAAATCAGATAGATTAAACACCTATAAACAATGTAGCAGGCATGTTAAGAGGATCTATCAGACCCATGTCTGCTGGAGTGACTGATCAAACTTTTGTGGTTAATGGCTTCTATGTACTAATGAAGCATACAAGTATTTACAGTTAATTTTAAAAAAATGCACTGTTTATGGCACTTCACATTTTACTAATATCCTTACTAACTATGCAATGCAAGTTTAAAACATATTTAATATATTACAGCTAAAAAATGACCATAATTAAATTGTTACCCTTGCTATATATTATATCTTTCTCAGGTGTTTATTTAACTTCTTCAAATGAAAATGTACAATTTTCATCAAAACCATGGATATGGAAAAAGAAAAATCTTGTCTCTCCTGCCACACAAAGTATGTACGAAATGGGTAAGACACAATTTTACGTGTGTGTGTGTCTATATATAGTAGATGTGATATAGCTTATGGCATCCATGTCACAGAAGCATACAGCTAGCGTCAGATTTTCTGATTTACTTCTGAATATTAAAAAAAAATTAAAAGTATGGTAGGAATTAAACTAGTATTTCAAAGTCCAGACACTTAACTACTGGGCCTCCCATAAAGGCCGAAAGTTCACTTGTAAATTTACCATGGAGCTACTGCATCACATACATGCCATCTGAGTGCTTGAAATGCCCTGAGTGCCTGTCCCATAACGAACTAAAAATCACTATCATATGCCTCCCGTAACCATATCCGGTATTGTTGAAGTTCACTTGGAAATTTTCCCAAGTATCCAAATTTAAAAAAAGGTCTATTTGTACTTTTAAACACTCGTAACAGCAGAATAATGCCTCTGTTGCTATCAAAAATCTTAATTGTGCCAGATTTAAGGATTGATTGTGCAAATCTGACACAATATTGCTACCTCCTATGAGCCAGGGGACCCCCCTGGTTCAGAACATTAACCCCTATACCATGGGTATCTCAACAGACCCCATGGGATACTTGGCTATGACCATTTGGGTCCTCATGGACCTCCATGGCACCTAAAGTTAACCTTTTTCCCATGGGGGTCCTCATGGATTCCCATGACACCCTTCCTACCACCACAGGGGTCCATATTAGATCCCCCGTGGACCCTATCCCCATAGGTCCAAAAGGACTCCTATAGTCGCTAACACTAAATACAAAAAAACCTGTATGGGGCAAAAAAACTTTACTTATCCTTTTGACATCCTCCAGCGATGATCATTGATAGAAGAACCCATCCTTCTCTTTCTTGATTGAAGCTGGATTGAATTCCACTCTATATAAAAAAAATAAAAACTGTACCCAACGGAGTTCCATGTTTTTCAGTCTGTGAATTATGATTGGTTGTACTTTTTAACCAATCAGATTGGGCACAGGAGTAATTCAAATACATGATTCTGATTGGCTGAGCCAATCAGCATCTATTATTGCTTAGTATACTATATAGTCCTTTTGAGACCCCATAGTATAGTGATTAATGTTAGGTACTATTGGGTCCATACTTTAGATTGGACTCTTAGGGGGTAGCGAGTTATAGGCATAAACCCCCTGCATTCATTTTTATTATTATTTAACCCCTTCCTTACCATGTACAAAGGTTTATATAGATAGATAGGTATAACAGAGGATTCTAGGTCTAGTATAGACTCTGAGTCTCCTGCGAGCAGGCTGTGTGCACACATTAGGGCAAGAGAGCTCCGGGCAGTTTTTCAAACTTCTTTTTCCAGGACCCATAGAAGAGCTCCTGTAAATAGGTTTTCAAAACTACAGTAGCTGCAAGTGAGCCTTCTGAGGATTATTTAGGGAGCCAAGGAATGGATGACTTGCTTTGTAATAGTTGAAAAATAATTATCTAAAGTCGATAAATGTTCCTTCCACAACTTGCACACCAGATTAAATAGTACCAGACTAAATAGTAACACCAGCTCATTAAATATTCAGAGAATGCATGGGCGAGTTAGAGGCAGATAAAACCACTAACTCCAAAATAGCATAGCTCAATTATGTTAGAAGCAGCTTGAGAAAGGAAATACACTTTTCACATGCTTTTTAACCCTCTATTTGAACGTGTGATATGACCACTTACATATATTGTTTATTATTGAAAACCTACCTTGTATAGAAAATTTGCACCCTCCATTCACTAGCTCCGCCACTGGATCTTATGATGGCTACCATACTCATGACAATGTGGTTACTTTTTATAATACTCTTTATTTATAATGGGCCAGCATTTTCCATGTGGGCAACATTAGCACGTTATACAAATACAGGTCTAATATAAATATTATACAAATAGGTCAGCAGACAGCTTGATGCAGCAAAGTTGAGGTCATACTCAGAAGAGCTTACAATCTAGAAATCTACTTCAGGGCTTCTTTAAATTCACATTAGAGATTAGCTTTATTTAAAGATATAGAGATAGATGAGATGAGATATATATATATATATATATATATATATATATATATATATATATATATATATATATATATAGTAGATCCCCATAAAGAAAAACAAATGTATTGATTTACTTACATTTATATAACACTAAATAGTTAACAAAATGTAGAGAGGGCATTACTTGATGAGGGTTTTGTCAGTTATGTCATTTTCCCAGAGCATAAACAGTCATAAGGAAAACAGATCTAATTGTACAGAATATTTCAGCTACAATGTGTCCTTGATAAAAATGTAAGCGTTCAATAAATAAATCACATGCTGATAGTGCCATTTCATAAATACATTTCGGATCTGACAAGTTGTCTTAGAGCAAGCTCCATAAATTGAATTAGAGATGGCAGAGAAATTACCTGACACATTAAGATCATGCCCGTTATGGTAACATAGACAAAATGGTCTACCCTTATTATCTATGTACAGTGCCTTGCAAAAGTATTCACCCCCTTGACTTTTTACCTATTTTTGTTACATTACAGCCTTAAATTCAATGTTTTGTTAATCTGAATTCTATGTGATGGATCAGAACACAATAGTCTTGTTGGTGAAGTGAAATAAGAAAAATATATACATAAAACTATTTTTTAGAAATAGAAAACAGAAAATTGCCATGTGCGTATGTATTCACCCCCTTTGTATGATGCCCATAAAAAGCTCTGGTGCAATCAATTACCTTCAGAAGTCACATAATTAGTGAAATGATGTCCACCTGTGTGCAATCTAAGTGTCAAATGATCTGTCATTACATATACACACCTTTTTTGAAAGGCCCCAGAGGCTGCAACACCTAAGCAAGAGGCACCACTAACCAAAGACTGCCATGAAGACCAAGGTTCTCTCCAAACAAGTAAGGGACAATGTTGTTGAGAAGTACAAGTCAGGCTAAGGTTATAAAAAAAAATATCCAAGTCTTTGATGATCCCCAGGAGCACCATCAAATCTATCATAACCAAATGGAAAGAACATGGCACAACAGCAAACCTGCCAAGAGACGGCTGGCCACCAAAACTCACGGACCGGGCAAGAAGGGCATTAATCAGAGAGGCAGCACAGAGACCTAAGGTAACCCTGGAAGAGCTGCAGAGTTCCACAGCAGAGACTGGAGTATCTGTGCATAGGACGACAATAAGCCGTACGCTCCATAGAGTTGGGCTTTATGGCAGAGTGGCCATTACGGTCAGCAAAAAAACAAAATGGCACGTTCTAAGTTTGCGAAAAGGCACGTAGAAGACTCCCAAAATGTATGAAGGAAGATCCTCTGGTCTGATGAGACTAAAATTGAACTTTTCGGCCATCAAAGAAAACGCTATGTCTGGCGCAAACCCAACCCCAACCCAACACAAACACCCAAAGAACACCATCCCCACAGTGAAACATGGACTGGGAAACTGGTCAGAGTTGAGGGAAAGATGGATGGTGCTAAATACAGGGATATTCTTCAGCAAAACCTGTAGCACTCTGTGCGGGATTTGTGGCTAGGACGGAGGTTCACCTTCGAGCAGGACAATGACCCCAAACACACTGCTAAAGCAACACTTGAATGGCTTAAGGGGAAACATGTAAATGTGTTGGAATGGCCTAGTCAAAGCCCAGACCTCAATCCAATAGAAAATCTGTGGTCAGACTTAAAGATTGCTGTTCACAAGCGCAAACCATCCAACTTGAAGGAGCTGGAGCAGTTTTGCAAGGGGAATGAGCAAAAATCCCATTGATAAGATGTGCCAAGCTCAGAGAGAGTTATCCAAAGCGACTTGGAGCTGTGATTGCCGCAAAAGGTGTCTCTGCAAAGTATTGACTTTAGGGGGGTGAATAGTTATGCACGTTGACTTTTTCTGTTACTTTTGTCCTATTTGTTGTTTGCTTCACAATAAAAAAAATAAAAAAAAAACATCTTCAAAAAACAACCTGTGAGAGCTCACTTACAAACTGTAGGGAATGAGTACAGGAAAAATACAAAGTTAGGCAGTGGTGGAGCTACTATAGGGGCACATACTACATAGCCCACTAGGGGTCTTTATGTTAAATGCATGTAAAGCATTGTGGACATTGATGGTGCTATACAAATAAACATACATACATAGGTACATAATACAGAGTAGAATACTGCTGTTACAGGAAACCGCCTGGGGTAAATAATTATTCTTAATTAATTTGAAGAGGGGAGTAGAGTATAATTAGATTGATATATTGCCTTTTTTATTGACCCCAGTGGGCAATATATATAACTAAAGATGCAAACTAAAACTACCAAATTATTTAGCAACGGTGCCCTCCATTCACTAACTCCAACATTGAGTTTAGACCAGTTAACAGCAAATCCCATAAGAGAAAAGGCGCAAAGTTGTCAGAAAGATAGTACAAATTGTTAAGAACGAGTTACAAGTTTATTTGAAATCATGCGTATTGATGGATTGTTGGAAACAAGGGAGAAGGAAAAAGGGAGTGTTATAGTTGAATGTAAAAAAGGGTGGCTGCTTCAGCAATGTTGTGTAACTTTAAGAAATTAATAGGAGATTAAATCTCTATATCATGAGAGGAGTAGAATTGGCAACAATTGGATTACTGTATTTAGTAATTAAATCTTTGTAAAAGAGATCAGAGTCATATAATTATTTTTATTTCAGAATTGATGACAAATAAGGTGTGACATACAGTAGAATTTTGATTAACTTATGGTGGTGCAATTGAGATAGAGGAATATTGACCAGATGAAGGTTGAAGTAAATGTTCATTTTATTGAAATGTTGCCATTGATCTATCTGGGTTCATATACTCAGAACTAACAACTTAGAGCTAGAGCTCCCTTAGCACCTACAATTGAGTCATAATATTGAAATAATTTACTAAAGTCACAGCTCCTAAACATTTCAAGGCACCGCTGTGTATTTCTTTGAAACATGAAGGCAGTTATAATGTCCAATTGTAACACAACTTTGTTGTTAAAGTACTATATATATATATATATATAGGAACTGCTCATTTAGCCTGACAGAAAGAAGCATTTTATTTATTTTCGCTAGGATGTTACATGTTTTTAAAATAATGTCATACTAAAATTACTTTTTTGCATTTGAGTATGTTAAGGTATAATCTCTCTAATTTTGCCTATGTATTTGTTATTAATCGATAATCATGTATTTCCTATGCTCTACCTCTAAATCAGACACAATCTACTAAATGCAACCAAGCTTCAAGGGAGACCGGTATCTACTTGAGGGGGTGCTGCATCTGTTTTAGTAAAAAAAAAAAAACATTTTTCCGATTCATAAATAAGCATTGGTGCTAGGTAAATGTACTAGATCTAATCGGCATATTGATCAGTCTTGATATTAAATATTGTAAGAAATATTTTGATCAGAATTTCAAATGCAAGCAACTGAACCATATTGATCATAAGATCTATGAATGCATGATAATTTAGGCAATCTGAGGAATTTGCAAGAAAACCCCCCCTGAAAAGTTAGATACACTGGTGTATTTAATCTGCTTGGATGAATCTTTTTGAAGGCAGTGGTGCAGCACTATGGATCTGTTCAAAAACAGATTGCAAACAAAATCCAACAAATGTCCAGAATTCCTCTGCCGATCCATAATCTTGGCAAGCAGTGGAGTTTATACAGAAGAGCAGCAGCATCACAGACATTCCAGCAGTCTCTAGACCCAAATGATGTTATCATTAAACAAGATAGGGGGCCCTCTGTTACCAATAGTAAAGGGTGTTTCTTACTTTATTATGGAACAGGGGCAGATAATCATTTTTTATCTAGGGGTAATCTGATTATCTTTCATATATTTACACATATTTTTGGACGTTTTATTAAAAGCCTAAGTTGTATAGACAAATGTAAAGGGGCGTCACAAATTATTTTGCACCCTCCATTCCCCAGCTCCGCCACTGGTTCTTATAATCGCTACCATACTCATGACTGATAAGAACTGGTGTCTCATTGGAAATATTGTTCTTTTAACTGTTACTCTGCAAGGCTTTTACTTAAAAAGTAACAGAGAAGTGAACACACACAAATATATTGAAATACATCAGCATGTTTGCAGAGATGAGTCAAATATGCTGTCCAAGAGTAATTGGTATGAACTTGTGTGATTGCATTAGTGGTGAAAAACTGGAAACAAATGATTATTTAGAGTCAATGCAATTTTCATACCTCTATAAAAAGGCGAAATCAGGGGGAATGATATTCTCAAATGTGTGTGTGTGGTTACCTTCCTTATATTTTGGTTAAAACATATCTCTCTTATCTTTCCCCCTTCAGAAACCTGGGAAAAGTCAACTAATCCATCAAGTTCACATGCATCCGGAGAGTGCTTTAGTAATGATGATGGACCTCAGTTACAAATGGCTATTACAGAGTTACCCGGGAGTGTAACCAATTTCTTTGATGAACTCAAAACTCACCATTCCTGTATAATTAAAAGTACTGAAATTGATACTGATTCAATAGACAGTAAGATATATACATTCATGACTTCTAAGTGTGCTGTGTGTAAATATTAAATATATGTTCCAAACAATTTGTAAAGCATAAACAGTGAGTAGTCTTAAGAAAGCAGTGTTACCCTGTATTTATCTTAAGGGGACACACGGGCTCCCTAACAGGAAATTGGTTTAATCTTAAAGAGAATTAAAAAAATTGTATATACTAGCTATTTTTTCTACAGTAAACCATTCCTGAGATATACAGCATTGCAGCTTCTTCATGCTAATGTGTGGCTTAATATGCTAATTTGAGGCTCACAATTCTTGATAAGGGAGGTGGAGTGGACCTAACTTAATGATAACCTTAGTGGAGTATTGGTTTGCCACCCCACATCCAAGCAGCTAACTAGTCTTTGGTAAGAATTTGCTGGCATATGAATACAGCAGAATCAATGTGGATGATCTTGGAATGATTAACTGTAGAATAAAATGGCCAGTACAATCTAGTAACTAGCTTTTGGGAGTCTGATTAAACATATATCCAGACCTACTCTATATCCACTTAAATAATAATACTCATTGCTTCGCTTACACTAAGACAAACTGAGAGGACACTTATACAGACAGTCTTCAAACACTTCTGCTTGGTTACACACAACATTTACATAAGTATTCACACTGAGAAAATCCCACTCACACCCTGGAAGCTATTCACACACATTTCATAGTATTGTGTTGAGCGTAAATAGCACAATATCTTCAACAGGCTCTTGATCACTTTGACATATTAATAACCCAATAGCAGCTTGAGTGTCAAAACCCTAATAAAACTAAACTTATAAGGTGATATTGAGGGCAAATACATGATATCTTCCAGATATGGAAACTTAAATTTGCGGACATAAGAAATTATACTAAGGTAGTAGACATCAATAAAAGTTTTTTTTTCAACATTTTAGATTTATCCGGCTGAAATTCATAAAAATGAAAGGGACATGGAAGGTTTGTTGTTTTTTACAAGGGATAACATACCTGTGTATCTGTTTTCCTTTCTGTACTTTATTTAAGAAGTGCTTAAAAGCTCTGTTTTGTTTATGCCTAAATCATAAAATGTATAGCTGTTTAGGTCTGCCCTCTGTAGTTCATGCAGCTCATGAATACACAGCCTGTGAAGTGCAGTGTTTCAAATTAGCCAGTCAGTGACTTTTCTCAAGCAGCATATCGCAGAATATTGCCACCGAATGGTTACAGTGACACACTGCACATCTTCATGAGCTGCAGAGGGGAGAAACCAATTAGTAACTATTTGTAAGATTTTAGGCAGACAAAAACAGAGCTTTTAAGCAAAAAAACTGCACAACTTCCCCCAGAACGCATACACCTTATAACACTACTACCTATACTCAGAATCCAAGCTATGAAATAGATGTAAGCAATTAAACTTCAAACTCTTATGTGAGTTCCATAATAATATTCATGTCTTGCTCCTGTGAGCAAGACATGCTGTCATAAAGAGATACCTTATCACATATATAGTTGTGGAACTGCGGGGCAGTCCGGAACGCTTACAATGTTGGTCACGCAGGCGAGCCGTTGATGCTGGACTTAGGCTGTGTCGTTTGCGGCCCGTAGGACTTAGGGCAGGCCCGCGGGACAGCCTGCAGTGAGGGCCTCCTCCCTCCTAGCCCCCTTGGCCCACGGGACTTCGGCACTCCGGCCCGCGGGAATGAGGGCCGCAATCCTCCTCCTTCCTAACCCCTTTGGCCCGCAGTGAGGGCCACAATCCTCCTCCTCCCTCCTAACCCCTTTGGCCCGCAGTGAGGGCCACAATCCTCCTCCTCCCTCCTAACCCCTTTGGCCCGCAGTGAGGGCCACAATCCTCCTCCTCCCTCCTAACCCCTTGGCCCGTGGGACAGTGAGGGCCGCATTCCTCCTCCCTTCTTACCCCCTTATCCTCCTTCCCCCCTCTCTAAAAACCTCCCTTTCCCCTCCTTTCTTCTTAACCTTCATCCACTGAGCTCTTGTTGCTGCAGCTAGTCTTCTTGCTGTTACCAAACCGGCATATGCTAATTACGTGACGTCACATGCGTGTCACCTCATTAGCATATGCCAGTTCCGGACACAGGCAGAAGACTCGCTGCAGCAGCAGGAGATCAGCGGATAAAGGTAAGAAGAGAGGAGAGAGGGGATAGGGAGGTTTTTGGAGAGGGGGAAGGAGAGAGGATAAGGGGGGAAAGGGAAGAGGAGGATGAGACACGAGGGAGAGGACGGGGAAAAGGAGACACAAGGGAGGGAGAGGAGGGGGAAAAGGAGACACAAGGGAGGGAGAGGAGGGGGAAAAGGAGACACAAGGGAGGGAGAAGTGGGAAAGAGACACAAGGGAGGGAGAGGTGGGGGGATGCAGATCGCCACACTTAAAAATGTATTCCCGTAATTTTTGATGGGCAATTTCCTAGTCTCATATAATAGTTGTCGTATTTTGAGTTTGTCTGTCACGCAATGTTAAAAGTTACGGGGTTGCACATGCGCAATTAGCGCCATAGGCCTTCATGCACAATGAGCGCCAAAGGCCCGCAAGGGGGAGAGCTCATCGCTCAAGGCGTTCATCGCGAGGCCTGCAAGTTAGAGGAAAGGGCCTTGCACTGTCTGACAAACAGCATTGCCAGCCTTTAAATTTTTATCGGCGTCATTTTTACCGGGCAAGTCTCTAGATTCCTTTTATTCATGAGTGAGAGCTTGGACAATTGTTTACTTATTTCAAAGTAAAGAGTCTGCTTCTTAATATAAAATGCATACAAGACACACTGACACTAAGACACCTACAGTCTGTAATATTAGTTTATTATATACACAGGTATGCAATAAAAAAATTCTAAGCAAAATAGACATTTTTACATTTACATCTCACAAATTCCAGTTTCCAGCTCAAAATCAAAAAAAAAAAATTTCCATTGCAATTTAATTTGACTTAAAACTTAATAACATAGCTATGTAAATTAAAGAGACTGTAAACTTTTATATGTAATAAATTAGCACACTTTTGATTACAAAAGGTATTGCATGAGTGCTGCAAAGATTAAAACGTGCATTTTATTTTCTATGCAATGGCAACATTTGAAATGTTATAAATGTTATAACCTTTCTCCAACAAACTCAAGAATGGAAGTATCAGTGCACTATGGAGAATTTACTTTGTTAAGAATAATCACTACACCTGCACTTGTCATGGCGAAGTCATGAGCTTTCAAAAGTTTTATTGTTTTGTACAAGAATTATAAAAGTATATTTTAAACTTTGTGACACCCAGGGATCGCCCTTGTCATCCAGTGATGGTGAGTACTGGGGAGAGAAACCTGGGGTTAGAGGGTGGGTACTAGGGGGAGAGAGACCTGGGGTTAGATGGTGGGTACTAGGGACAGAGAGACCTGGGGTTAGATGGTGGGTACTAGGGAGAGAGAGACCTGGGGTTAGATGGTAGGTACTAGGGAGAGAGAGACCTGGGGTTAGATGGTGGGTACTAGGGAGAGAGAGACCTGGGGTTAGATGGTGGGTACTAGGGAGAGAGAGACCTGGGGTTAGATGGTGGGTACTAGGGAGATATAGACCTGGGGTTAGATGGTGGGTACTAGGGAGATATAGACCTGGGGTTAGATGGTGGGTACTAGGGGGAGAGAGACCTGGGGTTAGAGGGTGGGTACTAGGGAGAGACAGACCTGGGGTTAGATGGTGGGTACTAGGGGGAGAGAGACCTGGGGTTAGATGGTGGGTACTTGGGAGAGAGACCTGGGGTTAGATGTTGGGTACTATGGGGAGAGAGACCTGGGGTTAGATGGTGGGTACTAGGGGGAGAGACAGAGTGAGTAGTGGGGAGAGAGAGAGCTGGGGAGAGGGAGAGTACTGAGGGAAGGAGGGAGAGCTGGGGAGAGAGGGAGAGTACTGGAGGGACAGAGGTTGAGCTGGAGAAGGAGGGGAGGAGAGGGTGAATGCAGAATGCTTAACTGGCGCATTGGTGCGCGTATTTGTCAACCTTTGTGGGCACGCACAAGATGTCACGCACGTCTCGTGCTACCCTGTCCATACTCTAGCATGCTCTTTGCACTTCCTGTTAGAACTGTATTAAATATAACTGTGGCTATGTGTTCGGATCCAAAGAAATATGAATGTAATGTAAGCTATGATCCCCAAAGGGACTCCTCCTTATAGCAGGAACAATACTGTGCTCTTAAGCCCTCTATAGATGCCCAGTGTTGGCCACACTATGACATACTGCCAAAATAAGTTGGATAGGCATTAACAGGTATACTATGATGAGATAGTAAAGATTATTTACAAATTAGTGGAGTAGGGTCTAGTTAGCTTTGGGGCGAAAGTTTTAGACTGGGCCTTCCAGTGAGGAGGAATGCCTTTGGGGATTATAGCTTGCATTGCATTCATTTTTATCGTAAGTTTGCGAGTTTTCAATCTTGTGTCAGTGCCTTGGAAACAAGCTCTATGTACATTTGATTTTATGCTCAAAAAGAGGGCCCTTCATTCTTTATAAGGTGTTAAGTTTTTTTTCCCATGTACTCAACCCCTGTATAGCGCTACGGAATATGTTGGAGCGATATAAATAAAGATGATAATAATAATAATTAATAATAATATCTGAAATCCAATGCATAGCCACATAGGTCTATTCATATAGCTTTCATAGAATGTTTGCCATTTTTACTATTGTTTTAATATTTATGCTAATCTATTACTGTCCGTCAAAAATATATATTAATAATATATATATTAATAAAAAATGGTCTTTTAAAAGCGCAAAAACCACAGTTATGTTCCATGTCCTTTAAAATACATTATAAAGCACTGAGAAGTTCCTTGCCTCTTTAACAAGCTATTCATACTGCCCTGACATTAGTTTCTGTATCTTTGTAGCTAATAGTATATTTTCTTAGGCTGCGGTCACAACATGCTTTGGTAAATGAGAATGTTTTCAGCAGGTCCTGTTGAACAAGGTGAATCCTGGCTCAGCAAGATTGGAATTTACAGGAACAAGTTGACCTTTTTGAAACGTTGGACAGGCATGAAAGAGAGTACAACAGACCTTGAGAAAGGTAATAAATCCAGTCTCTGTGCCTTACGAAAAAGCTTTGTGTTTGGAAATAAAAGCTACTGCTCATCTAACCAATGAGATTCTATACAGTCCTAAATATTATAGCAAAAAGTATTTGAAGAAACACTCAGGATAACTAATTATGTGGAACATTTTGACACTTGTTTATGAAATATACAGCTTAATGCAAAAACAGCCCATACTTGAAATAATATTAGAGAACGGATTGTAACAAAATTCATTTAGATCAGATATTTACTGAAATGTTTTATATAATATAATATATATATATATATATATATATATATATATATATATATATATATATATATATATATATAATCACATATATAGTTGTGAGCATGCGAGTTGTTGCTAACGCTTGCGGGCTCGTTGCGCGAGCCGCGGGCCTCTCGCAGCGAGCCAAGGCCCTTGCAAAGCGAGGGCAGTGGGCGAGGGCCTCAATTGCTGGCAACGCAAACAACACAACACATCAATTACGACACTCGCTAAATTTTACGAGCAACGCAAACAACATACGACACACGTTAACACACATTACGGCCTCGCAAAACACTTGGACGCAACTCGCGAACGTTACAAAATTTAAAACACAATACATACAAACAGCACATACATAAAAACCTTACCTACAGCAACAGAGCATCCAGGACCTCAAAAAAGCAACTTACACCTTCATTTCACTCAAAATAAAAGGGTTTAGACACCAAAAAATTTGCTCAGCGACAGAAAAAATGGCCGCCGAACAAAACGAAAACTAGGCTACACACGCAAACGCCATACGAGACACGTTACCAGACATTACGACCTTGCAAATATCAGACGCAACACGCCGACATACAAACATTTAAAACACAATAAATACACACAACACACACATAAAAAGCTTACCTACAGCAAGACGGACCATCCAGCACCTCAAAAAACCAAGTTACACATCCATTTAAATAAAAATAAAACACTTTAGACACGAATGAAATCGCTAAGCGAGAGAAAAAATGGCCGACGAAGAAAACGAAAACGAGGCTACAGCACTCTCAACACGTAAAACACCACAACACACTCGCAAAACACCACACAAAAACTCGAAAAACACCACAAAGCACCTACGGATAATCCGCAAAAAAACGCATACCACAGATAACCCGCCATTTTACGCCAATGCGGAAGTACACCACTACGCTAACGGTTTCGTCTCGCGCACGCACAGTATTACACTGCACACATTCACCACGCTTACACAGCAGCTCCACACCACTAATGCTGCAGCAACCTCAAAACACAGTGACAGCTCTTCAACACAATGATTCAAAATATGTAAAGTATATTCATTTATTAATATATTATATATTTCATTATTAAACACCAAACAGCATTAGCTCACTTAAAATTTCATTGCCGTCATTTTTTGACGGGCAATTCGCTAGTATATATATATATATATACCGAATTTATCGGCGTATAACACGCACTGGCGTATAACACGCACCTCATTTTAAGAAGGAAATTTCAGGGGAAAAAAACATTTCAAATAAAGAACTTTGAAGCAAAATCCTCAACCTCAACCTCCCTCCTCATCCTCAACCCCCTCCTCAACCTCCCTCCTCATCCTCCCTCCTCAACCCCCCCCTCCTCAAACCCCCTCCTCCACCCCCCTGCTCAAACCCCCATCCTCATCCTCCTTCCTCATCTTCCCTCCTCATCCTCCCTCCTCATCCTCAACCCCCTCCTCATCCTCCCTCCTCATCCTCCCTCCTCAACCCCCCATCCTCAACCCCCCCCATCCTCAACCTCTCTATCCTCATCCTCCTTCCTCAACCCCCCTCCTCAACCTCAACCCCCCCTATCCTCAACCCCCTCCTCAACCTCCCTCCTCATTCTAAACCCCCCCCCTCCTCAGCCTAAACCCCCCTAAATACCTCCCCCTCACTAACCTGCTTCTGCCAGCACCCGGTATATGCTAATGACGTGGCGCGCATGTGACGTCACATGCGCGCCGGGTCAAGGAGCAGAGCGGAGGCCGGAGCAGAAGCAGGTAAGTGAGGGGGAGGTATTTAGGAGGGTTTAGGTTGAGGAGGAGAGGGGGTTAGAATGAGGAGGGGGGTTTAGAATGAGGAGGGCGGTTGAGGATGAGGAGGAGGGAGGGAATATCGGCATATAACACGCACACATCATTTGCCCCCTATATACGCCGATAAATACGGTATATATATATATATATATATATATATATATATTTAAAAAAAAAGATTTAATTTGGTTTCACATTTAGTTTTAAATATTAAAACCTAAAGTTATATTTTACACAATGTTATGTGTTATTGCCTTTTTTTGGATATTCTTCATAAAGAGTTTAATGGAAAATGTTGACCTTGTAATTAAAGCGATACTGAAGCAATAAACCAATCATAGCCCTTTCACAAATGAAGTTACCTGTAGCCATAGCGCATGCCATTTTAATTATGTTTTATGTAAAATTGTACCCTTTCTCTCTTAAAATATTTTTGCAAGTGTCTCAGGCAGGAAACTCTTACTTGCTACATTACATCTTCTAAGTCATGCGCAGCAAGGTCAGCAACTTGATATCGATCCAAAGGTTCATGTGATGTAGCTTCTTGTAGATGCGCCAGAACCAAATTAATTCATGGAAGATCGGATGAAGCTGACCATGATACGTTTGCATCAAAAGATGCAATATGGAAATTGACAGAAAATACCCACCTTACCCCTCACACAGTTACACTCTCTGAGAGTAGATAATACAAAAAGGAAAAAAACTGTAATTCATTACTTGATCAAATGACCTAAGCCATGAATTACCCACATTAATACATGCAAGACTGTCTCTCTGGCCATTGCCCCCCAACCCCAATGACCACCAACATGATTGTGAGACAATCTTATTTGCACCAAAACAACAAACAACTTTATGCACATTTATATTTGATTGTTTTTAGAAATCATTTACTAATCAGTGCTTTATTAGCTGTAATATTTCATTACAAATTAAAATTGGTATCTGCATGAAGATATTAACAGCCTTATGAAATTGCGATTCGGCCAATTAAATAAGGCTCTATATAAGCACAGAGCATATTTTATTTATAGAAGTTTTTAGTTAGTAAACTTTTATCCAAAAGCAAGGTCTTCACTAACTAAATACTTCTGTAAAAAATATGCTGTGTGCTTATATAGAGCCCTTTAGAATTGGCCGAATCGCAAATTAATAAGGCAGTGAATGAATGTTTCACATTACATCCCTTATATTTTGCATCCTTTAATGTATGTTAATTTGCAGTATAAAGTTGTGCAAATGCTTCAAAACTTAATTCAACAGGCTTCTTTGTTTTAAATCAGGTGATATAGGTCATTGGCAGTTTGTTAGCAGACGCATGACATGCCATTGCATATTAATGGGTTACAATAAAAGCACAGACTTAAAATGACACAGGAAAGATCAAATTTATTGCAGAAATGAAAAAAAAAAATATATAATTGCAAGTGGTTGTTGATAAAAACAATAGTGAGCTGAATAGTGAGAATAGTGAGTCAGGTAGAAATGTAACTGCTAATGTCTGTGTCATTATACATAGTTATAATAACTGTACAAAATCCTTTTCCTTAACCCACAGCTAATTAATGACCTTAGATTTGAGAGAGGGGGTACTGTATTTTTAATTTATGCTAAACAATACAACAGAATTCAAGCTTAATTAACTAGCACATATATAAATAAATATAATTAGAATTGGTTGTTATTAAACATTTTGAGTAGAGGTGTTCGTTAATTAAGCTTGAATGTTGGTTATTTTGAGCATAAATTAAAAATAAAATACCCCCTCTCTCAAATATAAGTTTTACTCCTGGAATAACTGGGATCTTTATTAGGTCACTTTAAAGGACCACTATGGTCATTTTTTTCTGTATGTTTTTTTATTTTTTTATTAACAGAATTTGATAAAATGCAGTTATTCTATACTGCAGGATGGATCCCATTTTATGTAATAAAACTGTTTATTGCAGGTTCTCTCTCAACAGGATGTGTTTTTAGTAAACTAATGAGCTTTTCCATTAGAGCCGATGACAGATCTGGCATGTGTATCTGCCACTTTCCCACTGTGCAAATACAAACTTCCTGTGTATCCAAAGTCTCTTCCCACTCAGGAAGTAGATCTCTGGAAACTAGAATAGTAGAATCCAAAGCAGCAGCATAACTGCACAGAAAAAGTAATACATTCTAGGCTATATTACTTATTTGTGTTTACATGCTAAAAACAAGTTGCTTATTTTCAAGAGTAGTTTCCAAAATGAGCTATTTTAAATTTGTACAGAGAATATAATTTTTTGGATAGACTTTTCTCTTAATAGACTGGAGCATATAAAGTAAAAGGAGCATATACAATATAATGTAATGACAACCATTGTGATGAGTATTACAGCCACATATTTTACATCATTTTATTACAGATCTCCACAATTTTTCAAACACCTGTTTAAATGACAGCAAGTGTGCAAGTAATGTGGCTGACTGTACTGCAACAGAGGGTCAACCTTACATCCCCTACAAGTTAGCTAAGCTATACATTACCAAGGTATGTAAAAATACAGAATTCACTGTTATATCAATTTATAATGTTAATGTAATAAGGCACATTTGTAATTGTCTATTTGTAACTCACAAACAATCTGTTTACAAGTAAAACCTACTTATTTTTGTTATTGAAGTACAAGGACAGTACACAAAATCTAATTATACAGTGCAAGTTTGTTATAGTATAATGGTATAGTAAACTTCTCCATGCATCTTAAACCTTTTCTTTCTTTTCCCTTTCTTTTTTGTTGCCTTATTGATTTCGATTTACCATAAAGACTTAATATTACACAAAAACTAAACAAAAATAATATATGAAAAAAGGGGAGGGTAGGAAAGAGGTGGGGTGTCTGAAATTTTGTGAGTTTTATCTTTCCTTTTTTTTAGTTCCAGCCTAATTTTATATTCCATATGTCAGAGTAGAGTGCCCATTTTTTTTATAGTTTTGTAGTTCAGCTGAAATCATACTCATTGTTCACAAGTGGATTTTCCTTTACAGGTAAAGACTGATAAATTGCAGAGTGCACTAATTGTGCCCAGGGGAGAGGGTTGTGGCTTGAATGCTAAACTAGTATACAAGGTTTGTGAGCTGTTTTGGGGCCTGTTTACAAGTAGATTAACCTTACAAGTAAAGGCTGGTAAATTGCAGAGTGCACTAATTGTGCCCAGGTGAGAAGTTAGTATAAACGGGAGAAGGGGCGAACTTGTGAGCTTGCGAACATTTTCGGTATCAGGTGCAGTTCTAGTGAAAGTGTAGGAGTTTAAATAGGGGTATGGACTTCAAAGAAAAGGGAGGGCAGATTTATAGTGCAAAGGAGGAAAACTTTATACAAATATATTATTTTATATTCTTTATTTTTCCCACTGAAATTTTGTAGACAATAATAATAATTATGAGTCAGTCCAGTGGCAACCTCACTCAGTGTACATCCTGTCATATGTATGCAATACTGGAACAGATGATCCAGGGTCCATACCTCTGTGAGAGGTGTGAGCATGTTGCCTCTCTGGAAGCTCAAATTGGAGGTCTGGAGCAGAGAATTGCAGCACTTAGTGATATTGCTCCACTCACTGAGCACAGTTTAGCTGGGCCTAGCATGGAGGGTGGAGCTGGGGCTAGTGAGGATGTCCAGGGAGGTAGCTGGGTTACAGTTACAAGGGGAAGCAGGGGGAACAGGAGGAGGCAGGCCAGTTCTGAATTGGCAAACACCAACAGATTTGCCAGATTGAGTGAAACTGTTGGGGATGTCCATTTAGGAATGGCAATGCCAGATAGAGCTGTTCCCTCTAACAGCCGGGAGAACAGCTCTACTGGAGGAGAGGGAGGGCAGAATATGCAGAGCAACAGACAGGTTTTGGTTGTAGGGGACTCTATTATTAGGAAGGTAGACAGGGTGATTTGTCACCCAGATCCCAGCTCACAAACAGTTTGCTGTCTCCCGGGTGCTCGGGTTCGTCATATTGTGGATCGGGTAGACAAATTATTGGAGGGGCTGGAAATGAAACGGCGGTCTTGGTACATATTGGTACTAATGACAAAGTTAGTGGAAGATGGAGTGTCCTAAAGAATGATTTTAGAGAACTAGGTAATAAGCTGAAGGCAAGGACCTCCAAGGTAGTATTTTCTGAGATACTACCAGTGCCACGTGCTAGCCCAGGGAGGCAGAAGGAGCTTAGGGAGGTTAATGCGTGGCTAAAGATGTGGTGCACTAAGGAGGGGTTTGGCTTTTTAGAGCACTGGCCTGACTTCTCACTTCGGTACAATCTCTACAGTAGGGATGGATTGCATCTTAATGATGAGAGAGCTTTTGTACTAGGGGATAGGATGGTAGAAAGGCTGGAGGAGTTTTTAAACTAGTAGATGGGGGGGAGGGACTAGATATAAGTAATGGGGTAGAAAGTGTAGAGGGTATAAGGGATGAATTAACAACTCATAGGGGAGGAGATAGGGGGAGGGGTAGTATAGTCAATAAGGAGGTAGTACTAATTAATTAAAGTACAGTGGCAGGCACTTCAGAACTACAGACTCATAACATAAGGTGTATGCTTGCTAATGCCAGAAGCTAGCCAGGAAAAATGGGAGAGTTAGAATGATTAGCAATTAATGAAAAATGGGATTTAATAGGCATTACTGAAACGTGGTGGGATGAATCTCATGACTGGACTGTTAATCTGGATGGTTATAAACTATTTAGGAAAGATCGAGGCAATGGTAAACGAGGAGGAGGGATTTGTCTGTATGTTAAGTCTGAATTTAAGCCTATAGTCAGAGAAGATATTTATGGTGGACCTAGTGATAAAGCTGAATGTTTGTGGGTAGAGTTAAATAGCGAAGCAGCAAATCCCGAAAGAATCTTAGTAGGAGTATGCTATAAACCCCCAAATATAGCTGAACGTGAGAATTATTGTTACAGATTGAAAATGCAGCTAAGCATGGTCAAGTTCTAATAATGGGAGATTTTAATTACCCTGAAATACACTGGATAAATGAGACCAGCAGTTCATCTAAGGGGAGCAGGTTCTTGAGTACACTCAGGGATCATTATCTGGTCCAGGTTGTACAAGAACCTACTAGAAATGAAGCTATCTTAGATTTACTCATCACAAATAATATTGATATAGTATCAAATGTTGGAATAGGGCAACCTTTGGGAAACAGTGATCACAACACAGTCTCATTTGAGATTGAATTAAAAAACAAAATTTTAAGGGGCCAATGAAAACTCTTAATTTTAAAAGGGCAGAATTTAACGGGCTAAGGGCAGCAATACAAAGTATAGACTGGGACAGAGAACTGTCGGGTAAAAACACTGACCATAAATGGACAACATTTAAATCCTTACTAAATATACATACACATCGGCATATACTGTGTGGGAATAAAAGTAAAAGGAGTAAATCCCATCCAATGTGGCTTAACAATGATTTAAAGATCAAGATACGGAGTAAAAAAAAGGCATTTAAATTATACAAACAAGAGGGGACAGAGACTGCCTTACAGGAATACAAGGAAATCAACAAGGCTTGCAAAAGGGCGATTAAACTGGCTAAGATAGAAAATGAAAAATTAATAGCAATAGAGAGTAAAACTAACCCTAAAATACTTTTTAAGTATATTAATGGGAAGAAGGCGAGGAAGGAAGCTATAGGAACATTACAATGTGACACAGGCCGTCTGATAATTAGTGACCAAGAAAAGGCAGATGAGCTAAATAGGTTCTTTTCTTCGGTATACACAAGGGAGGTACCAGTGGTTGGGACACAGCAACATAATGGGGCTACACTACCTTTGCCAAATATTTGGTTAACACAGGAAGTAATCCAAAAGAGGTTGGAAAACATAAATGTTATTAAAGCCCCGGGTCCTGATGGAATACATCCAAGGGTACTAAGGGAACTGGGTTCTGTAATAGCCAAACCATTATATTTAATTTTTCAAGATTCACTCAACACAGGGTCTCTACCAGATTACTTGAGAAAAGCTGATGTGATACCTATATTTAAAAAGTGAGCAAGAGCAAATCCGAGGAATTATAGACCAGTGAGCCTCACTTCTGTAGTGGGGAAGCTTTTAGAAGGGTTAATAAGGGATAATATACAAGAATATGTCTATTTGAACAAGTAGGAGTCAACATGGATTTATGAGGGATAGGTCATGTCAAACAAATCTAATTAGTTTCTATGAGGAGGTTAGTAGGAACCTGGATCAAGGGAACTCAGTGGATGTAGTCTTTTTGGATTTTGCAAAGGCTTTTGATACAGTGCCACATGGGAGACTATTGTGCAAACTAAGAGATACAGGAGTTGCAGTAAATATCTGCTCATGGATTGAGAGCTGGCTAAAAGACAGGAAGCAAAGGGTTGTTGTAAAAGGAACATACTTCGATTGGACTAATGTGGTAAGTGGGGTTCCTCAGGGTTTACTATTAGGTCCTCTTCTTTTTAACATATTTATTAATGACTTAGAGGTAGGATTGAAGTGTGGTGTCTCCATTTTCGCTGATGACACAAAGTTGTGCAAGTTAATTAAATCAGATAGTGATGTGCTTTCCCTCCAAATGGATTTACATAAAATTGAGGAATGGGCGTCTAAATGGCAAATGAGATTTAATATGAATAAATGTAAAGTTATGCATCTTGGAAAGAAAAATAGCCATGCAATTTATAATCTTAATGGAGCAAATCTAGGTGTATCAGATATTGAAAGGGATTTGGGAGTGCTTGTGGACAACCACCTAGGTAACAGTGCTCAAAGCCAAGCAGCAGCTGCAAAGGCAAATAAAATATTAGCATGTATTAAGAAGGGTATAGAAGCCAGGGAAGCAAATATAATTCTGACACTATACAAATCTCTAGTACATCCCCCATTTGTAATATGGAGTACAAATTTGGGCACCACTTCATAAAAAGAACATTTTAGAGCTGGAAAAGGTACAGAGGAGGGCAACAAAACTGATAAGGGGAATGGAGGGGCTAAGTTATGAAGAAAGACTAACCAAATTAAACTTATTTTCTCTAGAAAAAAGGTGTCTAAGAGGAGATATGATTACCTTATATAAATACATCCAGGGTCAGTATAAAGCTTTGTCAAGGGAGCTTTTTGTGCCAAGTGGTTTTCAACTGACAAGAGGACATCCCTTGAGGTTAGAAGTAAAAAAACTTCCACCTTAAAGAAAGAAAAGGGTTCTTCACAGTAAGGGTGGTTAATCTGTGGAATTCTCTACCAGATGAGATGGTGACAGCGGATTCGATAGATAACTTTAAAAGGGGACTGGATTTATTTCTAATTAAAAAGGGAATTCAGGGTTATCATGGATAATTAGAGAGGCAGTATTGATCCAGGGAGAAGTCTGATCGCCGGTGTCTGGGATCAGGAGGGATTTGATTTTTTTTTTTATATACAACTAATTAATTAATAGTTAATCCGCATATTGCAGATCGGAGGAGATCTTGAAAGGTTGAACTTTTTTCAACCTTAAATACTATGGCCCTCTATTCTATTATCGGCCGTAAATCTGTCACAAAGCTGCGATTCCTTGCGGGGCTCCCGTTACCTTGCAATTCAAATAGACAGCGCCGCAAGGATATCCCCTTACGGCCGGCCGTATATCTTGCAACCGTCCGTAAGCTCAGAAATCTTTAAAAGCAAAAATAAATTCAAGACGGCACTGTATAATATAAGACTGGAGCTCCCTCTTTCACTGCCCAAGATGATCTAATAAACAACCAGGAGATGGCACCAAAACACTGAGTGAACTCCCACAAAATAAGTAAGACGTTCGGTTTACCATTTATATTATATATCTGGCACCATGTACTGCCAGTTATTGAAGAATCAAATATGTATATGTGGGCATATAATTTCCAATTCACAATCCACACATCACATCAGTACAGTAAACTTCAGTGCACATACTTTACATGCCTCGCAAAGGAGGGATGGCCTTTTATTATTTTTATATTGTGTTTTTTTTTTTATTAATTTGTTTATTTACAAATGACTTTGAGCAAAAGTGACATTAAAGGTGTTTTTTTTCTCTTCTGTCTTTATTTACAACTAGCAACTTGCCCGTCAAAAATTACGGCATTAAAATGTGAATCCTGGCAATGCTGTTTGCCACACAATGGGAGCCTCGCCCCCTCTACTTTACTGGCCTCATGATGGCGCTCATCACTGGTCGGCGCTCATTGCAAATCTCTCCCTCTGTCTACTTCCTCCCTTGTGTCTCATTTCCCACGTCCTCTCCCTCCCTTGTGTCTCCTTCCCCCCCTGTGTTTTTACCCCCTCCCCCTGTGTCTTTCCTCCCTCTCACTCCCCTGTGTCTCTCCCCCCTCCTCTTCCACCCCTGTGTCCCCTCCCCCTCCCCTGTGTCTCTTCCCCCTCCTCTCCCTGACCTGTGTCTCTCCCCCCTCTCCTCTGTGTCTTCCCCCTCCTTCCCTGCGCAGCCCGTTGCACAAAGTGCATGCGCGGCCCGTTACGCAAAGCTGTTTGGTGCAATTTAAGGCCAGAACAGTGACTGAGAGTCCATTTTTGCCTCATAGAAACAACCTCTGAGCTATACACTATGCATTTGAATTTCATATTATCAAGGTAAGCGTCTTTTTTCCTTTCTGGCTATATAATTTAGAGGATCTGGGGTTTATACATCCCTAAGCCTATACTATATGATGGATAGCAAATACGGAGGGGCTTACACCTATATCTTACTACTACCTGGGCATTTAAAAAAAGGGATATTTGTATTTTTTCTCATCTTCATTACTATTATTATTTTTATTGACCACCATTAGAGACACACTTCAAAGAAGGTGAATATGTATTCATACCAGTAGTAATTATATATGATACTGGATTACTTCCCAGAGACAAGCTTTCAGGGAGATATCCACACTATAAATGATAAAAGTATTATGTGTTCCACATCATGAGTAATCATATGAATGGATACATTCACGCATTTACATATGTACAAATAAATAATGAATAGTGCACGCTCTATATCAAATAGATGCATAATATATGTATGTATATCTACCAGGTCATAAGCATATCATCTCATGGGTTACCTTATGAATGGATACATTTATGCATGTTTGTATGTACAGAAACACTGTGAATGGGGCATACTTTATATTATATATATGCATATTATGTGTATGTATAACTACCAGCACATATGCTAAGTATCATCTTATGTTTAAATATGATATAAGGGCTGACTACTTTTACTGAATATGCGTGTGGTAATGTGGCCTTTGGTTACTGATTTCTTCAGTGACTTCATATAATCAACCAAGTCCCAAAGTGCTTTTTATCTCTTTTTAATAAAAAGTTTTCAAACATAAACAAAAATAGCTTATTTTCAGCATGAAAAAAAACATCTATAAACGTACTGGCTTAACATCAGGAACACCCTTGCTAGCCCTGAATCCGCTTCTCGGCCTTCAGGTAAAAATATAGTCTTTGAATAGTCCATAATCAATAGTTTAAAGTCTTCTTTCTCTGCAGACAGTCATCTTTCAATTTCATACAATAGGGTGGGGTTATAGCCCACCCTACTCTCCAGATACCCCACCCTCCAGGGATCCTTCACACCCTCTTTTGTTGAAGACTGAAAATCTATTAACTTCACAGACTTCTGCCTGGTGGTGTATTTTCAGAATCTGTAATGGTACCTTTAAATCCGGTGTCTCTCTTTCAGCTATAATGGATCCTCTGCTCCAATCGCTGGGATAGCACCAATCAGTCTCCTCAGTAAAAACTGCTGTAGCAAAATCCTTGCAGCAGCTCCTCTGCAAATCCCATTTTTCCTCTGCAGCAAACAGTCTCCTCTGTAAACTTTCTGGCTCCTCTCAGCCGGTCTCAATTTCTGCTTTCAGCAGACAAAGTTAAAAACATCGCCTTCACTCTCACTGGCAAATAACTACAAGTGTACTCCTTAGCTTTTAGTGAGGCTCTGGCCTTACTTCTGCTTAGGCCACACAGGGCCCTAATTGCAGGCTGCCCCACCCATTTCTCTGTGTGTATCTTTTATAATGGCTGCAGCTCCAATTAGTCACTTAGCATTGCTCCAGGAAGTTAACTCTCTTTCCTGGGGAGAACTCTTCAAAAAGTTTTTTGCTCTCACCTCTGGGGGGCACTATGTTACACATCCCTCCCCTCCGCTCAACAACATGGGTTTGAGCGACTTGAGCCGAGAGACCGTTAATACTCCCTTGTAGCTGTTGAAGCTTCTGCCTCACACTGCCGAGGACACTCTCCATCTGGCTTCTGTCTCTCTCGCCAACGCTTCCACAGCATTAAGTTGCTCCAATAGGCTGGTGTCTGGCTCAGATCGTTGTTTACTCTTGGACATTAATCTGTAGAATTCTTTGTCATACTCTGTGACACTTTGAGCTTGTCGAGCTCCCTTCTTCGACCCATTCTGCAAAGTCTCCAACTCTCTCCCTTTCATCATCAACATCATTTTTATTATCATCACCATCGCTAGGGGACAGCGAATTCTTGGGCTGTTTCTCTTCCCCCTTTTCACCACAATTTATTTCATAGTCCTGCAAACTGTCTTGAGCTTGTGGTTTGTGAGGACGGATAACCTGGCTCTTTCTGTTCCAAGTGCTCCAATAGGCTGGCTGAGAATTTTACCCAAACTGTATCAGTTTCATATGGCCATCTTGCTTATTTTCTGGTACAGTATCCTTCAGAGGCTCCACAAGCATGTCCTCTCTCAGGGCTGCTTCTAGCTCTTGGATCTGCACCTCACCTCTCTCATTGTTCACAGCAGGCATCCTTGATACCACTGTGCTACCAATCCTGCAAGGTCTGCAACTCTTTATCTACTAGGAAGGATCTCTCAGACATTTGGCCTTGCTGAAATTTCTCCAGCTGTTCAGCATCTTCTGGCTTACACTCAACACATAGGCTAGCACCCATCTTAGCAGCCTTTTGAGCTTTTGGTTTCTGGAAAAAAAAACTTGTATTTCATCTTTCACCCATTCTTCCTCCACTTTTTCTTCTTGCTTTGCCTCCAAGGCTTTCAGCTTTTCATTTTTCTTTGCTGCATTTAGCTGCATTTTCTCATCAGGTCTTCTCTTTATACCTCTGGCAGCTCAGTCATTCTTTCTTCCTCCCTCTGTCTCTCCTGCTCTATGCTTCACTTTTATAAGCTTCCTGTAGACATTGCTCTACATTCAATGTAGTATCTTGGGTACACAGGTTCTGGAGGTCAGCATTAGTCTCTACTGGACATGCATCACTCTGAGCCAACTGTGTCTTCATATCAGATGGATTATCCATCCCCTGTGCTTGTGGAGCATGTAACAGCAGCTCCTTCTCCAGATCAGTTGCTTCTTTCTGCTTAAGGGATTCTTCTATCACTTGTAGCTGAGAATTGGCGATCTCTCCTTCTCTCTGTGATACATGATTAGTGAGGAGATCTTGCTTCTCCTGTTTACCATTGTGCTGCAGCTACCACACAACTGACTCTTTAAGCTTATACTTGGGAGGACTCTTCCTCTGCTCCCAAATAGGCATCTTTATCTTATTCCTGTAGTAATCCTCAAATGCAGGCTTCCTCCTCCATTTAGGAATGTAATCTGGCATCATCCTGACACCCCTCCTATTAGTAGCAATTTGCCTGTCTTCCATTTCAGGCTTTTTCAGTCCTACTGGAATAGAGCTCATCTTTACCTCTTGCTGGACTGGTTTACTTTCTTGCCTCTCCATGTCCATATTGTTTTGTTTTATTAGCACCTGAGATAGAGATCTCTCAGGATACTTTTCAATTTTAGTAGGACACATCTCCATGCTCTGCTTCATATGTCCTGTCTGGGACGGTGGTTCCTTCTTCACCAACTCAGTCTCCAGATTCTTATCTTTCACAACTTTCTCTTTAGTAAGATTCCAGTTTCTTCCTCAAAATTAGGACATTCTTCCTTCGTAAGAATACTGGCTGCAATCATTTGTTTGATCTCCACTTTCTCTTGGTCAGAGCTCTTTAATAAGCATTTGCTTTCTCTAGTTTCATTCTCCATCTCATGAGTATTCACCAGGGCCAGGTGTCGGTTTCTGTCCATGTTTCTTACGGAGGTATTTTCTTTGTTCTTACCCAGAAGGTTTCTGTATCTAGTTGGGTTCAAATCTTCCCCAGTGACTTGATCTGCATGCTTCACACTGAGGCTGATTTTGTTAGTGACAACACATTGTCCTTTTCTCTTTGACCTTTGCTCACATCATCAGTCACTTTTATAACATCATCATCTTGTTCCCGGACCAAAGGTTCTTTCACTGCACCAGCATTCTCTTTAGCCGTCGCAGCGGTCTCGCTTGTCTGCGGTCTCTCTCATCTGCTCTGCGGTCTCTCTCATCTGCTCTGCGGTCTCTCTAGCTTGCTCTGCTGTCTCTCTAGCTTGCTCTGAGGTATCTCTTGCTTGCTCTGCAGTCTATTTAGTGGCTCCTGCACTCTATAGCTTTCACTGCAATTTCTTCAGCGGCTCCTGCAGTCTCTTTTGCTATCTCAGCGTCTCTTTTGTCGTCTCAGCAGTCTCTTTTTTGCCGCTCCTGCAGTCTCTCTTGCCTGCTCTGCAGTCTTTTTTTACGCTCTCTTTGTGACTTTTTGCACTCTCTCAGGTCTCTAACTCCTGATTTTCTTTCTTTATCAGGTTCGGTTTGCCTTCCCTTAACAGGGGAGCTGCTTTTTAAACTTGGGTAGACAAGCATGCCCCTTGGATAGCGATAAGCAGGTTTATCATAAAATTCCCAGGAGTGCAATCTCTGTAATCTTTTCACTCCTTTTCTGTCAAGGATCTCTTCTTTCAGGATACAATAATTTGTTACCTTTTCTTCAGGAAAAAAACCATATGCTTTCTGAGCTTCTCCACACAGATAGGGACCCAAGGATTGTGGCCCAGTGCTTTTTAGGCCAACCTTCCCTAGTGGAAATCTTTTCAAAATTCAGGAGGTATGTTTCTACATCGTCCTTACTGATCATCTTTAGGAAGCGGTTCGGATTCATAATACCGCTTGATTTTCAAGCTGCAGTGTTCTTTTCAGAATGCATTTGCTGCATCTGTGCTTTATGTGCTCCCAAAGATTCTCTCATGGGGACTCTGTCCACTTCCGCTTGTATCTGCCATTTCTCTGTGGCCTCTTCTGCTTGTTTCAGCCATTGCTCTTTACTCTCTCTTTGGCTTACAATGGTTGATATCTGGTACTGAGCTACTCCAGTTGCCAGTAACATATTACATTTCTCCTGTTGCTTATTGCTTGCTTGCTGGGCCGCTGTGGCTTGCAATAAGGCTTTTAATGCCTCCTCCATGCGGAAACGTGGGCTGTGTTTAACTTCAAGACCTGCTTCTGCACCTCTGGATCCAGTTGTGACAATGTGGCCTTTGACTACTGGTTTCTTCAGTGAGTTCATATAAACAACCAAGTCCCTTAGTCTCTTCTGCAAATCCTTTTTTTTTTTTCTGCAGCAAACAGTCTCCTCTGTGAACTTTCCAGCTCCTCTCAGCCTGTCTCAATTTCTGGTTTCAGCAGACAAAGTCAAAGACACTGCCTTCACTCTCACTGGCAGATAACTACAAACGTCCTTCTTAGCTTGTAGTTAGGCTCTGGCCTTACTTCTGCTTAGGCCACACAGGGCCCTAATTGCAGGGTGCCCCACCCATTTCTCTGTGTGTATCTTTAACAGGCTTACAACACATGCAGCTCCAATTAGTCGCTTAGCACTGCTCCAGGAAGTTAACTCTCTCTTTCCTGGGGAGAACTCTTCAAAACATTTTTTGCTCTCAGCTTTGGGGGGCACTACGTTACAATATATATAGGGTTATATTTATATTCTATATTTGTATACTTACCCACGTACTTTGATTAAATACACCTATTGCTCCAAAGGGGATATATTGAACTCGAGAAAAACATTTATATTCTGGTACCACTATGTCTTGATAGTGTTGTAATATTCCCCATGCTCTGAAAAGTACACATATATATTACCCGAATACCCAGACTCTATTGGAAGAATATGAGATCAGACGTTCACGGAGAAAAGAAGTACCAACCTACAAGCCAACACGTGTTGGGAAGTCTATAATATACCTCATAGACTGAGGTTAGAAAAGGTGAGAGCTTTACCTACTGATCTCTGTGAACAAGGGTTTGCGATTACAATATCTTGGTTATTTGCACTAGGAATTGGTGCGCTATCCCTCCCCACCCCTCTTCTCTTTATTATATTGTTTCTCATTTGATGTGTGACTTGCGTCAATGATTTGACGCAAGTGACACATCAAAAAGTGCATGTGGCCGCTAGATGGCGCTGTGCCTGTTTTTCAGCTGCCCTGGGGGAACATACACGGATTCATAATATTGCAAGGGCTGACAATATAGAAAATAACAAAAAAGGTAGAGGGAGAATGAGGGAAATCAAAATAACACATTAGTTATATATACACATATATATATATATATATATATATATATATATATATATATATATATATATATACAGTGGATATAAAAAGTCTACACACCCCTGTTAAAATGTCAAGTTTCTGTGCTGTAAAAATATTAGACAAAGATAAATCATTTCAGAACTTTTTCCACTTTTAATGTGACCAATAAACTGTACAACTCAATTGAAAAACAAAAGAAAAAATATAAAAATAAAATAATATGGTTGCATAAGTACGCACACCCTTAAACAAATACTTTGTTGAAGTACCTTTTGATTTTATTACAGCACTCAGTCTTTTTGGGTATGAGTCTATCAGCATGGCACATTTTGACTTGGCAAGATTTGCCCACTCTTCTTTGCAAAAATACTCAAAATCTGTCAGATTGCTAGGGCATCTCCTGTGCACAGCCCTCTTTGAAAACCTGTGGGGTGATTTAATCAGATTCAGGTCTGGGCTCTGGCTGGGCCATTCTAAAACTTTAATCTTCTTCTGGTGAAGCCATTCCTTTGTTGATTTGGATGTATGCTTTGGGTCGTTGTCATGCTGAAAGATGAAGTTCCTCTTCATGTTCAGCTTTCTAGCAGAAGCCTAAAGGTTTTGTGCCAATATTGACTGGTATTTGGAACTGTTCATAATTCCCTCTATCTTAACTAAGGCCCCAGTTCCAGCTGAAGAAAAACAGCCCCAAAGCATGATGCTGCCACCACCATGCTTCACTGTGGGTATGGTGTTCTTTTGGTGATATGCAGTGTTGTTTTTGCACCAAACATATCTTTTGGAATTATGGCCAAAAAGTTCAACCTTGGTTTCATCAGACCATAACACCTTTTCCCACATGCTTTTGGGAGACTTCAGTTGCGTTTTTGCAACATAAAGCCTGGCTTGGATGTTTTTCTTTGTAAGAAAAGGCTTTCATCTTGCCACTCTACCCCATAGCCCAGACATATGAAGAATACAGGAGATTGTTGTCACCTGTACCACACAGCCAGTACTTGCCAGATATTCCTGCAGCTCCTTTAATGTTGCTGTAGGCCTCTTGGTAGCCTCAGCGGACCAGTTTTCTTCTCATCTTTTCATAAATTTTGGAGGGAGCTCCAGTTCTTGGTAATGTCACTGCTGTGCCATATTTTCTCCACTTGTTGATGACTGTCTTCTCTGTGTTCCATGGTATATCTAATGCCTTGGAAATTATTTTGTACCCTTCTCCTGACTGATACCTTTTAACAATGAGATCCCTCTGATGCTTTGGAAGCTCTCTGTGGACCATGGCTTTTGCTGTGGGATGCAACTAAGAACATTTCAGGAAAGACCAACTAGAGCAGCTGAACTTTATTTAGTGTTAATCAGAGCCACTTTAAATTATGGCAGGTGTATGCTGACTCCTATTTAACACGATTTGGAATGTAATTGCATAATTCTGAACACAGCTACATCCCCAGTTATAAGAGGGTGTGCACACTTATGCAACCACATTATTTTTCTTTTTTTTTCTTCCCTCCACCTAAAAGATTTCAGTTTGTTTTTCAATTGAGTTGTACAGTTTATAGGTCACATTAAAGGTGGAAAAAGTTCGGAAATGATTTATCTTTGTCTCATTTTTTTACAGCACAGAAACCTGACATTTTAACAGGGGTGTGTAGACTTTTTATATCCACTGTATATATATATATATATATATATATATATATATATATATATATATATATACATACATATATATATATATATATATATATATATATATATATATATATATGTATGTATATATATGTTATTATGATGGATAGTATGTGTGTGTGTGTATATGACGGGCATCAAATTGTAAGTGAGCTAATGCTGTTTGGTGTATGGTAATGAACTAAACAATACATTAATAAAGAAATATACTTTACCTATTTTGAAGTAATAAATGTAGGAAGCATTATGCTGAAGAGCTGACAATCTGTTTTCATGTTGCTGCAGCATACAATGTGTGTTTTGAGTGCTGTGGAGCTGCTGTGTAAGTGTGAGCAATGTGTGCAGTGTGTAGTGTAGTGTGCGTGCGCGAGCCAAAACCGTTAGGGTAGCTGTTTACTTCCGCATTCTGTAAGTTAGTGTTGTAAAATGGCGCCTAATGTGTGGTACGCGGCTGTTGGTGATTTACCGTCCTTCTTCTTGGAGCTCGTCCGGTGGTGTTTTGCATGTTTAGGGTCCTGTAGCCTCGTTTTCGTTTTTTTCAGAAGCCATTTTTTCTCTCGCTTAGGTCATTTTCGGTTGTCTAAACTCTTCAATTTGTACTTAAATGGAGGTGTAACTTCACTTGCAGAGGTCCTGGGTGCTCCCTCTTGCTGTGGGTAAGCTTTTTATGTGTTTGTTGTGTGTATTTAATGTGTTTTGAAATTTTTTTTTTTTTTTGAGGTTTGCGCGGGTCGGCCGTTAAAGTCGTAATTTTGCGAGGTTGTAATGTTTTTTTTTTCTAAGTTCCGCGTCTCGTATTTCTGTGTTGTATATCCGTTAATGTTGCGAGTTCCACAGTTGCTGGCAGGGAGAGCCTTCGGCGCTCCATGCCAGCAACTGAGGCCCTCTCTTTGCGAGGGACGCAGCGTTAGCAACAACTTTTGACAACCCGTAGTTATGACAACTATATAAGTGACTAGCGACTTGCCCGTCAAAAAATGACGGTCAATAAAAGAAAGTGTTAAAATGCTGTTTGTCACACAATGTGAGTGTACTGTGTGCCTCAACTATATAGACCCCTCTAACACACTAATTAACGCATGTAATAACACTATAAGTGCCATGAGGGTCATCCAGCACCCTGATGACCCAAAGTGTAAGCACTACACCATTTTAACCCGGTCATTTAAGGGGGTCTATCCAGACCCTGATAAGCCTCCATTAAACCCCATCAGTCCCATAAGGGTATATCATGACCATTATGGGCCTGTTACAACCCAACATTAACCACATAAGTGCCATGACGGTCCTCAAGGACCATCATGACACTAAGTGTAAACACTACACTGCACTATACCTGCCCAATAAAACATTAAATATCAACTAAACACCCTCTACACTAACCTATTAACACCTACACTACCTACCTACATACCCCCTAATAACCCCCTCCCCACCACTGTAATTACAGAAATCAAAAAAATCATCAAAAATCTACATTACATAAAATAAAAAAACATAAATCACCAAAAATAAAAAATGTACATTACAGAAAAAAAAAAAAAAGTCACAAAAAAAAATAAAAAAATTACATACCTGAAAAGGAAATACATATAATACATACAATATAATACAATACAATTAAATACAATACAATTAAATACAATACAATACACCCCTATCTAATATACATCCCCCTATCTAATATACAATACTATCTATCTAATATACAATACTATCTATTTAATATACATCCCCCTATCTATCTAATATACAATAAATACTATCTATGTACTATACATCCCCCTATCTAATATACAATACGTGCTATCTCTATATAGCAACCCTAATTCTAAGCTAAAATAAAATAATTAAGACCACTTACCTTTGAGATGTTTCTTCAGATCACCAACCTAGGGTAAAAAAGATTCAAAATATTACTACAACACGTTAACATAAAATAAATAAACATTCTAAACATTCTAAATATTCTACTCACCTTTCCAGCATGTCCCGTCCTTCATCTTTGCTTCTCCAGCATGGCCCATGTTAAAAAAAACAACATTACATTAGTACACATACATAAACATAAAACCAAGTAAAAACAACACAATCTACATTGTACTTACCGACCCGCTATGTCTCCGGCCTCCTCGTGTTCTGCCCCGGAAGCATCCGCGCTCTTTAAAAAAAACACAAAAAAAAAAACACACACATCCGCACTTGCGGATGTCCCTGACGTTAATGAGCTTCCTACGGAGTGTTCCAGAATAAAATTGGCAATGGCGGCTTCTGATTCAGCCAATGAGAAGACGCCAATTGTGAACCAATGAGAAAGGGATACACCCCAAAATCCCACGCTGATTGGATAATGCACCTGTCAATCTTTATTCGAACCAATCCGAAAGCTTTATTGCCATCAGCGAATCACAATGGGATACACCTCCACGCGGGGATTAGCTGAAGAAATCTGCTCCTTCCCATTGGCTGTAATACTGATTGATATTGACAACAGTCAATGAGAAGGTGCAAATGCCTTCACCAATCAGTACGTGGGGGGGGGTATTCCATTGTGATTGGCTATTGTCAGTGCAACCAATCAGAATGCGCAGATGCCTCCAACTATTCACCCTGTGGGGGTGTATTCTATTGTGATTGGCTGAAGGCATCTGCGCCTTGTGATTGGTTTAAAGATTGACAGGTGCATTATCCAATCAGAGTGGGATTTTAGGGTGTATCCCTTTCTGATTGGCTCACACATTGGCACCTCCTGATTGTGTAAATTTGATAGACAGCGTTTTCAACCAATCAGAAGGAGCCATTGCCTATTTTCTTCCGGAAAATTCTCCTGGAGCCTCATTAGCGTTGAGGATGTCCGTAAGTGAAAATGTGTGTTTTTTTCCGGGCCGGGGCAGAAGAGGAGGAGGCCGGAGACATCGCGGAGAAGTAAGTACAATGTAGATTATGTTTATTTTATTTTGTTTTTATGCTTATGTATGTGTATTAATGTTATGTTTTTTTTTAACAGGGGCTGCAACGGAGAAGAAGGACGGGACATGCTGGAAAGGTGAGTAGAATATTTAGAATATTTAGAATATTTATTTACTGTAAATGTGTTGCACTAATTTTTTTTTTTCCCCTAGGTGGCTGGTCTGAAGGGACATCTGCAAAGGTAAGTGGTCTTAATTATTTTATTTTAGCTTAGAATTAGCTTATTTTATATATACATAGCATTTATTTTATGTTAGCTAGGAGTATGTGTTTTATATAAATAGCATAGCATGTATTGTATATTGGATTGTGGTATTTATTTAGATAGATTGGTGGATGTATATTAGATAGATAGGATGTGTATTAGATAGATAGTATTTATTGTATATCACATAGATTGTGTGATGTATATTATATAGATAGGATGTAAATTAGATTATGGTATTTATTTAGATATATTGGTTGATGTATATTAGATAAATAGGATGTATTGTATATTAGATAGGGGTGTATTGTATTTCATTTTATTTGTATTGTATGCATTTGTATTGTATGTATTTGTATTGTATGTATTTCCTTTTCAGGTGTGTATTTTTTTTTTTTCTGTAGCGGGGTGGGGGAGTTAGTGACTTAGGTTTTTTTTTCTGTAATGTAGATTTTTTTTTTTTTGTGATTTAAATTTTTTTTTTTATGTAATTAGAGTGGTGGGGGTTATATCGCGGTAGGTAGGTAGTGTATGTGTTAATAGGTTAGTATAGAGGGTGTTTAGTTGATATTTAATGTTTTATTGGGGGGTATAGTGCAGTGTAGTGTTTATACTTAATGTCATGATGGTCCTTGTGGGCCTGTATTGACCCCCATGAGTGACAGGCTTAATGAAGGGCTTATGGGGGTCTATTTTGACCCCCATGAGTGACAGGGTTAATTAGGGGTTTATGGGGGTCTGTATTGACCCCCATGAGTGACAGTGTTAATTAGCGGTTTATGGGGGTCTATATTGACCCCTATGAGTGAGGGGTTAATGAAGTGCTTATGTGGGCCTGTATTGACCCCCATGAGTGACAGGGTTAATGAAGGGCTTATGGGGGTCTGTATTGACCCCCATTCATGACAGGATTAATGAAGGGCTTATGGGGGTCTATATTGACCCCCATGAGTGAGGGGTTAATGAAGTGCTTATGGGGGTCTGTATTGACCCCCATGCGTGACAGGGTTAATGAAGGGCTTATGGGGGTCTGTATTGACCCCCATGAGTGACAGGGTTAATGAAGGGCTTATGGGGGTCTATATTGACCCCCATGAATGACAGGGTTAATTAGGGGTTTATGGGGGTCTGTATTGACCCCCATGAGTGACAGGGTTAATGAAAGGCTTATGGGGGTCTATATTGACCCCCATGAGTGAGGGGGTTAATGAAGTGCTTATGGGGGCCTGTATTGACCCCCATGAGTGACAGGGTTAATGAAGGGCTTATGGGGGTCTATTTTGACCCCCATGAGTGAGGGGGTTAATGAAGTGCCTATGTGGGCCTGTATTGACCCCCAGAGTGACAGGGTTAATGAAGTGCTTATGGGGGCCTGTATTGACCCCCAGAGTGACAGGGTTAATGAAGGGCTTATGGGGGTCTGTATTGACCCCCATGAGTGACAGGGTTAATGAAGGGCTTATGGGGGTCTATATTGACCCCCATGAGTGACAGGGTTAATTAGGGGTTTATGGGGGTCTGTATTGACCCCCATGAGTGACAGTGTTAATTAGCGGTTTATGGGGGTCTATATTGACCCCTATGAGTGAGGGGTTAATGAAGTGCTTATGTGGGCCTGTATTGACCCCCATGAGTGACAGGGTTAATGAAGGGCTTATGGGGGTCTGTATTGACCCCCATTCATGACAGGATTAATGAAGGGCTTATGGGGGTCTATATTGACCCCCATGAGTGAGGGGTTAATGAAGTGCTTATGGGGGTCTGTATTGACCCCCATGCGTGACAGGGTTAATGAAGTGCTTATGGGGGTCTGTATTGACCCCCATGAGTGACAGGGTTAATGAAGGGCTTATGGGGGTCTATATTGACCCCCATGAATGACAGGGTTAATTAGGGGTTTATGGGGGTCTGTATTGACCCCCATGAGTGACAGGGTTAATGAAGGGCTTATGGGGGTCTATATTGACCCCCATGAGTGAGGGGGTTAATGAAGTGCTTATGGGGGCCTGTATTGACCCCCATGAGTGACAGGGTTAATGAAGGGCTTATGGGGGTCTATTTTGACCCCCATGAGTGAGGGGGTTAATGAAGTGCCTATGTGGGCCTGTATTGACCCCCAGAGTGACAGGGTTAATGAAGTGCTTATGGGGGCCTGTATTGACCCCCAGAGTGACAGGGTTAATGAAGGGCTTATGGGGGTCTGTATTGACCCCCATGAGTGACAGGGTTAATGAAGGGCTTATGGGGGTCTATATTGACCCCCATGAGTGACAGGGTTAATTAGGGGTTTATGGGGGTCTGTATTGACCCCCATGAGTGAGGGGGTTAATTACGTGCTTATGTGGGTCTGTATTGACCCCCATGAGTGACAGGGTTCATTAATGGTTGATGGGGCTCTGTATAGAGCTCCATGCGGGATAGTTTTTTTTTTTTTTAAACGGGTCCTTTAACGACCTGTAAAGCAGGAATTTTGAATTTTCATTGCAGCGGGGGTATAATATCAAAAAGTAATGAGTGATACCAGAAGCTGCAGATAACACTATAACATATAGTGTATTGGCAAAATGTTGCCACACTTAGTATACTTGCTGTTCAATTGCTACGCTTCATGTGTATCAGTATGGCTTGTCCCGTCAATTGGCTGTGTTTGGTTTGTCCTCCAGTGGTCTCTGTCTATAACTGCTGATATCAGTGCCAACAGAAAGTATACTAAGTGTGGCAACGTTTTGCCAATACACTATACTGTTATATGTTATCTGCAGCTTCTGGTATCACAAGTGTCTTTTACATTGATGTTGATATAGATATAGACACCTCCAGTTTATTTATGATCTCTGTTTTACTCTATATTTTGGTTTTAAAGTTTTTTCTTCAATAGTGCATTTTATGTAGAATAATCCTATGATTATCAGTATATCCGGACTTTTTCAGGTACATCAGTTTATTCTGATATATGAGGATTAATAACTTCATTGATCAATAATTTTTTTGAATACGTTAACCCCTTATTGAGGGTACTTTTCATGACCAGAGCTCTATATTGGTGGTGATACTGATCTATCCTCATTCTTACACAATTTATTTATTCTATACTGTGCAACTATTTGATTACTTTTAAGCGGTGCTATTTCCGGATAAAAAATATCCCATTAAAGTTATTTATATTTATCAAAGTATATTACTATATTAATGTATTATTTATTTGATTACCATACACCAAACAGTATTAGCTCACTTACAATTTCATTGCCATCATTTTTTGACGGGCAATATTCTAGTGTATATATATATATATATATATATATATATATATATATATATATATATATTTCAGCATTTTTTCTGCAGGTTATCTCCACAAATTTATTCTTTAGTAGATCCTATAGATTCAAAACCTACAAATTGTTTGTGTCTGTTCTGTGATATGAACAAAATCAATTAAAATGCAAAAAAAGGATTATTTTTTCAGAAAGTGCATGGTAATAGTATACCTTTTTGTGTTTTTAAACACCGCTGTTAAATCTATATGACTGCATTATTCAAATCATTTCACCTCAGCTAAACACTAAAAGTTAGTTATTAATTTGTTTACCAATAAAAGTCTGAAGTTTTTATTTTAGTTGCTTAAATACTACTTACAGGTAATCACCAGTGTTATAGTGTGCCCATGACAGCTAGAATAGCATGCAACTCCTTATTTGGAAGGGGGTTCTGCATGTGAAGAGACGTATGCTCCTATAGAACAACACTCCCAATAAATGCCATAGTGCCACGGACATTTTTTAAACCTCACACACTAGATCCCATTAGTGGTGCAAATAAGGAAGATGGACCTTGGGTCCTTCCTTACTTGCCAAGACACCTTCAAGTAGGTGGAATGGTGTGGGAGACAACTAGGACATGACCTCAGCACTCCTAGTTGTCCTGCTTAGCTAAAAGGTAAAAGTGTACATATTTTGCTTCTAAATATCTGACCTTACAATTGATTAATAGTAGACAAAACAAAATAAAATCATTAAATAGTTTGCAAAAACCCTCAAGCAACTTTTAAGCAGTTTACAGAACTTTCAGAAATATTAAAGTGGTCTTCTAGAAAATCAAAGCACATCTCACATAGTGGTATTCAGATAGACAACAGTGGCATAATAAACTGCTCAATACCAAAGATACTGTATTCATAAATAATTAGAAGCACTGCACTTGTGGACACATGTGGATATAGGGAGAAAGAGCACTGAAGGTTAGCATTCAATTACAATACAAAAATACATTCATTAAACTAAAATATGAGTAAGAGATGGTATATGTGACAGGTATACTGGCATCCACATATGTTAAGTATGTACTGTACGTCTACTATACCTTAACTATAGTTAGAAAAACTGTATATACCTGTATTTTCACAGTATTTTGTGTATGTACCTTTTTTTTTAGATGGTGAAAGATATGGAACAAATGAAACTCAAACACATGAAAACCGTCAAAGAAATGCAAGTCAGTGGGAAACAACATGAGGTAATATTGTGATTGGTTCATACATGAACATTTTTCATAAATGTATATTTAATGTTATATTGCTGTATTGAATTCTTTACTTGATACTAGCCCCATGGATACAATATCTTAAAACTATATTTTTTACAAAATGTTTATAATAATACTAAGTTATGGATTTCTCGCACACAGGAGTTCTGCATAATGTAATGTAATGTTTTCTATGTTCTTTGATGGCACAGTTATTTCTGAATGAACATTCACTGTGTTCCCCTAGGAGCAAGTCATTCATGGCCTTCAAAATCAATACCATAATAAAATGAAGGTACTGAAGTTTAGATTGGAAGCCTATCAAGAAACCATGGACAAGAAATGCAAGGGCTTTGAGAACACAATAAAGGTAAAGTAAAAGTGTTTTGTTATAGAATATATATACATTATAAAATTAGAAACTATTTAGTAATTAACATTTACAGACTTTCTGCTACAATGCATGTAGCATAATAATTATTTAGAAGGGAGCTCCTTATCATCCTTAGGGAGTCTAACCCCAAGGGTCATTTGCATAAGCAACAACAAAAATAGAGGGGCTTAATCAGAGACTAAACTAACATTAATAGGTTAGTCTTATGGACATGATAATCCTCTGTGAGACAAGCGTAGGAGGCTCCAGACGTGAACTCCTTTCTCACTGTGCCTTAGCTACACCCTACTGACAAGGCAAAATAAGGCCAAAATGTACATCCGGGATTTGCTCTCTCTCATCTTCAGGGTAGAATTGCCTGGTATTTAGGGGATGGATCGCTCTATTTGAGAGCATCCTCTTTTAGCTCACTAGAGTGGATTATCATATCCATAGAACTAATCTACGTATTAAGGTCAATTCATTCTCTGAGCACCTCTATTTTTGTTGTTAATTACATTTGAAAAAGTAGAATACTGTACAGTTAAAAGTCTCCTGACCATCAAGTTTGGTTCCGTTCTTATAGTAAATATACTGTAAATGATAAGGTTCATATTACTTTTCAGGTGGTGAATTCTAAAACTTAAATTCACAGTTTTTATTATATGTGAAAAGTCTTAAACCCCAGGTTCAATGCTTTAGTATATTGGGGACATTGTATAGGATTTTTCATGTTTTTATTTTATACTATTTGCATTTTTTATGAAAGATGAATTGTTATAGAATATTGTAAAAATATGCTAGACTAAATAAACTAAAGACCCAAGACTTTAAGTAAGAAAAATGAAAAAGAAAAATATGTAAATGTATTTTTATGATGGTTCAGGAGATAGATTGTGCTGTCAGAGCCTTTCCAATCATCATGAAAAAGTATTAGCATGAATAATTTATATATTTGATTTCACTAAGTGACAATTCACAAAAAGTTGTTACAATGGGGAATTAAATCATTAATAAATAACAAGGTACATATCTCTTACTAATTTAATGAAAAATGCAAAAAAGGTGATCTTCTGCCTCAATTATTGTCCAAAGCAAAATTAGATGAATTATTATTATTATTATTATTAATATTAATAATAATAATAACCTATAATGCACCAAGGGGAGATATGATTACTTTATATAAATGCATCCAGGGTCAGTATAAAGATTTGTCAAGGGAGCTTTTTGTGCCAAGAGGTTTTCCACTGACAAGAGGACATCCCTTGAGGCTAGAAGTAAAAAGATTCCACCTTAAAGAAAGAAAAGTGTTTTTCACAGTAAGGGTTAATCTGTGGAATTCTCTACCAGAGGAGGTGGTGACAGCGGATTCGATAGATAACTTTGAAAGGGGACTGGATTTATTTCTAATTAAAAAGGGAATTAAGGGTTATCATGGATAATTAGTGAGACAGTATTGATCCAGGGAGAAATCTGATCGCCAGTATCTGGGGTCAGGAAGGAATTAATTTTTTTTCCCCTTTGGGCGATTGGCTAAGTCTCACTTGTTTTTTTTTTCTGTTTGCCTTCCTCTAGATTGATAAATAATTAAAAATAAAATAAAAAAATAATAATTAAATAATTGATTAATAATTAATTAACAACTAATTAATTAATATTTAATCCGCATATTGCAGATCAGAGGAGATCTTAAAAGGTTGAACTTGATGGACTGAAAGTCTGTTTTCAACCTTAATTACTATGTAACTATGTAACTATGTAACTATATTCCATAGCGCTGTACAGGGGATGAGAGCAAGAAAAAATACAATGTTAACAAACTGCAGAAAATGGAGGGTTCTGTTTTGAGCTTAGAATTTTTTAGAAAGTGCTTTTTTCCAAAGCGCCCTACAAGAATGGAATCTCGCTACTTACAATCTAAAGGGAATGAAATAAACCAGGCAAAGAGCAGATAAGGAATAGCAAGGGTTAGTAAGAAAGTGGATGTTTACTTACGTAGGAAGGTGTACAAATTAGAAAGGTAATTTTATTTAGTAGGAGAGGAAGTGAATCAGATAGAAGTCATTAGAGGTGATTGGCTATAGTGTGTAATATTTTGTATGCCCCTAGTGGTCAGATAATATAACATGCAAGTGGAAATGTCAGGTGAGGGCCTGGGTTAGGAGATATATCTCCTCAGGGAAAAAAGATGGAAAGAGCGAGAGGAGATGGAAATGGGACTTGCAGAAGTGATTCTGCTTGTGGGCTTTAGAAGAGGGAGGAGATAGTGACTGTAGGAAGGAGAGTAACTCATGTGAGCATACAAGAGGAGAGGAGAGAGTGGTGAGGTGGTTATGTTGGAGACATGATGTGGAAAAGTTGAGAAGTAGAGCATGAGGGAAATGCAGGAGGTTAATAGGAAGGAGGATGCACAAGGAAACATTGTGTAAGGGATTAGTTTGGAATAATTAGCAGTTGTTGCTAATTGATCAGCTGTAAGATATTTGTGTGAATGAATACATTAAGGGTAAACAGGGGCAGGTGGGAGGGGATTGGTTTGCATTTCAGTCAGAGGAGATATGGCTGGCAATATGTCTGCTGCTGAGAGAGAGAGAGACACTATAAGTAAAGAGGACGTTATTCCTAGAAAAACAGGATGATATTAGAGTGCGATAGGGAGGGGTTAAGAGTAAGCTTGAAATAAAGCGAGGTGGGGGAAGAGTTACAGAACAATACCATAGAATAAATTGGTCTAAAAGTAACAATGTCCCCAAAAATAATAGATAAATGCAAAATAATATTAAGAAAAGTACAGGTGGCAGAAGTAAATGTAGCCTCCTCAAGTGTCTTCAATATTCCTTAGAAAGTGGTTTTCAGTTCAGTCAGAGGAGATATGGCTGGCAGGATGTCTGCAGCTGAGAGAGAGAGAAAGAGAGGAATGAGCCAAGATGGCACGTAATACAGGTGATAACAATGTATACTACACCAATCCTACAGGTCAGACATACCTTCAAGAACTACTTTTTCTATATGGTAATAGGAATAACTAAACTTGATAACTAATGAGTTTTGAATTAATGCTGACAATTGTTTTTCTCATCAACTAATGTGTTATCATCATCAGTGCTAACAAGAGTACTGGCAGTTGCTACTGCCGTATTCCTATTGTGCAGACAGAGTTTCCTCTTTGCATTTAAATGTCTCCTCCAGCTCAGGAAGCAGGCCTCTGGAAACTAGATTCCTCCGCAGCACAACTACAAGAAATTAGAAACTGTATGATCTAAACACATATTGCTTTTTTCAAATTAAAGAGTTTATCACTAATGTTTTAAATGTATGACCACTGTGGTCCTTTAATTACATTTTAGAGTGCTATTCAAATAGACAACCATACACATATAGGCCTCCATTCCATAGCTGTAGTTAGAACTCCTGAGGCTGACTCGCATAGGCTTAAACCCCTTCCAATACCAGGAAATAATTTAAAGAAAAGGAAAAAGAATGCAGAAGGTTTAAGACCCCACTGCCTATAACTTGCTACACCATATGAGTTTTGTTTGCCCCGGGATTCCCCCTTAATACCCATTACCCACTATGAGCCAAGGAATCTGTTCACTAAGTTATAACCATGAGGGTTCATATGGACAACCATGGCACCTAAATCAAACCTGTTACCATAGGGGTCCCTATGCTCACCGATTGTAATCTAAAGTATAACCATTGGACCCTATGGACCCCCATGTTATCTTTACCATAAGGGTTCTTATGGACCCTCATGGTACACCAAACTATGACCATGGGGGTCCTCATGGATCCCTGTGATACCTAATATTAACCCTAATACTACTGGGATCCCAATGAACCTCCATGGCATACTAAACAATGGCTATGGGGGTGCTTATGGACCTCCATAGTACTTAAAGTTAACCAATATACCATGGGATCCTCAAGGACCACCATGACACCCTTCCTACCTCCACATGAGTCAATATTGGACTCCTTTGGACCCTAATTCCTCCCCAAGGGGGACCTTATAGATCCCCATAAACCCTAACAGAAAAATGCATTCAAATACACTGCATAAAACAAAAAATAATTAGAAATACAAGAGAGGAAAATATACATTAACTATCATTTTGATGTCCTCCAGCATTGATAATTGATATTATTATTATTATTAATAATAATTTGTAATGCACCAACATATTCCATAACCCTATACATACGTTGTGATCAAGGCAAAACAATATTAACACATTACAAAAGAAGGAGGGCCCTGTCTTTGAGCTTAGAGTCCAGTGTCCATAGTGCTTTCCCCAAAGCACACTCAAAAATCCTGGATAAGCTGGTACTTCCATGTCCATTGAAGAATTTATCCTGGTCTTCCTCGATTGAAGCCCTTGGTCCTCATCTTCAATCCATGGAAATGGACTTCTGCCTAAAAAAATCTGCCTCTCTATAAAAAAATATTAATCTACTGGAGCTCCTCCTACGAGGAGCTCCTGCCCCCACTAACAATTTTTTGACCAAGCCTTCACCTTATATATTGTATTTAGACTTTTAACCAATCCAATATCAGGAGTAGTTAAAATATTAAATTCTGATTAGCTGAAATATGATTGACACACATTTCTCCCAATCGGAATCCACAAAAAAATAGTATAGAAGGCAAAGGAGCAGTAAAAGAATGATAGTTGTGAGGGAGCTCCTCAGGAGAGGGGCTCGGTTAGGTGTTGTTTTTTAGACTGAGGCCAATAACCGTGGGCTGAAGATGAAGAACAATGGCGTCACAGATTCTTCAATTAACATGGAAGTGCTCTCTTATCCAGGGCTGAAAAGTGAGAAACCCGAGCACTGATGATCATCACTAGAGGCACCACATGGTAATGTATATACAGGCTTGCCTTTTTTTTTTTTTTTTTTATCTTATGCAGTTTTTTATATGTATTTAGTGTTAGCAACTATGGGGGTCATTAAGGCTCTTTTTGTTAACTTTAGGTGCCATGGAGGTATATAAGGACACCCAGGGTCATTGCTAATGGTATACCCATGGGTGCCCATTGGGACTCCATGGTATAGGGGTTAATAATGGGTACCATGGGGGACAATATATATTTTCATACAGGATCCATGTAATGGAGGCCACATACTACCCTATGCTGTGGTACATTTCAACCCATTAACACAGTACAAGAGAAGGTGAACATAAGTGCAATTACTATAAAAAGCAGACATTTATAAGAAATCTCTCACTAAGGGTATACTTTAGTAACAATACAAAATATGTATAGGTGATGGTAGGTTTTTACAAACAAAGAAGCAGCACTTTCACATTCTCTTCCTTAAAATGGTAAGCTGAACACTAGTGAGAAAGGCGTTTGTAGACGTTTGGCTGGTACTGAGGTTAGTACACTTCACAGGTGATGGGCAGTCAGTAAGTACTCTAGGCTGCAAATTACCATTTTGAGCAGCACATTAACAATAAGGAGCAATACAATTAATACTGGTTGTATCTTGAATTTAATTGCTTTACAGAAAAAGGCTAATACAATATGTGGATAGTTTTTACCGGTCTTTATGAATAAATCAACTTCATATTGGGGTGACAGTGTCCCTTTAATTATGTAGAAATATGCAGAATAGGAAAACATACTATTAGAATGTTTAATTAAAAACCTCTATCTATACAATGATGTGGTTCAGTTGTTCAGTTTTCATATCTCCTATTCTCCTATTGTACAACAACTAATAATACTGAAATTAATGCCGTAAGTGCTAGAAGTATAAAAGGTTTGAAAAGCATAACAGAATTTAGCTTCAATTACTTACAGGCTCTGGAAAAAGAAAACGAACACTTGATTAAAGAAAATGCAGCACTTCTTTTTCAACTTAAAGAATATAAAGAAAAGCTGGAACATGAAAAGGTACAAATTTAGTTTATGATTTGGTACAAATCAATTTCTAAATCTTAGCCTTATTAAAGAACAATATCTAACTAATAAGATAATCCCTCCCCTATGCACCACACTTATGCCAGCGCTAACATCACATTCAATCTCTTCCTAAACACTGGCAAGTTTACACCCATTCTCAAGAAGCCCTCATCTGACCCAGCTTCTGCCTCCAACTATCGCCCTATCTCACTACTTCCCCTGGCTTCTAAACTCCTTGAGCGGCTTGTTTACAATGGCCTCACTCAATTTATTTCCTCTAATTCTCTTCTTGACCCCTTCCAATCTGGTTTCCGGGCTCAACACTGAAACGGCCCTCACAAAAGTCACCAATGACTTGCTAACTGCCAAATCAAAGGGTCACTATTCTATTCTAATTCTCCTGGATCTCTCTGCTGCCTTCGGTACAGTTGACCACGCTCTTCTAATCCAAACTCTCCGCTCTTTTGGCATCCAGGACACCGCTCTTTCATGGTTCATATCCTATCTAAAAGATCGTACATTTAGCGTCTTCTTCTCTGGCACCTCTTCACCTCTCCCTCTGTTGGCGTTCCCCAAGGTTCTGTCCTTGGCCCTCTTCTCCATCTACACCTCCTCCCTTGGCACCCTTATAAAATCTTTTGGATTTCAATATCATCTCTATGCAGATGACACTAAAATCTAGCTCTCTGCACATGATCTATCCCCCTCTCTTTTAGCTCAAGTTTCCAACTGCCTCTCTAGCATATCCTCCTAGATGTCCACCCATCAACGCAAACACAGCATGTCTAAGACTGAACTCATAATCTTTCCACCCTCTACTACAGCTTCCACTCCTCAAATATTTCTCAATGTTGACAACACCATCATCCCTCTGTTATGGAAATCAGACAACGTGAAACAACTGGTCCAAATTAAAAGATTATTTTACTGTACAATGAAGTAGAATTACAAAAACAGAGTGTAATTCTACTGGCGCGCACTACAATCAGATAAAACAGGGTTTATATAGTTTCTTGAAGATGTTCCAGCGACGTGGTTTAACCAATGGAAGTTTCCTGCACGTTTTGCAACTCTGAGACCTCTTATCTTGTACTTGCCAGAAGTTGGGTGGCTGACGTCATTAGTGAGACAGCAATTTTTGTGCACGCACTAGGGCAAGCAGAAAAACATGTTAGATATATGCCTTTTAAAACATCAATTTAATATTAAGCACAGGGGAAGACATGAACAGTTAATATTTTCTTTAACACCTCCTACCTCACAGGCCTGTTGTCTTGGGGTTCTACTGGATCCCGCCCTCTCTTTTATTCCTCACATCCAATCAATAACAAAATCTTGTCAGTTTCACCTGAAAAAAACATGGCCAAAATGTGTCATTATCTTACAGAAGACACAGCAAAAGTTCTAATACACTCTCTCATCATATCTCGACGTGACTACTGCAATTCTCTCCTTGCTGGCCTACCCATCTCTCGTCTGTCTCCCCTCCAATCCATAATGAACGCCTCCGCTAGACTCATCTTCAATACCAAACGCTCAGTGTCTGCAGCTCCTCTCTGTCAATCACTCCACTGGCTTCCCATATCAAATTTAAAATCATGACCCTAACATATAAAGCCCCCCAAAACAGTGCAGCCCCTTATATCTCTGCTCTTGTTTCAAAATACTCTCCCAACCACCCCCTTCGTTCCGCTAACAGCCTTCTTCTTTCCTCCTCTCTCATCACCTCCTCTCACTTTTGTCTTCAAGACTTTTCTTGTGCTGCCCCTTCTATCTGGAACTCCTTGCTCTGCTCCATTAGACTATCTTCCTGCCTTAAAACCTTTACACAATTACTAAAAACACACCTGTTTAAAAAAATCTTATCACCTTCAGCTTTAACATGTACAACTGCACACTCCACAGCTTAACACACCCACACCCGCAATCTACAGTACAACACACAGACACCTCCACTTGCCTAAACAAATTGCTTTCACACTGCCATCTTGCATTTGTCACCCTCTTGTATCACACTTAAACCCTTGCAGCCTTATTAAATTGCGATTCAGTAAATTTAAAAGGGCTCTATTTAAGCACATAGCATATTTTATTTACAGAAGTTTTTAGTTAGTGAACTTCTATCCAAAAGCAAGGTCTGCACTAACTAAAATCTTCTGTAAATAAAATATGCTGTGTGCTTAAATAGAGCCCTTTTAATTTATTGAATCGCAATTTAATAAGGCTGTTAGATTGTAAGTTTTCAATCTTGTGCCTTGGAAACAAGCTCTATGTACATTTGATTGTATGCTCAAAAACAGAGCCCTCCATTCTTTACAATGTGTTAAGTTGGTTTTTGCCATGTACTCAACCCCTGTACACAGTTACGGAATATGTTGGCGCAATAATAATAATAATAAATCAGAATTTGCTTGCTAATGTACCCTCATCTTCATTTTAGTCACATCCTCTACTTAAACAGCATCTCCACATAATTCATCAAAGTAAAGGACATTGAGGTTTTGGAGAGTATGTATAATTACCACCCCACACACTGACACCCCTTTACTGTTTTTACTTTAATGCACTCAGATTTGTTTTTTAATATATTTTTTATTAAGAATACAAGGTTAATACCATAACACAAGTGTTTCAAAAATAAAACATTAGTAACATAACCAGAAGACTTAATAAATGACAACCCATACATATAACCTTTTAAACCTAACTCTGACATTTTTGTTATTTCTGTTTTAAGTTAAGCTGAAAGCATATTACACGCATATGTACGTGTGTAAAGGCTGATAGCTCATAAGAGCACACAGAGAATAAAGAAGAAGAAAGAGGGTAAGATAGGGGCAAAATGAGAAGGTGTTAGGTTTGTTCCTAAAGGGGTCATCCTAAACTATTATCCTACTCTACAGATTTACCACTGTGACAGGCTGGCTGCCACTTCCGGGGTCAATGCCCTGTTGACCGTCTCTGTAATGAAGTAGCTCAGGAGGCATTGTAGCTTTAAGGAGATTAGTGCTTTGTCAGCAGGTACAAACAAAAAGAATACAAAACAAAGCCTAGCTTTCCTTGAAGCACTAACTAAACAGAAATAGCAGTTTTCCTCACTACCATCAACTAATGCAAAAATAAAGCGTTCATGTATACAGGCCTGTACGTTTTCCGCTTCAAAAGTCTGTGGGTTTGCTTCAGCATGCAGAGCTGGCTCTCAGTCCAGACTGAACGCCCCTTGCTGAGTGCTCAGTAGTCCTTTTAAAGGCAGAATACAGCTGGGCTTGATTAGTCTGTTGCAGGAGGCTTAACTCTTTCACTTCCATGGGGAAAAAGGGCTCTGGTAAGTCTGCTACTTACATACACCCCTTGTATGATTCTATTACACCACCCTATCTTAAGAATCCAAGTGTCCCAACATGAGGCCCATTTCCTATATGATTTGTCCAAGTTGGCTGAGATAACGCTCATGTTATATACTGTATAAATTTAACTTGAATCAAAACTGCACTATATTCTGGTACTGCCGATTTTCTATGTTTTGGCTAACGTAGTCCTCACTGCTAAAAACACTTGGTGTGATAAGAGTTGAGCCTCTTTACTGAGACCCTCTATGGGGAGGCCTAAGAGAGCTCCTTCTGGCTTTTGGGGAATTCTGTGCCCCATAGTCTCTCCAAAATATCATAGGTCTCCAACCAAATGTTCACTCAATTAGATTTTTTGACACATGTTATAATCCTTTCATTGTTGTTCAGCAGTCAGAATTGCATAAGATAAATTGGTATACATACTAAGTTCTGTTACCCACTAAAAAGGTAATCATTTATCACACCTTCCAACATTTCCAGTGGAACTCATATTTTGGTGAAAAAGGTATTGGCTTTGCTCCACAAAGTATTTTGTTCTAAGGCCTTTATCAAAATGCATGTAGGAGCCACATCAATTTGGAAAGACTCCATATTTTATCCAATTAAATCATCTTTAATTATTATTATTATTACTATTATCCTTTATTTGTGATGTGCCAACATATACTGTTTCGCTGTACAAGAGTTGAGCATAACAAAAATACAATACCAACACATGTCTTTGAGCTTAAAATCTTTGGTACTTTCCCCAAAGCACCTTCCAAGATTGAATACTTGCAGACTTACAATCTAAAGGGAATGGAAGAGGCAGAAACCTGGACAGGAAGAATATAAAACTACAAAATGTAGAAAAGTCCAAGGAAATGAATATTTATACAAGGCAAGATGTACTTCAAAAAAGGTGTTCTTTGATTAAAACAATTGAGGGAACTGTGCCAAAATGTGGGATTGTTCCTTCAAAAGATGGGCAATTAATAAAGTGGTAGGGGCAGAGATATTTGCTCTTAATAGCAGGATGGTTCCTCAAATAGAGTGTCCGTTATGAGGTATGTGGTATACAAAATCCTCATTTGCTATGAATTTCTATTTATATGTGAAATGATGACACCATCAGGGCGTTGTTTGAATAGCAGCATATAGATTTCATGTGTACTATGCTTATGATAATGAATACACTTTAATAAAGTTTAATAAATCTGAGGCATTGCTATCCTAAAAGCAACAAAAGATGTCAAAATGTAGCTACTATGCATGGAGAAGTATGAAGTAATCTGCAGCCCAGCACCAACCACACTCATTTTTAGTGTCCCCATTACTTATTTAGTGGCATCTATCTGCTATCCTCTAACATTTCCTGGCAAATTCTTCTTTTTGTGGATCTACCACAGATATGCTCTGGACATATGATCCAGTCCTTTTTAAATACATGCTGCTTTTGATCATAATCAGGACATCCACAAAAGTCGAACCAGCGCAAACCCTAAATTCAGATTTATTGAGTGCCTTATTAGATAGAGGATACCCACTCTCAGTCATATTGATTTGTTTTATATCCAGAAGTCTCTTATAGAACAATATGCCATGGTACTAATTCACTTATAAAACATAGCTTTGTTTTCAGTCTTTTTTCCAGCTGTTCTCTTTCAAATTGCAGCTAGTTTATTATTAACTTTCTTTAACAAAAAAATCTTCAACCCTCTAAAATATACAAACTATTTAGAATAGTGCAATTTTGCTCACTGATATATTATGTTCAAACCAAATTGAAAGTTATATAAAAATGTTGTCAGTAACACTTGCGTTGGTTAATTTTTAAATGTATTCAGATGCAGTTGCTCTGCCTCTGCTGCTGCTCCTCTATTATATCACCTGTGTCTTGAATCTCTTTGCGTAATGTATGTTACATTAATAATTGCACATTTATTTTTTATTTTTGTTGCACTATCATCTTGTAGAAATACCTTCTATCCTTTAGCATATAGTTTTAGAGGGCAGGGGAATCATTTTAGGTCTTCCTCTACCAGTCCCAAGGTTGTGTACATGCACACCTCCCACAAGTATGGAGGTTATCAGTATACATTTTTTTATACATTTTTCATCATGGAATATGCATATCATTGTTAGGCATGTCTACTTATTAATAATATAAAGATAAATACATTAATCAAATTATGCTTAATATATTAAATTTCTTTTACAGAATAAGATGGTAGAAATTCAGAAGAGTGAATATCCGCAATCAGAACATGCAAAAAGTGAGCTACTGCTTTTAAACAAGAATGATTATAAGGAGAGATCTCATTGGGAGTCATTTAATGATCACACCATTTTAATAAATATGGAATGAGATGACAGAGATTTTTAAATTTTACTATCTGCCACTTAATTCACCACATGGACCACCATATGTTTGTAGATACCTCCATGGAAAAAAAGCTACAATGCAGATTTCCTTGAAAGGCCTTCAACCAAACTTTTAGTTCTATTTTTTAGAATTAATTCACAATTCAACACTACCTAAAATAGAAAATGTTGCAATTTATTTTCTAATTAAAAAGAATAAGGCAACATTATCTTTGGTCTCTTTGCACTATTCTGCACTTTATCGTAAATGAGTGTGACTCCATTTATCTCAAAATGTCCACTCTTTAAATTTGCATATGTTTTGATACCCAAGTTGTCTACCAGAGAAACTATAGATCTATAATCCCTCGCACTACAAGGCCACATGATAGCGATGGTTGATATGTTTGCAGAATGCCTATATATATATACAGTATACCCACCAAGCTAGCTCACGACACGTGCCATATTTCAATGGCTAAAAGCTGCAGATGTCAAAAGTAGATGGTGGCCATAATAATGTGACTTGACCCTGTACTATACTATGAGCCTCAATTTGGATTTTGGGACTTCCGGGCTTCGCAAATGTAGCCCGCAAGTTATTTTGCTATTTAATTGGCGTCTTTTTGCATGCTTCGATTGAGTTACGGGCTCCTGCCTCCGATTCACTGCGATGGTTCACATCGCAAGTTAATGCCCCTCCAAGCCTTTGATATTTCACGGCTGCAAGAGTTGCGAACGCTAAAATCGCAAATCGCTATTCAATTGCTCCGATTCCCCGTCGCTAAGCAAGCCGTCAAGCCCGCAAATGACAAAAGTCGAATCACAAGTTACCAGTATACTTTTATTAAAAGGCAAAGTGAAGCTAGGTCTTAGAATTAATAGCACAACATGCTCAAGCTCGCAAATTGGCCCAATCAAATACTTTATTTCATGTTTAATTTTCGTGTAATATCGATCGCGGCAATCAATGTGTTAGTACATACAGTATATCACAAAAAATAATACACCCCTCACATTTTTGTAAATATTTTATTATATCTTTTCATGTGACAACACTAAACCATTGACAAAAAAGCGAATACACCCCAATGTGGAAATGTCCAAGTTGGGCCCAAAGTGTCAATATTTTGTGTTGTTACCATTATTTTCCAGCACTGCCTTAACTCTCATGGGCATGGAGTTCACCAGAGCTTCACAGGTTGCAACTGGAGTCCTCTTCCACTCCTCCATGATGACATCACAGAGCTGGTGGATGTTAGAGACCTTTGCGCTCCCCCACCTTCCGTTTGAGGATGCCCCACAAATGCTCAATACGGTTTAGGTCTGGAGACATGCTTGGCCAGTCCATTACCTTTACCGTAAGCTTCTTTAGCAAGGCAGTGGTCTTGGAGGCGTGTTTGGGGTCGTTATCATGTTGGAATACTGCCCTGTGGCCCAGTCTCCGAAGGGGGGGGATCATGCTCTGCTTCAGTATGTCACAGTACATGTTGGCATTCATGGTTCCCTCGAACTGTAGCTCCTCAGTGCCAGCAGCACTGTAGATTATATTTAACACTCCAGATTATATATATATATATATATACAGTCAGGTCCATAAATATTGGGACATGGACACAATTCTAACCTTTTTGGCTCTATACACCACCACAATGGATTTGAAATGAAACGAACAAGATGTGCTTTAACTGCAGACTTTCAGCTTTAATTTGATTTACATCCAAATCAGGTGAACGGTGTAGGAATTACAATAGTTTGTATATGTGCCTCCCACTTTTTAAGGGACCAAAAGTAATGGGACAATTGGCTGCTCAGCTGTTCCATGGCCAGGTGTGTGTTATTCCCTCATTATCCCATTTACAAAGAGCAGATAAAAGCTCCAGAGTTAATTTCAAGTGTGCTATTTGCATTTAGAATCTGTTGCTGTCAACCCTCAATATGAGATCCAAAGAGCTGTCACTATCAGTGAAACAAGCCATCATTAGGCTGAAAAAACAAAACAAACCCATCAGAGAGATAGCAAAAACATTAGGTGTGACCAAATCAACTGTTTGGAACATACTTAAAAAGAAAGAATGCACCAAGGAGCTCAGCAACACCAAAAGACCCGGAAGACCACGGAAAACAACTGTGGTGCATGACCGAATAATTATTTCCTTGGTGAAGAAAACACGCTTCACAACAGTTGGCCAGATCAAGAACACTCCCCAGGAGGAAGGTGTATGTGTGTCAAAGTCAACAATCAAGAGAAGACTTCACCAGAGTGAATACAGAGGGTTCACCATAAGATGTAAACCATTGGTGAGCCTCAAAAACAGGAAGGCCAGATTAGAGTTTGCAAAACAACATCTAAAAAAGCCTTCACAGTTCTGGAACAACATCCTATGGACATATGAGACCAAGATCAACTTGAACCAGAGTGATGGGAAGAGAAGAGTATGGAGAAGGAAAGGAACTGCTCATGATCCAAAGCATACCACCTCATCAGTGAAGCATGGTGGTGGTAGTGTCATGGCGTGGGCATGTATGGCTGCTAATGGAACTGGTTCTCTATTATTTATTGATGATGTGACTGCTGACAAAAGCAGCAGGATGAATTCTGAAGTGTTTCGGGCAATATTATCTGCTCATATTCAGCCAAATGCTTCAGAACTCATTGGACGGCTCTTCGCAGTGCAGATGGGCAATGACCCGAAGCATACTGCAAAAGCAACCAAAGAGTTTTTTAAGGGAAAGAAGTGGAATGTTATGCAATGGCCAAGTCAATCACCTGACCTGAATCCGATTGAGCATGCATTTCACTTGCTGAAGACAAAACTGAAGGGAAAATGCCCCAAGAACAAACAGGAACTGAAGACAGTTGCAGTAGAGGCCTGGCAGAGCATCACCAGGGATGAAACCCAGCATCTAGTGATGTCTATGCGTTCCAGACTTCAGGCTGTAATTGACTGCAAAGGATTTGCAACCAAGTATTCAAAAGTGAAAGTTTGATTTATGAATGTGAATCTGCCCCATTACTGTTGGTCCCTTAAAAAGTGGGAAGCACATATACAAGCGGTTGTAATTCCTACACCGTTCACCTGATTTGGATGTAAATACCCTCAAATTAAAGCTGAAAGTCTGCAGTTAAAGCACATCTTGTACGTTTAATTTCAAATCCATTGTGGTGGTGTATAGAGCCAAAAAGGTTGAAATTGTGTCCATGTTCCAATATTTATGGACCTGACTGTATATAGATACACACAGCTATACCTCTTTTAACGGTGTAGATAGGTTACAAGCAGAAGTGCTAAGCGAAACAGCTCTAAATGGGGAAGATTAACATGGGGAAGATAGGAATAGGAACTCATGAAAAAAAATACGCAATTGCAATTGAAATTTAAACGTTATTGTTTTATATGAACTTCAAACAAACAGCAAACATAACACTAACACAAACTGAACAGAGGAATATACCTGTATATAAATACAGGCATAAACCTTTAACTCTGTAGATGTGTTCCTAGAAGTCCAAATGCTAAACGAAACCGTGTTAAACAAGTCTATTCTAAAATAGAATAAATTGCAGGCAAACTCGATTTTAAAATTCCTTTCATGGCTCTTGGTGTTTTGGAATGATAAACAAGCATCAAATAAGTGTTATTTCCAATGGGGGATGTGTCAGGCAAAAACAGTGTTTTAGTGAATTAGGTTTAAGCGGGGTAGTGTTAAGCAGGGTCTGCCAGTAAATGTATATATTATGTGGGAGCATCTACCTGAAATTGTATAGTAGCATATTAAGTATGTGGATATACTTTATGTTTCTTTATATATTATTAATATTAGTGATGTCCCGAACAGTTTGCCGGAGAACAATTTGCGGCGATTTTCGCATGTTCGCGTCCGCAACGAACGGCGAACACATGCGCTTTTCGTTTCGCCCCCTATACTTTATTATTGAGGAAACTTTGAACATCATTTATTTTATTTTATCATTTTTTTGGTGTAATCTATGCCTGCCTGCCAGCGTGTGTGTGTGACAGGCTAACACCTAACAGCTTATATTGTGCTTATTTCACTACAACCATTTTTTTCCTGTAATCTAATTTCAGTTGCCTGCCTGTGTGAGGCTCACAGCTTATATTGTGCTAAGTGACATAAAACAACACTTTTTTGACTGTAATAGCAATTGCCTGCATACAGGAGTGTGTGTGAGGCCTACAGCGCCTACTCTGCCAACTTTTGCCAGTGCACAGTGACACTCATATCTGGTGGCACCTTAGATTGCATGCACAGTGCCCCAAATTTGAAGTGGGAGGACCGACCAAGCATCTTTTTCCATCTCCCGCTTCCAAAAATCCATGCCATATACACGTCCCCTGATAGTGGACGTAACAGGGATTAAACCGATAGGAATAGTACTACTTAACAGTACACACCTTATAATAACGCAGACAGAGGCAACGCGTATAATCTTCCATGCTGTGCAGTGGAAGCCCCCAGACTCTGACCTGCGTATAATCTTCCATGCTGTGCAGTGGAAGCCCCCAGACTCTGACCTGCGTATAATCTTCCATGCTGTGCAGTGGAAGCCCCCAGACTCTGACCTGTGTATAATCTTCCATGCTGTGCAGTGGAAGCCCCCAGACTCTGACCTGTGTATAATCTTCCATGCTGGGCAGTGGAAGCCCCCAGACTCTGACCTGTTTATAATCTTCCATGCTGTGCAGTGGAAGCCCCCAGACTCTGACCTGTGTATAATCTTCCATGCTGGGCAGTGGAAGCCCCCAGACTCTGACCTGTGTATAATCTTCCATGCTGTGCAGTGGAAGCCCCCAGACTCTGACCTGTGTATAATCTTCCATGCTGGGCAGTGGAAGCCCCCAGACTCTGACCTGTGTATAATCTTCCATGCTGTGCAGTGGAAGCCCCCAGACTCTGACCTGTGTATAATCTTCCATGCTGGGCAGTGAAAGCCCCCAGACTCTGACCTGTGTATAATCTTCCATGCTGGGCAGTGGAAGCCCCCAGACTCTGGGAGTCTGAAGAAGAGGAGACAGAGGAAGGTGGCTTTGAGGAGGTGGAAGACCAAACACAGCAGGCATACCAGGGGGCTTGTTGTCACCTTTCGGGGACCCTTGGTGGCTGGGTGGAGGAAGAGACCTTCAATGACATCAGTGAGGACAAGGAACGGGACATGGCTAGCTTGGTATCCAACCTTGTGCAAATGGGGAGTTTGCGGTTGTGCAAAGGGACTGTTTGCGGTTGTTTGCGGTGCATTAAACGGGGAGATTGGTCTGTTACTGTGAAGCGGGTGTAACCCTTACACTACCTGATCGATACAACATCATACCTGATGTTTTAAAGCATGTTATTCCAAACAATTTAGGAATGTTAGGTGATTTATGCCCTTTATGGCTTAAAACCAGACTCTGCATCAACTATGTAACTTTCCGTGGGAGTTTTGCCATGGATCCCCCTCCGGCATGCCACAGTCCAGGTGTTAGTCCCCTTGAAACAACTTTCCCATCACTATTATGGCCAGAAAGAGTCCCTGTGGGCTTTGGAATTCGCCTGCCCATTGAAGTCTATGGCGGTTTGCCGGGTTCGTCCGTTCGCAAATATTTGATGGAAGTTCGCGTCCGCTGTTCGCGAACCGAAAATTTGATGTTCGCGACATCACTAATTAATATCCTTTATTTGTAGCACGCCAACATATCGCATAGTTAAGTACATAGAAAAATACAATATTAAACACATGGCAAAATGGAGGGCCCATCTTTGAGCTTAAAATATTACATAAATAGTGTTTTTTCCAAAACTCGTAAATTTACAATCTAAAGGAAATGTGAGAAACAGAGACCTGGGCAAGAGTAATACATATACCAGCTTTTAACCAGAGATGCTTAATTTGTTGTGGTATTGAAGGTATAAGTGAGATAGAAATACACACTTGAATAGATAAGAGGGCTGTATGTTACTGTTATTATGATAATGTTTTTTTGAGTCTTGTTGTGTTTTTAGCTGTTCAGCATCTTCAGATGGCAAGATTTGATCTGAGTAAAGTACAGACAATCATCAAGCCTGAAACCGATCACCCTGTCAACCTTGAAATTGGAAATTACATTGTTACTGAAATGAAACAGGTAGTGAGCAATACTAACTTATATTTGTGTAAATAAATGTGTAGTGCAATACTATAGAAATGTGCCTATCACATTCTGATCTGTATACCATCTAATCAATTATATAGTAGGGAAAAAATGCATTGTCAGGTAAAATGCATGAAGAATTTAACTCTAATGAGCACTCGTGTCTTGTAAAACACACATATCTAATACTACTCTGTTAAAAGAACATAACACATCCATAATTCCCACTGGGACATTTTATATGTGAGAGCTGATGATACCTTATAAACATTAGAGCTACATTTTGGTGCTTAATTCTAACAATTCACTATACTACCTCCCCAGCAACATCTTTTTCACCCAATATGAAACAGGTTGTGCATCACATGTATATCTCACCCAACTCTCCCACCCCTGCACTAAGTGCTCCTCAATCACTGGGTAACCTGCTATCTCACAGTGAGACTTGACTATACCAAGGTCCATAGGGCAGGCAGAAACCTTATTCCTCTTGCTACAAATCTACAACTATTCATCGTGTTTAAGAGGCCATGGTTTTATTAACTTGTTAAAATATCACAGAACACAAAAAAGGGGGGGTGAAAATGTGGAGCTTGACAACTGATCCCACCTCATACTCTCCAGAACCTGCGTTCAAGGTAACCTAAATGGGCACCGCTGTCTTAGATGGCTGTGCCCATTCAAATATGCAGGGCAACCGTACCGCCACTGTAAGAATCATAACTTTTAACGAATACAAAAATCACCTAAATAACCCAATCCAAACTAGTTATACATTTTAATGATTCCATTGTAAAATCATAAAGATGTACCTAATAATCAGCAGCATAGTTTATACATATGCATATAACAATTTATGCAATATTTTCCTTTATACTTGGTGGATAGGATGGAGAACCTGACGTGACCAGTTGGAGCGAAATTCATACATGCGTGAAGTCCAGGAGACCCCCCCATATATTTCCCCTCTGTTCAAGTGGCCCTGTCTATGTGTGTCTCTGTATGTGATCCTGTGCTGGGTTTGCATGCATGACCTTCATGAATCTCTATGCAGGCTGAGATCTGTCTGGAGATCTGTTGACACAGTATATCCATATGTACCTTTTAGATGGTCTTGATCGATATATCTAAAAGTATTTGAGCCAATTCCATTGAAGAATATGGCGCTGCTTCTCTTGTTGCTTTTCTTCTTCATACTAGTTACAGTACCAGAGAAGAACACAACAATTAGAATGTGAATGAAGAGAGTATTTGGATATTTAGTTTTTGTAAGAGTAGGGGAGGTCCATGAGAAATTCTAGTGATATTATGATGAATGTTATGTGTTACTTTAGTGAGTTCTATGGAAAATAAATATAAATGTGAAAACTTTGTCTGAATAAAAGCATAATAAATCAGAAAAAAGTCATACAGCCATGATACATTGGAGGAAGTTGTGTGTGAGAGATGGATATTTAGATTTCTTGAGAGCTATGGTTGCATTGATTGATGTAAGGTATCTACTTCTGAGCCTGTGAGGGAGAAGGGGTATTGTGTCAATTTAAATTTTACCCGGGTTTTAAACCAAGGATTTGGGCTTCTGCCTATTCCCTCCTCCCCTCCCTCCCGTTAATGTGACTTGTAACATGCTGCGTGGGCTCCATGGCTTGTATGCCCTAAAAGTCCATATTTCGGCCAGAGATCCCCTAAACCCCCTTCAGGGTAATAAAATGGGCTTATGAAACCCTTCCACACAGAGAAAACACCATTGTGGTGTTCCGCTACCTGATCCGCCTGGTCTGAGCCTGCTGACGACGCGGATGCCTAGGAGGCTGTCATCAGCCACACTGTGCACTCCCCCAATGGCGGAGCTTGGCCCAGACCCCAGAAGACCTAGCACAGGGCTCCACCAAGGCCTCTGCAGCACTACCGCCAGAGGTGCCAATGCCACAGCCAGAGCTCCTGGCAGGAAATGGAGACTACATCAAGGCCCCAGCTGGGACTCCACCGGATCTATTATTACTTCAGAGCAGTCAGCACCAAGAACCAAGAGACTGAAAGATCCCACTGTGGCTGTGTGCCAGTATAGGTACTGGGGTATCAGATATAGGCTCAAAGAGCAGCGTTTTTTGGGGCATGTACTGTTACTCAGAACATTATTAATACAAGCCTCACAGAACTCAAGGGCATTAGTGTAAGGGACTGCTCCCTATCGCTGACTGCTGGGGACATGGCCAATGCTTATATACACTGTCAGACATGGATATAAATACATTTACTATCTTTTCCTACAATTTCAAAATGGCCACCAACCTAAGCCAACGTCCTTGTTGATCATAACAATATACTTCCTGGGAGTGTCCATGGCAACTTGACTTGCTTGAGAGTTATGGCCTCAACATCCTGAGTTATATAATATCTACTCTCCCAGACATTCATCTTTATCCTACTATTCCTCAAGTCTCACAAACTATTGGCTTATGCTGCATCACAAGCAATATACCGTATATACTCGAGTATAAGCCGACTCAAGTATAAGCCAAGACACCTATTTTACCGCGAAATCCTGGTAAAACTTAGTGACTCGAGTATAAGCCGAGGGTGGGAAATGTGCTGCCTCCGGTGTCCCTCTTGTGCCCTCTGTGCCCCTTTTTCTTGTGTCACTCCACTCTCTTCCCTGCGTCTCCCTCCCCTGTGTCTCTTCACCTCCTCTCCCTCCCCTGTGTCTCTTCCCCCTCTCCCTCCCCTATGTCTCTTCCCCCTCCCTCCCTCCCCTGTGTCTCTTACCCCCCCTCTCTCGTGTCTCTTCCCTTCCCCCTCCCTTATCATCCTCCTCATCCTCCCTCATCAATCCCCCTCCTCATCCTCCCTCTTCATCACTTTACCCCTCTCTAATTACCTCCACCTCTCTCTTTCCCCTCTCTTACCTTCCATCAGCTGCTCCACTGCACGTCTTCTGGGTGTGTCGGGATCCAGCATATGCTAATGACGTGACGTCACATGAGCATCACATCATTAGCATATGGTGGTTCCCGACAAAACTGTAAGACGCGCGGAGGAGCAGCTGATGGAAGGTAAGAGAGGGGAAAGGGAGAGGGGGAGGTAATTAGAGAGAGGTAAAGTGATAAGAAGGGAGGATGAGGAGGGGGTTTGAGGAAGGAGGAGGGGGGTTGAGGAGGGAGAATGTTGAGGAGGGAGGAGGAGGAGGGGGAGGAGCAGGGAAAATGAGGAGGGAGGTTGAGGAGGGAGGATGAAGAGGGGGGTTGAGGAGGGAGTAGGAGGAGGGGGGTTGAGGAGGGAGAATGAGAAGGAGGGTTGAGGATGAGGAGGGAGGAGGAGGGGGGGTTGAGGAGGATGATAAGCGAGGGGGAGACAAAGAGACACGAGGGAGAGGGGGGAAAGAGACATGAGGGAGAGGGGGGAAAGAGACACAGGGGAGAGAGAAGGGGGGGAAGAGACATGTGGGAAAAACACCGGAGTGACTCGAGTATAAGCAGAGGGGGGACTGGCCATACTGCAGTGGTCAGAGCATTGTACATGGTATTTCAGCATAATTACACAGTATTCACTCAAAGCCTCAAAAGTAGTTTTTTCTCCCTACCATTGCAAATCTTCAGGCTCAAGTGTCCATTGCAGCAAAACACTAACTATATGTCAACCAGCAGAGGCTTTACATTACTGAAATTGGGTGCCATTTCCTGGTTCCAGCACTTCTTTATTTCTCATGCTTGGCATCAGCCCAGCTAACCTGGCCTGAAAACGCCTCATAATGTGAGATATATGTTTGACCCACGCCAACTGCTTCCTCTGGGTCTATTTCTAGGTGCTATACACTTGTTTTCAATGTGCCTAAATTATTGGCAATACCTACAGATTGACTGTGACCAGGGCTTGCTCAGAGCTTTCCAACATGGGCAAACCAAAGAAGAGCCAACAGTCCAAAACCATCTCAGACCCTTTCAATAGACCTCCACAGAGTCATACTCCACCTTCTAAAACAACTGCAAATCTTCAAGGCTCTTCTAAACAGGCCACGAAATTGACAGACCTTACTCTGCCCCAATTTGAGGATCTCCTTCAACTACACCTGACAATGGCGGTTAAGGAATTCTGCCAAGATCTGTTGGAACTAGGTCAACGAACGCAAGCCTTGGAAACCGTTGCAGATCATTTGGTGGAATATCAGGCCAGCGGCAGAAATGATATTGTACATAATACTACGCCAATCTTCTCTCTAGAAAACAAGCTAGAAGATCTAGAAAACAGATCAAGGCGTCATAATATACGTCTACTTGGCATGTCAATGTCTGTCACAGACCTATTTCCATACCTACACCCAACCCTTTCTACTATTCTTCTGACCCACCCATGGATTGATTTGTTGAGCAAATATGACTGAGGCAAGCGAAAATACTTCACCATAGTAATGCAACAATCCCATTAAGTGTGGAAAAAAGAGCCTACTCTTCCACATGCTCAGAAACAGTCAGGGTTAGGGGCTAATTTCCATCTATAGAGCTTGTCGGGGGTAAAGTATGTCAAGTTTCCAGGATGCTACTATTGAAAGAACCTTTAGTTAAATTTACCCATGAGGACTCCCAGATGTCTTGGTTTAATATTGCCAGCTCATATAATCCTGGCCGCTGAAATCTTATTTACAAAGGCATGACTTACACATGGAGGCAGAGTTGCAAGTTAGAGATAATAGAATACGTCTAGAAGTTTAGAGAAACAAGCACCCACAGCCAAATTTGTGTTGTAAAGTATAAGTATTTGTCAGATTGCATAACATCCAGTAAAATCTTAGAATACTTTTAATGGTTTAGGTTGCTGTAATCTATTTGTTCTAGGAGTTGATTAGTAACAGGACAGATAAATCAACATTTAGAGTGACTAGATCAACAGAGCATCTGATAAGTTCTTGTTAAGACCAATGCAACACATAATTGAAAAAAAATTATAATTTAGGATCAAATGGACAGGTGCTGAAGTACAGGGTGACAATAAAGCAGGCATACTGGCCTCTGTCTGAACAAATGCAGTGCAGCATGTATTTCAGAGAAGTCTGAGTCTGGTTTGTTGTATGATGTAAGAAAATATGTCATAATAGTATTAATTTTATGAAGGCGCAAGTTTAAAAGAGGCATTTTAGATTGGATGACACAGATGAGAAGTGCTGATGACACTAAATTGTGAAGGGTAATTCAATGAGAACACAATGTACTTTTACTGCAAAGTAATCCATATAAATTAGAAGAATGGGCAGCTAAATGGCAGATGAGATTTTACATAAATAAATGTAAAGTTATGCATTTGGGAAAGAAAAAAAACATGTAATGGAACACATCTAGTGGTATCAGAGACATAAAAGTATTTAGGAATGCTTGTGGACAATTGCCTTTATAACAGTGCTAAATAAAAGGCAACAGCTTCAGAAGCAAGTAAAATATTAGCATGCAGTCGCAGAGGTATATAAATAAGGCAAGCAAATGTAATTCTACCGCTGTGTAAATCCCTAGTACACCCATATTTGGAAAAAGAAGTACAAATTCAGACACCACTGCAAAAAAGGATGTTGTAGAGCTGGAAAAGGTACGGAGAATGGTAACAAAATTATTTTGGGCGAACAGAGGGATTAAGCTTTGCAGAAAGACTAACCACATTAAACTTATTTTCGCAACAAAAAAGTCACCCAAAAGACCATATGATTATCTTATATAAATACATTCAAGGTCAATATAAGGCATTGTCATGGGATTTTTTTTTGCCAAGAACTTTTCAGTTGACAAAAGAGCTCCCCTTGAGGTTAGAAGAATATAAACAAAGAAAGTTGTAACCGCATATTCAATACATAACTTTAACAATGAATAGAATATTTTTTTTAAATGAAAAAAGCCTTTAATTGGGTATGTCGGTTCACTAGAATAGGAGGGATAGTCCAGGGAGTAGTCCAATAGCCAGTATTTGGAATTAGGGAAAACTATTTTATAAGACAATTGGTAGTGTTTCAGTAGGGTTTTTTGACTGCCTTCACCTGGATCATTTAACAATTCTCATAATACAAGGATCAGAGGTTGAACTATATGAAGCAGTCTGGAGATTTTCTAGTGACACTGACTGTGGTTGATGATTGCAAACTACTGTGTTATCCACATAGATGTAGGAGCAAATTGTAATATTAGAGAGTCCGGCTGTGAAAGAGAGGAATTAATGAATCTTTGTAGAAACTACATATTTACCACTTTCTATATTGTATTAAGACACTTGTTATTGTGAGTATTATTACCTTTCCGCCCACTGTAATATATTTAATGCATGGTCTCTTTCCAGCCTCATTTATTTCACAGTTGTCCAGACCAACTTCACACTGATGAGCCCCATTATAAGGGTGAAGCTGCAGTCTGTGAATTGGATCTGACATTGTACCCCAAATCAAGGCTATCTTCTCAAGACCAGGGCCCATAGTTTTAAATGAATACCCATGTTGGGCCTGAGGCACAGTATTTCCACTTAGCTACAGTGGGAATGCAAATGTGTTTCCATGTAACTTGGCCTGCTTGAGACATGTAAATTTACTTTTATTATGTTTTCATTCCATACTCTATTAAAACAGTATAGGTATGCTTAATTTTGGATTACTAGGCAAATATTAGTACAGAGACCTGTTGGGACATAAGATAAACCAAAACAAGTGTACATTGTATAGTATAGAAAATCTGTGAAATGGCAGTAACGATATTGTTAAAAAATATAAAGCATACATTATGTTTTTATTAGAGATGTTATATACATGTAAAAAGTAAATAATGTTGATAAATTATCACTTTACAGTCCAATCATACAGAAGAGACGTTGAACAGCAATTTACTGAAGACTGACTTGGAGAGAGCACATAATGTCCTGGAAAATGTTAAAGGTTCCATATATAAAAGAGAAAATGAAATTGTGAAAATGTTACATTCTAATACTGGATTCACTGCTACTGCAAAAAATGAAATTACAGTTTTTAAATTGCTCAAAGCTATTGTGGAAAAGGTAATGTATCATTACAATTATATAGTGCTCATGTAAAGTACCTCTGTATGAGTCAGCAATAATTATTGCATTCAGTTTTAAACTACATCTGCGGAAAACAGGGTGCCCTGGGCCACATCAAACCCATAGCCTCTTAGATTTTCTCCCCTGCCTTCTTTCAATTTAAACTTGAGTCAAAAAGGCACAACAAACCCAATCTCACTTTTAAACATTTTTATGAGACTGATGGATCAATACCTGACAAATGTCAAATGTAGAAGACAATCCTATGGATACCAGAAAGGACTCGCAAGAGAGTTTAACCCCTGTTCGTAGCACTGTACATGCAAAAATCAATATTGCCCTTTAAAAGACAGGGAAAGAGATGAAATACATTATAACTAATTGCACAACAGCCTCAAGCTCGCAAATCTGCAATCAAAAATTATATTTTTGTATTTGTATTATTTCAGGATTGCGGGTCTGATCGTATATCAGACCCCTAAAAGCTGACACCTAAACGCTAACCTCCATGTTTTATTGATCTAATGGAGACGGTGTAATTTTCTATTGGCTGTTTCAAAATGGCTAGTTACGGCCATGCTTAATTGATCATGTTCATGCTCTGAAATGCTACATACGATTGCATGTTTTACAGTTTTGGCTTTCGGCCCGTAACTTGCGGGCTTGTTCAATTGAATTGTAGCAGAGTTCAAGCCCGCAGCAGGCCCGCAGACACACGGCCTGTATACCGTGAGTTGCGGCCTTGCAATTGAATGAGACCCTTAATGTACAAGCTTACAAGATGTCAGGCTACTTATTTTACATACACACATAAAGTGTACGTTTTTAATGTTTAAAACATGATAGAATATGCTTGAGATATTCACGTTTAACACACAATGGAGTAGATTATTTTCTGATCTCTGAACTGTTCTCAGAATTTATTTAGCAGACAAAGGTATTTATTTGTACTCATTTCCTATATAGAGTCTGACTAATTAATTGTACACATGAACCAATTATTTATTTTAATATGCAGTATATTTACTTATATACTATACAAGATGTTTCCTTTCCTTTAGGAACTAGAAAATACCAGTCCAGTGGAATTCTGGTATATGTAGTATTACATACAGCCTGTAAAGCAGTACTGCCAGAATTCCCTAATTTTCACACTGTGATGTGATTAAGAAGTAAAGCTATGATGAGTTAAATTTTCAAGTTCCTCTGCATTGAATATAGATCACATATAATTCATATATTTAAATTCATAACTCTTAACCCAAGTACCCATGACCTAATCTGCACACCATGGGCCTCATTCAATTGCAATTTGGCCAATTGAATAGGGCTCTATATAAGCAAAGAGCATATTTTTTTACAGAAGTTTTTAGTTAGTGAACTTCTATCCAAAAGCAAGGTCTTCACTAACTAAAAACTTCTGTAAAAAAAAAAGCTCTGTGCTTATATAAACCCTATTCAATTAGCCAAATCACAATTGTATGAGGCCCCATGTTCCAGTTCAATTTCATAGATGAGTTTCTTGCTCCCTTCCTAAGCAGTATATAATTGTAACACATTTGTCCTATAACACATTTGTCCTATGGCATAATTTTTATCAAAACTACAAATTTGTCTTCAAGCTAAGCAATTTTTGTCTAATATAGTACTAATTTCAATATTTGCCTCAACAGATTTATTTAATCATATGCATATAACATTTTTGTTACAGTAAAAATACAGCAAATATAAGATAACATGTAAAGAAAAAGATAACATTACGACAGTTTACTGCAATATTTTAATATCAAACGGTCTTCTTGATTCAATCCTCTGTACTAATGAATATATTTATCCTTCTCTAGTTAAAAATTCTATAGCAAAGCTATGTAAAGATACAGAATTCTAACTTTGCTGTTTTTTTTGTAGGCTTATTTAATATACTCGGAAATACAAGAGGTACAAAGCTTTGTTGCCCATCTTATAAACAAGAATAATCTTGAACGAGATAACAAGAAGGAGCTCATCAATGAAATGAAAGATGATTTATTTTCAGATGAAACATGTACGAGTACCAAACAATTTGATTACACAAGGTAGGATCAACACTAATTTTATGCTCTAGACATATTTCTGCACAACTTGCATATACATTTTATTGGCAGGAAAAAAAAGTAAATTTAAAGAGCCACTTAATTCAGCACAATTTGGTTTGCATCACAGTAAATATCTCTTAAAAGCATCTGAAATACTTTTAATTTTTTTTAAATATGTGCATCCTTCACTTAGAAATTTAGTAAAATAAAATCTATGTTTACATGTATAACAGACTGCCCACATGCTATTACATTACTGTAACCTATCAGGTTGCAGGGGTGTGTGTCCCATTCAAGTCAATGGTAATGTTTTTGTTAGACTGTTTACATATCCAGTTTGAAGAGAACAGTCCTTGTAATGGGTTTAGTTTTTTCTTACAGCAGAAAATCCAGGTTTCTACTCCCTCTACTCTTGCCTCTCTGGAATTGTAAGCAATGCAGGCCAGTACTCTGGTACTCTATGCAGCTCTGTAGTGATCAAAACAAACCCCCCAAAAAAAGATGAACCCTTAACAAATCCATGTGTGCAGGCATGAATGTTGGATTCACCTAAAACAGGACACATATGGGTTAACTAGTCAGTACAGTGTAACCTGAGTCCAGGGGAAAGCTGTGCTATCAATCATAACCTCACCATAGAGACTTAAACAACGCATGCTGTACTCTGCAATCTGTTATTACTTATACAACAGCCAGTGGGCAGAATAGACTTATATGTAAACAGAGACAACACCTTTTTTAGCAGTTATTAGTGTAATTAAAAAAATAAATTATTTTAATATACAATCTTGTGCTCTTTCACCCCTGAAGAGCACTTATAGGGCCTCATTCAATTGCGATTTGGCTAATTGAATAGGGCTCTATATAAGCACATAGCATATTTTTTTTACAGAAAGTTTTAGTTAGTGAACTTCTATCCAAAAGCAAGGTCTTCACTATCTAAAAACTTCTGTAGAATAAATATGCTATGTGCTTAAATAGAGCCCTATTCAATTGGCCAAATCGCAATTGAATGAGGCCCATAGTGAGGTAAATAGCTCTTTAATGATCACTGTGGTCATATTCTTTTCTGTATGGTATTTTAAATAACTAAGCTTAGATTTCAGGTTACTTGTTGTTCATGCACATCAAAAATTAAAGTTTTCAATGTTTCAAACATTAATAGATAATGCTTGAAATAAATAGTTGTCATTATTTGACTAAGCAGGTGTGTATTCACTTTTTGACACACAATGGAATAGATTCTTAGTTAATACTGGGGAATTCATGCTACAACTCTGAACTGCTAAGTAATGGACAAAATGATTTTAGAATGACAAAAAAAAACATTGCATTTTCACTTTTATGTGCAGTTTGTTTTTTTACTGCAGGCTTAGTTTTAAACTCACCATTAGTCCTATAGAAAATGTATAGACACTTCCTCCTACATTTAAAGTCTCCCCAAGTTTGGGAAACTGAGCAGCAGAAATTAACATGGTAGATTCCACCAAAACATAATTTCTTGTAATAGGTAAAACTTTAGAGGCTGCATTTTTTTACATTCTGAAACCAGTTAGCTTATATTTGTGTTGATCTTCTAAAGAGTATCATTTAATTACAGGAACACATAGACCCTGTAGCTGTATTTTGTGGATAACGGTATAAACATAACTATCTGTCTCTAGATTCTAATAGCAAGTCTGGGGAAACTGTTATTAGTTTTCAGGCAGCATGAAAAATATAGCAGGCTTTGAGGTAGTTTTATTGTTTTCTGGCTAAGGATCTTAATTAAAAAACAAAACTGACTTTTCTGTTTTTGATCTATTTGTGGAAAATCATGCTGTGTGTTTGGTTTATTCCACTAATGATAATAAATAATTGCAGCACAATTTCTGTCTGCAGTCAAAGAAAACTCAACTAGTCTAAAAATATTTTGTTTTAAATCTACCTCTTCTTCTCTTAGCACAATATAATACAGTATATAACAGCACATTTGTTTCTAGGGAACAGGATGCTGTAAAATTTTGCAGAAATCTATTAAGTGCAAAGAAGGCTTTGGAATACATAGACATGGAAAAGTTAGCTCTGGAATGCATACAACTCGGTACAATTCCTGATTGGTTGTATGTAAATTCTTTAGCTCCTCCATTGACTGGTAAGCTGAATTGCTCATATATTTCAATATATTGTGATTGTAGTTTTTTTGTTAAGAGTAGTTATTTAAAGGTAATATGGAAACCCGATATTCAACAAACAAAACGAAAATGTATATGCCTACTGATGAAGGGACATGGAAACATTTTTTTTCTTTGTTTCATCAGAAACAGGGTATTTGAAAATGCGTATATGCCAGCCAATGAGATCTACAGACTAAAGTGGACTCTCTGTATTTCCTTTTAGTGTTAATGAAGATTAAACGGGTGTTCTTTAATATTTTTCCATGCAAAAAATATATTTAGCAATGTTTAATCCATGCTCTTTTTTAAATAATTGAGATAAACAGTTGTGTTCCACTTCCCTTTCATTCAAAGATGGAATATGAAGAATGTTGCATAGAAAAGGACAAGAGGGTAGTTGCACCAATACTCATACATCTGTGCAGTAATCTTGAAATTTAATTTGCTTCAGTTACCCAAAACATTACTTTATAGGATATAGGTAGTAACCAATACACCCCATAAGCAGTACTAATCTCTGAATTCTCTTGCCTCAAACCACAGAGAAAGAAGAACGTGTTCGTCAGGAGATGACTAAAGACCACAAGATGCAATGAACCAAGTCATGTAATTAATTGAGGGTTTGGAAGGTACCAAAGAGCAGCATCTGTCAACCTTTCGATTTCAGAACTGTTGGACCATTAAAGATTCCAGACTTATCAAACAAACATTGAGATTAAATTTGCATTAACAAAAGTATAATACACAATAATCTCAAATCATCCCTTATTTTCCTGATTACCTAGAATTACCAGTAGTTACTGTTGGGGAATTTCACCTATACACTAGTTGATTGCAGAGGTAACCCTTTAACTCCAGGACCTACTGCGGGGACCTGTCTGGAATATGCACACACACACAGAGCTTTTCCAAACAGATTCTCTGTTTATTTCAACTTTGGTCAGAGCTTATAAAACATAAAAACAATAAATCATAACATGTCTTCTTGTACCTGGTACAAGGAAGAGATCACATACATACACTCATTAAATGTTGGCAGGATATTTAAACGAAACTTAGAAAAAAATAGTTAGGAGACAGCAGTTTCAAGGATGCATACTTTAGAGATAAGTTAGCAGTTTCTTGCTGAGCTAACACAAAATGATTTTGAGCTAAACTGAAAAAGACAAGATTTAACCCTTCAGTTACTTTTGTTTGTTCTAAAGGACTGTGTTCAGACATGCTTACCACTCAATTCTCACAGTGTTTAGCATAAGATACCAACCTAGGCAACACTAAAAGAGAAATAGCATATGAAATTAAAGAGATGAAAAAAACAGTAGGCACAGGGCTTAATGCTGATACTAAATTGTTTAGCCGATACCTAGGTAAGCTCACCTAGGTAAGCTTCTAACAGAAGTGTAATAAATTCTAACAAAAAGCCAGTAGCGTGAGTATATCTGTAGCCTTATGGTTAAACTAATTTGTGAAAATATAATATGCTTCATTACCCTTGGTCAGGTCACAACTCATAATACATTCCTTATAGTGTCTGTGATTCTTCATAAACATTATAAAAGCATAATCACATATATAGTTGTGAGCGTACGGGTCGTTGCTCACGCTTGCGGGCTCGCGTAGCGAGGTCACTGGGCAAGGGCCTCAGTTGCTGGCGAGGTCACTGGGCACGGGCCTCAGTTGCTGGCATGGAGCGCCGAAGGCGCTCCATGTCAGCAACTGAGGCCCCTCACAAAGCGAGGGCCTCAGTTGCTGGCGAGGTCACTGGGCAAGGGCCTCAGTTGCTGGCATGGAGCGCCGAAGGCGCTCCATGCCAGCAACTGAGGCCCCTCGCGAAGCGAGGGACTCAGTTGCTGGCGAGGTCACTGGGCAAGGGCCTCAAACCCTCGCAAACTTCACGTCGCTACTCAAAAAACACGACACACAAATTACGACACTCGCTAAATTTTACGAGGAACGCAAACAACGTACGAAACACGTTACCACACATTACGACCTCGCAAACATCGGACGCAACACGCCGACATACAAACATTTAAAACACAATACATATACACAGCACATACATAAAAACCTTACCTACACCAAGAGGGAGCACCCAGGATCTCAAAAATGCAACTTACACCTCGATTTTACTCGAAATAATACAGTTTAGAGACTAAAAAAAAATCTAAGCGAGAGAAAAAATGGCCGCCGAACAAAACGAAAACGAGGCTACAGCACTCTAAACTCGCAAAACACCACAAAACACCTACGGATATTCCGATACAGACCTATACCACACATTACTCGCCATTTTACGCCAATGCGGAAGTACACGACTACGCTAACGGTTTGGTCTCGCGCACGCACAGTGTTACACTGCACACATTCAGCATGCTTACACAGCAGCTCCACACCACTAATGCTGCAGCAACATCAACACAGATTGCAAGCTCTTCATCACAATGCTTCAAAATAGGTACACTATATTCATTTACTAATTTAGCTACCTTACAATTTCATTGCCGTCATTTTTTGACGGGCAATTCGCTAGTAAAAACATAATAAGCGGACCAGTCTTTAAAGAAGTACAACACCTCTAAAAAGACCTGGTACAGGTGAGTTTCCTACAAAATGGAGGTATTACATCAGATGGAGTCCTTTGCATCCTTTTACCATAATACATTCCCAACAAGAACACTTCAAAAGAAAACATAGTTAAATAGAACATCAATATAAACATTAGGAAATTGCAAGTTTATTAATCCAATATGATTTCTGGAATAATAAAAAGTATTTCAATAATGGGATCCATAGCAGAAGTATCACAGTCCAGATATTATAGTATGTTGAATTAAAGTTTTTCAATTATTAGTGATTATAAAGCGGGAGCAAAGAAAGATTAAATTTTGATGGTAAAGCAATACATTCAGGAAGACGGGTGAGCACCTGTTTGACGATATTCATAGAGGAAAGAAATAATCCAATGGAGTAAATGAAAATGTACATATATGCTGTTATATGTATCCAAGAGATAATCCAGATAGCATTGGCATAGATATAAAAGTCCAGATTTGTAAAATAAAACACAAAGGTTAATGCAGAGAAAATGGCCTTACTTAATTCTCCAACCAATTACGAATAACTAGGTCATAGAACCAATTTCCCTTTCTACTTATTATCTTATGAGGTATTTAGATTATAGATGTGATTTTATAACCAATAAAGTTTGCAGTGATATTACTAATAATCCAGAGTGTATAGTATAGTACATACTAGATCCTAGCAAGGTGATAGAAAAGTGTGCAAAAATGTTAGAAGCGAAAGAACAGCAAAAAAAAATTAATGAAAACAGGTATATTACAGAGTAGAATAAATAAAAAAGTGACAATACAGTGAACACATATGCTCAGACAAACTTCATACAACCCTAGTCTTACACATCACACTTAGCCAGGCTCCTCTTTGTCTATAAGGTAAGTGATAAACATTTGTATCACTTGCTTCTGGATGGTGAGATTCTCTGGTTCATCATTTGCAGATCTTCAGGCATAAGACAAGGAGTATATGGTGTCTTAACAGGTCCTTACATCTTTATTTCCTTTTCCAGCAGATACATACAGTATATTAATGTATTGTCATGTCAATGAGCAAAAGTTTGACCTTTCCCCTTTTTCTTGGGTGCAAACAAGTTTCTGTCTTGGCTTTGTCTTTAGTCAGCAAACTCATCAGGATATGTACGTTGTAGAGATTTGCTCTCATCATATATCAGGACATGCTTGTCTTTTCTTTGTCTTTACAGGCATGCACTAGCTGTCATCTTCTTCTGGGGTAGGCCCGTATGACAAAAATCCAAACATACAAGATCTATCATACAAGAAGCTGCCATACATTTATTTTAACTAGATATTCTCACATCATATACACCTACCCTACATTTTCCCCAATTGTAACATAAATATAACATATGCATAACTCTATAATAAACAAGGGGTGATATAAATTAAAATTAAGTGATAATGTAAATCATGCAAAGCTAATAACCATATTAAATACTTGCAAAAGATATAATAAACCATTATTGTGTACTCCTTCTAAAGCAGCAAAAAATATCATTAGAACAGTTTCAATGCTATTAATTATGTCTTTATAAGTGATAAGACATTACTTAATTTATCTTACAGCAGTTTGCATATATAAAAGGAAATTGCTAATTGTATTACTGTCAATATACATTTACCTCTAAAACTCTTAAATATTTCTTAACTCATAATGTAATTCACCTCTTATCTGGTTTCTGTTTTAGAGGCTTAGAAATACCTTGAAAAGATTTTTATAATTCTCTACTCATTTTCACCATGGACATCATCTGAGCTGGGGATGGTCTTGAAGAATAACTGGTACAATATTATAGTGTTTAGTATGTATAAACAAAACATAACACATAAAATAATACATAATTTGTATGATAAGGTTCTGTAACCAGATAAGATATTATACATTGATTTCTAGTGATATGTGCACCCCCCTGTGTAGTATTTAGTAGACAGGGACAGTGCACAAACCATATTGATACCAACAGAGACTAATGTCAACATAAGGAGTGCTTTAATTAGCCTGAAAAATTCTAATTATTAAAAAATACTAACAAATGCTAAAGAAAAAATAAACGGAAACACAACATCTATAAATACAATTAAATATGTATACTGTATATACTCTTATTCTGTTGGGATTTCTGACCACTCTATACTTTTAAAATAATTGCACCTTGTTAAACCTTAAAAAATTATTAATTCTATTGAACCTAAATATTACTAAAACATATGGACTGCACTACTACTATTATCTCAAGAGAGATATTTTGGGTTTAGCAATCTGTTTTTTGTTTTTTGCAACTAATTTTTTCAGAGATCAACCTTAAAATTTTTAACACAATTAATGAAATCTTAATTTTGGTTATCCAAAAATGGCAAACGATATATAAAATACAAATATTAAAACACAAATATTAACCTTAAATTGGCAGATTTCAGATGATATATTTGCTAAAGACAATGTTGTTATACTGTCAGTCAGATATAATGGATACTCTTTGCACAAAAGTGCAATGCTATAATTTGTGTACCAGTTTCCTGTATGAATACTAAATTCATCATACACCATTCTAGGAGATCAACAACATATCTCTCTTTCAAATACCACAAATTCACATGACAATCAGTACACACACAATGTCCTCACACACAGACAGATCTCAATACACACTTTATAACACTGTAAACATACGTTCAAACACACGCAACAATAACACAGAACAGAGGACCAATCTTCCTAGTGGTCAAGTATTGATATTCATCCATAAAAAGGAATTATTACATATGTATACATTATATTATTTAATAATATAAAGATCAGTTTGTTACTCTGGGTGGGGCAATGATATAATCGAAGTGCCTCCTTGCCACCTTTCTATATAAGGTAGGTGTCCGCAGTGCTAAACAAAAAAGCCAACAATATATGTAGATGGTCACATTTTCACTTTGGTGATCAGATCACCTTTTTATGAAGTAATATCTGTCCACCTCCCCTAATAAATTAAGAGACCCCATTTACCTCAGGTAGCAGTGGTGAAAAAATCTATTATGTCCACATTTACCCACTCTGACTGAGCATTGTTGCTCTACTGGACAATTCGAACAATGTGTTTCTACCAAATAAGGACTGAATTATGCCATGCTTTAGCTTATGGAATATAGGTACTTGTTTTACATAGCCAATTTTGAATGCCAGTTTAATATATTAATGTATTATTTTATAAAAACTATGTTTGCTAAACATATTATTTGATTTTAAATTATAATTATTTTGCATACCATGTTAATTTATTTTTTATCTAATCCGGATACTTATTTTTATTTTTTATTTTGCTATATTCTTTATTGTTTATTTATATTTCATTATTTGTTTGTTTAATAAAATAATACAAAGGCATACTAATGCTAGCAAGTTAAAAGTATTACTTTGAAAGTAATTTCCTTATTCAAAATCATTATACTTATTTAAATAATATAAAGATAATATAGTAAAAAAGAAAGTCAAAAGCAACATATGAAAATAAAGCATGCACAAAAACATTCAGGAACACAAAGAGTTAACTAACTGCCATAGAAACTATGGAACACAAAGAGTTAACTAATTGCCATAGAAACTATAAATAGCTCCACAGAGAAGGCAGCACTGTGCCCCTGATGAGTGAGAGACTGATAGAGCCTCACGAAACGCGCGTCGGGAGATTGTGACGTCATCAGTAAGCGCAGACCACGCCAATATAGCGTGGAGCATGATAGATACAGCTCAAAAGCTCCAGGTCCACTACTAACTAAAAAGAAAGATAGAAAGCCAATTCCTTCACCATAAAGTCTCAATATAGTAACAATAGAGTAATATACAAGAATAAGGAAATAGAAAAGCAAGAAAAAGGAAAAAGGAGTAAAAGCATAAAAACTGAAGAAAAAGGAGGACACAACCTCCTTCTAAAAAACAATAGACAGAAGCATTTAGGAAATATATAGTTTAAGAAACAGCATAATCAGGAGTGTATACATTGTTTAAAAATAGCACAGTATTAGCACTATAAATGAATAAGGTAAAGTAGTGACTGTGACAGACTAACAGTCACGAGGTAAAATGGTAATATAAGAAGAAATAAGCACTAAGTCAAATAGCACAAGCACTTTAAGATAAGAATTTTTGAATAACACAACTTGAATTATAATGCACTTTAAGAAATAGAATTCCGAATTAACATAAATAAACAGGACAAAAGACTAACACAAAAGAAATGCAAAGGCACTTAAAACATGTACTCCAGTGAAGTGCTGTATGAATAAACAAAACCATACAACAGACAAAAGGATTATAAAACCTTATCTTAATCTTATGTAAAAAATTTAATCTTATGTAAATTAAAATCCAGGGTACCTGATAAGGATTTGACTAAGGAAACATACCCAAAAATACACAAATACAATTGAATTGAAAAAACAAATCTTTTATTGACTTGAGCATAATAAAGTAATTAAATAAAAAAGCTGTGATCAAAGCAAAGAATATAATAACAACAAAAATAAAACTTAAATAAACCTCTAATAATTTGCTGGACGTCAAAAACCCCAAAGGATTAAACACCTTGGGTTTAACATGATTTTTTTAATCGTTGCATTTTTAACAACATTTTAAATGTACAAATAAAGATTGAATTTTTTAAAATTAGTATGTGGCAATAATAATTAAAATAAAGGCTGCATAAAAGGTGTTTCTGTACAACCTTGGTTGGTTGTTCAAGGATTCCTAAATAGGATCCACAGGACAATATTTTGGTACGCATTTAAGTAATAACACCTAGGCCCCAAAAAATAAACTAAGATCATTTTTTTTGAGTATTACAATTTTCTACAATGCTTCAACATTTCCTCTGTAGTTAAGTGAAGGCTCTAAGTTTTAATCCACTTAGCTCATCCAGAACCCAAAACCAAGGACACATAAACTTGACATATTTTGAATAAAATTTCAAATAAAAACACATTCAAGACACATCTTGTGTGATTCTTTTGCTTTTCGAGAACATTGTGTACACTGTATGTTCACGTACAGTATAATGCCTTAGGACATTTGCTTTATGGTGTGCATGTTTTACACCACTTCCACCACTAGTTCTCCAAGTACAGCAAGAATTTTTTTTTATTTTTAGGCATACAAATGTACACATAAATGTACTGTCTTAAACTATGGGAAGCTGGGCAGGACTTTGAATCAAAGATATTATCCAGAACCATGCCCAGCTCTTTCTCTGCGCTGGTTCTGATATTAGTCACAAAGTGTCACAAAGGATAACATTTGTGTCTTGCATACATTCACAATAGTCATATTGATATGCTAATGCATTTCCAGAAAGTTGGCAGACATTCAGCCTGCTTTTTCAGGTACATTAACGCATGTTTAGAGTAAGTAATGAAAAAATATTTATATTAATTAAAAGTATTTGCTGTGGGAGATGAGTGGGTGGATTAACTATTACATCTGTGCATAGAAACATATATTTAATGGTAGATGAGAAGCTAAGACACATCTACTCTGCCCATTATAACTACCTAAAAAGCCTGTCTTAATTAATCCTTCCAAATGGCCTTATGCTTATCACACACCTGCTCAAATGTATTTAACTTGTTTATTCTGACTGCTTTCACTGGAATGGTTTCCACTCAACTACTACCCTTACTGTAAAGTAATATTTTCATACATTACAGCTACACAATTCAGTTTATATTTTTTCACATTATCAGCTAAACTTTTAAGTCATGACATCTTATTCTTGCATTCAACTTTTTCTCCTCTTCTTTGACATATTCATGTCATGTACTATATGTATTCATTTTAGACAATAACATGATCATTGGTGTTCCTGTATCTTGAACCTAGTCTACATAATTTGCAGGACCCGCTCAACATAAATAAGGTTTATAGTCTATAATGAGTGCATATTTCGATACATTGGAGAGGACATTTTTTACATTTTAAAATTGATTGAAACTTATTTGGAATTGCAATTTTTTATTCTTCCCGTATTACTGTCAATAGGAAAGCTATTTTAAATGGCTGTTTATTCATATTTTTTTAACTCCAAACAGCAACATTACAAGTCAAATAATCAAAACATTATTAAGCGCTGAAATGCGTTTATTAGCAATATAAATCCTTAGGCCCCCATTCTATTATTGGCCGTAAAACGGCCGTAAGGCTGCGATTCCTTGCGGGGCTCCCGTTACCTTGCAATTCTATTAAACGGCCCCGCAAGTATCTCCTCTTACGGCCGGCCGTATATCTTGCAACCGGCCGTAAGCTCAGAAATCTTTAAAGTCAAAAATAAATTCAAGACGGCACTGTAAAGCTCTGTAAATGCTAGGGATCATATTGGGGGACATGAGGATTAATAGTAACCCCCTCTCAAGCTTGTACATCAGCCCAAACCCGAGTTTACATTAACTGTTTCTTTTCCGGCCGCAGCGTGGGCGGGTCTGAGGTGCTCCAAGCACTCTGGACTTTTTACATGGATATTTGACATATATATAAAAAAATAATAATTTTACGGATTTGAGTATAGGGGAATGTTATGCTAACACCTACAATCACTTTATAGTCTCCTCAGAGTGCAGGATGGCTTTATTTTGGCTTTATAATGTGCTTAATTGGTGCTAGCGGGACCTTTTTCCTGCAAGTAAGCTGCGGCTCGCTTTTAGCCTTGCAGAGAGGGTTCCCGGAGCAATAGAATAGCAACCGGGGCTTTCTTGCGGCCGAAACTCTTGCGGCCATTTTAGATCAAAGGCTTTCCTCCGGCGCGAGCGGCCGCAAGGGATAGCAAGGCGCCGGCCGCGAGCCTGCCGGAATCTCCGGCCGGAGGGGAGTAGAATAGCAGAATAGCTTGCGGCCGGTCCTTGCGGCCCCGCATCTCCTACGGCCGATAATAGAATGAGGCCCTTAATGTTTTGGATCTTGCTTGGACAGTCTGCCTATATTGCTGACTGTGTATCTGGGCCTCCTGCAAATCACCTATGTTTATAAATCTTGTAAAATTCAGTGGTGTCTATGAGAAAACACAGAAAGTGTTACGATAAAGTATTGCTACGGATGTATAACAAAAAGCAAACCATTTTCTCCAGGCGAGAAGTCTTCATCCTCATATAAAAAAATCAACTTGTGCACAAATTTGTTCATGCATGTAAAGATATATTATGGTCCTATACTGTTATGGTTACGGCACAAGTCCGCCGCAGCTGTGCGGTGACCAACCACTAAATGGCGATGCTGATATTCCAGTGCCATATCATAGAGTCAAGGCTTAGGTAAACTGTTCGGGTTAGTTTAAGGGTTAGGCTAACATTCTAAGGTTAGAACTTCTCTCACATATCGTCAGCGCTGCAAAATATCAGCAGCGCCATCTAGCGGTTGGTCGCTGCACTTCAACTCCAGACTGGTGCTGTAACTATAACAGGATAGGTCCAATATTATGGTTTACCTGACTTAAACTCACAGAAGACTGGAACCTGGGCACAATATAGTATTTCTCTTTCCTAATATTCATCATTCCAGACCAATGAACAAGCAATCAAATAATCTGTTTGTAACATGGATACGGCACAAGGCTGCAATTACAGTATCCATTCTCCATATGGACCAATATTTGATTCCATTCATTTGACTCTCTTCACTAAACCTTCATAAACTGCAGCAATTAATTGTTTTCCATCAACCTTCAAGACCTGACAGCTTCTATACCAGCATATATACTATACTTTCCCATCCTCTACTTAGAATGTCCTGTCAAATTAGCCATGACAAAAACAAGGATAAAGGTTTATTCACTGGGCCTTTTGATATATATGGCATTGGTATTAATTGGAGATAATTCTATATTTGTTTAATCTGACTGACGTTTAAGTTTGTTGTTGTTTGGTCATGTCCGACTCTCTGTGACCCTATGGACTGCAGCACCCAAGGTACATCTGTCAGAACTGTCCATCTGAGATCCATCAAGCCCATATTCATTGTCTTCTCATGATCATGCCAAAATATTTAAACTTTAATCCCATGATCAGGACTGGATCATCCATTAGGCGAGGTAGGCTTCTGCCTACAGACGGATCTCTGAGAGGGGCGCCTCACTATCACGCCATTTTTCACCACAGACACGCTTCAAATCCCCTCCTGCGTGTGCTTCTCTGTACAGTGCATGCTTCCTCTAAAAGCAGACAGCACTGCCGGAGTTAATACTGAGCTCCAGGCAGGAATATCAGATTATACTATAGGAAGCCTAAACCCGCCCCAGAGCACACATAGGAGGGAGAGATGATCAGCCTAGGAGAAAGCCTTCCCCTGCGCAGCTGTGGCTACCAGTAAGGCTGGGTACAGAGAGGTTAGCTGTGACTAAAAGTGTCAGGAGATCTTCACACAAGATAGAGGCAGGAGCTGTGATTAGGTGAAAGGCTGGTATACAGTCAGGTCCATAAATATTGGGACATGGACACAATTCTAACCTTTTTGGCTCTATACACCACCACAATGGATTTGAAATGAAACGAACAAGATGTGCTTTAACTGCAGACTTTCAGCTATAATTTGAGGGTATTTACATCCAAATCAGGTGAACGGTGTAGGAATTACAACAGTTTGTATATGTGCCTCCCACTTTTTAAGGGGCCAAAAGTAATGGGACAATTGTCTACTCAGCTGTTCCATGGCCAGGTGTGTGTTATTCCCTCATTATCCCATTTACAAAGAGCTGATACAAGGTCCAGAGTTAATTTCAAATGTGCTATTTGCATTTAGAATCTGTTGCTGTCAACCCTCAATATGAGATCCAAAGAGCTGTCACTATCAGTGAAGCAAGCCATCATTAGGCTGAAAAAACAAAACAAACCCATCAGAGAGATAGCAAAAACATTAGGTGTGACCAAATCAACTGTTTGGAACATCCTTAAAAAGAAAGAATGCACCAAGGAGCTCAGCAACACCAAAAGACCCGGAAGACCACGGAAAACAACTGTGGGGGATGACCGAATAATTATTTCCCTGGTGAAGAAAACACCCTTCACAACAGTTGGCCAGATCAAGAACACTCCCCAGGAGGAAGGTGCATGTGTGTCAAAGTCAACAATCAAGAGAAGACTTCACCAGAGTGAATACAGAGGGTTCACCACAAGATGTAAACCATTGGTGAGCCTCAAAAACATGAAGGCCAGATTCGAGTTTGCCAAACAACATCTAAAAAAGCCTTCACAGTTCTGGAACAACATCCTATGGACAGATGAGACCAAGATCAACTTATACCAGAGTGATGGGAAGAGAAGAGTATGGAGAAGGAAAGGAACTGCTCATGATCCAAAGCATACCACCTCATAAGTGAAGCATGGTGGTGGTAGGGTCATGGCGTGGGCATGTATGGCTGCCAATGGAACTGGTTCTCTATTATTTATTGATGATGTGACTGCTGACAAAAGCAGCAGGATGAATTCTGAAGTGTTTCGGGCAATGTTATCTGCCCTTATTCAGCCAAATGCTTCAGAACTCATTGGATGGTGCTTCACAGTGCAGATGGACAATGACCCGAAGCATACTGCAGAAGCAACCAAAGAGTTTTTTAAGGGAAAGAAGTGGAATGTTATGCAATGGCCAAGTCAATCACCTGACCTGAATCCGATTGAGCATGCATTTCACTTGCTGAAGACAAAACTGAAGGGAAAATGCCCCAAGAACAAGCAGGAACTGAAGACAGTTGCAGTAGAGGCCTGGCAGAGCATCACCAGGGATGAAACCCAGCGTCTAGTGATGTCTTTGCGTTCCAGACTTCAGGCTGTAATTGACTGCAAAGGATTTGCAACCAAGTATTAAAAAGTGAAAGTTTGATTTATGACTGTTAATCTGTCCCATTACTTTTGGTCCCTTAAAAAGTGGGAGTCACATATACAAACTGTTGTAATTCCTACACGGTTCACCTGATTTGGATGTAAATACCCTCAAATTAAAGCTGAAAGTCTGAAGTTAAAGCACATCTTGTTCGTTTCATTTCAAATCCATTGTGGTGGTGTATAGAGCCAAAAAGATTAGAATTGTGTCGATGTCCCAATATTTATGGACCTGACTGTATATGTGATATGTTATGTATATTATGTAAATGTGTGCATGTGGTCATAAATGAATCAATGTGGAGTATAAAATAAACCTGTTGCACATTATCACTTGGTTCCAACCTACAATTGTGAATTAGTGGTAGGCTGATGTTGGTGCGAGATCTGTTCATCATTCAAAGATAAAGAAGACTAACCTGTATTATACTTGATAAGATGTCTCAATTTTATGGGATCTGGGAACCTTGGCTAGAATCCCCCCTTAGCACCCCATTGATGTGATTTGAATCCAGAATTTCAACACAACTTAAGGAAAGGAGGACTCGGGCGGAGGAGGTTTGGCATCTGACTCTGGACATACCCTACAGCATTGGAGATTGGATAGGAGGTAAATAATTTAAAACATGGTTTTAATCCCACAACTATCTTTTAATGTTTAATTTCAGGTTTTAATTGATGAGCTAAAGACCTTGTATAAAAAATGTTTATGTGAGCTATACTAGGAAGTACTAAATCTAGATTAGATTTTTCTTTTTGAAATTAGCGTTTACTTGTCGAGTTTATAAGACAGTTTGTTATTTATATATACACAATTGTAAATGTTTATTTTATTTTTATTTTGTATATTTTTGTTACAGCTACTGTTATGATTCAATATTAATTGAAAATAGAAAAAGGAAAGGCTTTACCAGCTTAGCTAGTGAAATATTTTTTTGTTACAGAAAATGAAGAATGTATGATGCAAACACTGTTTAATATATTGGAATATTGTGTATGCCTTTCAATAAAATTGTTATAAAAAAAAAAGATATATAAAACAATTCATATTTCTGCACTTGTTGTTCTATTACTTTTAATCTGTTATATATGTACTAGAAAATTGCCCGTCAAAAATTATGGTATCATTTTTAATTTTTCTCTCCCTCCCCTGCGTGTCTCCCCCTCCCTCCCCTGTGTCCTCCCTCCCCTTTTTCTCTCCCCCTTCCCTCCCCTGTGTCTGTTTCTCCCTCTCCTCTCCCCTGTGTCTCTTTCTCCCTCTCCCCTGTGTCCTCCTCCCCTTCTCTTCTCCCCGTTGTCTTCCTACCCCCTCTCCCCTGTGTTTTTCCTCCCCCTCCCCTGTGTATTCTCCTGCAGCCCGCGGCTGTCGCCGCCACAAGCTGTGCATGCAGCATGCATGAAGCGTTACACACTTACCAGAATTCTTATAGTTGACTAGTCACTTGCCCATCACAAATGACGGGATATTTTATTTTTCTCTTCCCCTACCTCCATCTCTTTCCCCCCTCTCCCTACCCTGTGTCTCTTCCACCCCCTCCTTTGTCTCTTCCCCCTCCACTGTGTCTCTCCCCCCATTTCTCCTCTCACTCCCCTGTGTTTCTTCCCCCCTCCCTCCCCTGTGTCTCCTTTCCCCTTTCCCTCCCCTGTGTCTCCTTTCCCCTTTCCCTCCCAGTGTCTCTTCCCCCTTTCCCTCCCCTGTGTCTCTTCCCCCTCTCCCTTCGGTTTGTCTCTTTCCCTCTCCCTCCCCTGTGTCTCTTCACCATCTCCTTTCCCTGTGTCTCCTTCTCCATCTCCCTCCTCTGTGTCTCTCCCTCCATTCCCCTACTCACTCCCCTGTGCCTCTTTCACCCCTCTCCCGCCCCTATATTTCTTCCCCCTCCCTCCCCTGTGTCTCCTTCCCCCTCTCCTTCCCCTTTCTCTTCACCCTCTCCCTTGCCTGTGTCTCTCTCCCTCCCCTGTGTCTCTTCCCCATCTCCTTTCCCTGTGTCTCCTTCCCCCATCTCTCTCCCCTGTGTCTGTTTCCCCCATCTCCCTCCCCTGTGTCTGTTCCCCCCTCTCCATCCCCTGTGTTTCTTCCCCCTCTCTCCCTCCCCATCCCCTACCCCTGTGTCCCCCCCCCTTTCCCTCCCGTCTTTCCTCCCCCTCTCCCTCCCCTGTGTCTCTCCCCTCTGTGTCTTTTTCCACCACCTCTCCCCTGTGTCTTCCCCCTATCCTCTCCCGTGTTCTCCTCCCCTGTGTCCTCCTCCCCCTCCCCTGTATCTCTCCCCCCTCTCTTCCCCCATTTCCCTTCCCTGTGTATCTCCCCCCCTCACTCCCCTGTGTCTCTTCCCCCTCTCCCTTCCCTGTGTCTCTTACCTCTCCCTCCCCTGTGTCTTTCCTCCCCCTCTCCCTCCTGTGTCTCCCCCCTCACTCCCCTGTGTCTCCTTCCCGCTCTCCCTCCCCTGTGTCTTCTCCACCCCATCGCCCTCCCCTTTTACTATGCATTGCGGATGCGCGACATTCGGCGAGCAATGCGCATTGCGCAGTGTGTATTGTGAGTTGTGTGTAAGGCTCGCAACTTGCTGCATTAATTGTGATGGTTACCAACAAACTCGCAATTTTGACAACTATATATATGATAGGGGGACTGTGAGGTTATATCTGTAGTGTGCATATCTGTCCGTATATCTCTTTGTATATCTCTGCCGTGTAAATATGTTTCTACCTTGTGTGGAGGTGTATAGATATACTGTGTGTGTATATATATATATAATTATTTCTCATAATGTTTTCTGCAAAGCTGGTGCTACCTGGGGCAAATGGACAATTTGTCCCAGTACGTTATTGTCAAGCATTGTTTTAAACATCGCTGTTTTACTTTTTAAATTGGATTACCGGAGCCTGTATTATAAGGGGGAGGGTGTGATATACAAGATGGCTCCATCTGAAGGAACTGCATGGAGCAGTGTCAGGTCAGTACCTCATACTCACTGACATCAGGCATGAGGTGTCTGTATGTCACTATCTCCCTTTTCTGTACCCCCACATCAAGTCTGCTGCAGGACAAAGCTTCTCTGTCTCAGTACTCCTGATAATGGGCAGCTCCCCTGCAAATTAAAACAGGCTTGTCTGCTAGCCATCTTGTCATGCTAGCCATCTTGCCATCTTCAAATCTCATAATTACTCAGTTTTTATGTGTGATACAAGTGGTAATGATATGTGTTTGCATAACATGTGCTCCCTGCCCTCCCATAGAATAATAGAAATCATTTGGCCCACCATCAAATGCATTTAATAAACAAGTACTTGCTCGGAGTGTGTATGAGTAGAGAGAGTGGAAAATGGGTGCGTGCATACCTTGCGCACGCACTCGCAGGGGCTCCTCCACTTTACTGCCCAGGGGCTCCAAAAAGGTAGATCCGGGCCTGGCCATGATCATACCTTCCAGTGAACAGTTTGGTTTGATTTTCTGTAGTAGGGATTGATTGGATCTTCTTGCAGTCCAAGGAACTCATTACAGTTTTCTCCAACACGACAATTCAAAGATGTCAATTCTACATTGCTCAGTCTTGTTTATGGTCCAGCTCTGACATCTCTATGGGAATACCATAGTTTTAACTATGCAGAACCTTTGATATACATGTATAGTGATATATATATATATATATATATATATATATATATATTATTTTTTTTATCATAAGGGTTTTTTATTAGGCATTGGTCACACTTATGCTAATAATATTTCACATAAAATACACAATATAGCATGACATGCTTTAAACACAGAAATCAATATATTTTATATTTACCTGTACCTAAAACTGGTACCAGTTTAATGTTACCTAGAGGAGTACCACCGCCAAAATCTAATTTTTCATATCAGTTAAACAGTACAATAGTATACCATAAAAGGTGTATCAGGGGGGAAATAAAAATAAAACAAGAAAGAAAAAATATAAACTCTTCATTTTCAGGTAATTCCCAAGCTTCTCCCATAGACCAGATGTCATGTAATCATGGAGATCAGCTACTTGTTTCATAGGTTTGGGATTCCCGGTTCCTAAATCTGCCCCATTATAAAACCCACTTTACCCCATAGTTATGCTTTCTGTCTTTATCTTCATAAATTTTGGAATAGAGTCCTCTAGCAAATGAATTAATCTTTTATTGATGAGGATGAAATTCATTTTATTGATAATCGCCTGTATGCTAAGTACTTATGATCTCCACTGTCGAGAAATATGGCTTTTTGTGGCTTTATGTGGCTAACATGTAGACCTGTAGGAGTTGATTGTGATGAAAGATTCAAGTCAATTTGGGAGCTTAAACCTGTAGAGGCTAATGTGAGGACTTTTTCCCATAAATGCTTACTTTTGGTCATGTCCACCAAATATGTATAAATTAGCCTGTATTTCCACAGGACTTTTATTGACGTTTCAAGTATGCTATGTCATGGACCCCTTTGTGAAAGTTCACCAGGATTTCTACCAGGCTTCTTCATTTAGAGGTTCTCCCCGGTCTTCCTCCCACAATTGCTATTTTTTGGTTTTACCGCTGGGGTTATCTACTTAAAGGAATTATACAACATGCTAATGATTTTGCTTGAGAGTGGATGATCTCTACAAAGCCCAGTAAACCAATTATCGGTTCGTGTTAAACTTGTGATAAAATGCCTAATTCTGCAAAAATGCTCCGCTAAGGGCAAGTTAAAGGTATCCCTTGGATTTCCTACTCAGAAGCAAATGTCTTTTAATTTCAGGGCTGCAGTCACCAGCTGAAGAAATCTCGGAGCCCAGGAAAATAAATTCTGTACTGTGTCACTGCCTCCACTTCTACCCCATCTATGTGCCAGGAAATTACATTACTGTTTGCCATGATCTTCCTCTTTTTAACATTGAACAGTAGGCCTGATTTGCACACTCACCCTCATCAAAAGATTCTTCAGTTTTTCCTTGTTTTCAGCCTAGTATCATCCACGTATCTGAGTTTGATATTTCTCCCAGCAATGTTAATTCCAACTTTGGATTTCAGTGTGGCCTTATGCATGATATATTCCACATATAGTTAAATACATGGACCCTCATTCAATTGCAATTTGGCCAATTGAATAGGGCCCTAAATAAGCACATAACATATATTTTTTAAAGAAGTTTTTAGTTAGCAAGCATCTATCCAAAAGAAAGGTTTTCACTAACTAAAAACTTCTTTAATAAAAATATGCTATGTGCTTCTTTAGGGCCCTATTCAATTGGCAACATCGCAATTGAATGAGGCCCATGGTGTATATACAATATACAACCTTGTCACACTCCTTTCCCAATTTTGAACCATTCTGTTTTTCAATGTTCAGTTCCGACCATGGCTTCTTGGTCCACATACATTCTTCAGGAGGAAGATAAGATGATCTGGTACTCCCATCTCTTTAAAAACTTGCCAGATGTTGTTGTGATGCACATAGTAAAAGGCTTTAAAATATTCTATGAGGAAAATGTTTTTCTGGAACTCTCTTGCTTTCTTAATTATCCAGCGGATATTGGTAATTTGATCTCTTGTGCCTCTGGGAGCCCACCACAGAGACCACTTAAACGCTCTTACTAATATAGCTACTACTCTATCCTCCTGTCTAATAACAGAAAAATATCTACTCTGTAGTGGGAATCCACCAATTACCCCCTAAATATCTTAGATAAAGTCTACACTCACCTCCTGATGCTAAGGATTACAAAATTCTATGGTTTATACATTCACTTTCTGTACGCTGTAGTTTAAGAAGGGGTCATTTTTCCCTTTTTTCTTCTTTTGTGTACACTATAATAAACATACTATCAATAAATCTCATTTTGCAAATTTATAGTATAAATGTATTCATGGTATATGTTTATGATTTGTGCCTTTTCACTGTGATCTAAATAAGAAAGTGCATCTCCGGTTCAATATTGAGACGCCCTTGTTATGGAATGATTTAGACATTTTGTGGAAATGTTTGTGAATACATTTTTTGAATAACTACACAATGCGCATAAGAGCCATCGATTCAAAATGTTTAAATTTATTATAAGGCAATGTATAACTTCTAAAGGCAATATATGTGTCAGATAGTGGGGACAGTAGAATTTTAACTTTTAATCATCGTTTTTGTATTTTATCATATTCTATTTTGAAGTGTATCAATAAAGATTACATTTTATTAATAATAGTTCTAAGTCTTTATAGTGATAATTCTCTGTAGGGAGATCCAGGTAGCATAATGAGAGTCTTTTTCTTTTTTGAGGGTGCATGTGTATATGTGAGATATGTATGTGTATGCTGCACTCCAGTAAACTAAATAGGTGTAAATGGTGTGTTTGATGTGTGATGTGTATGCTGCCTTCCAGTAAACAAAATAAATGTAAAAAGGTGTTTGTGATGTGATATGTGTGATGTGTATATGTGTGATGCATATTTGTGATGTGTTTGTGATGTGTGCATGTGTGGCTTGATGTGTATGTGTGGTGTGATGTTTATGATGTATGTGTGTTGTGGATGTGTGATGTGTGTGTATGTGCATTCATAAAGCAAAAAACGGCAATGCCACACTAGATGTGCACAAAGGGCACCTCATAGTTCACTGCCTAGGGGCTTCAAAAATGTGGGGTTGAGGATGAGGAGGGGGGCGGAGGATGAGGAGGGGGGCTGAGGATGAGGAGGGAGGTTGAGGAGGGAGGTTGAGGATGAGGAGGGAGGATGAGGAGGGGGTTGAGGATGAGGAGGGAGGTTGAGGATGAGGATGAGGAGGGGGGTTGAGGTTGAAGAGGGGGGGTTGAGGATGAGGAGGGATGATGAGGAGGGAGGTTGAGGATGAGGAGTGGGGTTGAGGAGGGAGGTTGAGAATGAGGAGGGGGCAAGAGACACAGCGAAGGGAGAGGGGGGAAGAGACACAGGGAAGATGGGGACACAGAGGGCACAAGAGGGACACAGGGGGCAGCACATTTCCCACCCTCGGCTTATACTCGAGTCACTAATTTTACCCAGTATTTTGTGGTAAAATAGGTGCCTCGGCTTATACTCGGGTCGGCTTATACTCGAGTATATACAGTAAATCCGGCCCTTGATACATAGTGTCATTGACTCAATACAAAGATAGATTCACTTAGATTAATTACATTTTGTCTTTTTAAATTGTACTGTTGTTTTTGTCTTTGCATTAAAACATTTCAACAGCAACCACAACTTATTTGATCACCTTTCTGACATCATGCTTGGAACTTCTGCCATGTCATTTTAAATAAAACGATTAAAAGTTACTTAAAAAAAATAAAAATTGGTGGACAAACATTTTTGACCAGCAAAATTGCTGCAATTTCATCTATATTTAACTTACTTTTTTAAATAATGACAATTTTTAGTACAAGTCAGTCAATTGGAAATTACACTGCAGCAGAATTGACATGAATCATCAAGATGGCTTTAGGATATAAAAGTTAATGATAAGCTTTTGCTAAGACTAAATGCATCTTGAGGTATTTCCTCATAGGTCATCCAGGGTGAAACTTCCATTATGTTTGTCCTGCTTCAGTGAAAATTACAGATAAACTTTCTTGGGCAAGTCTTTAGATGCATTTCACCCATATAATTGAGTCTTCCACATATAAAGACTTAATTATCTCTGCGGTAGAACATGTTTTTTGCAAAGTAATTCCTGCTTATAGATAAATTATACTATTACTTGACAAAAGAAGACATTACCTAAGGAAACAGAAATGTCAAGCACAAGTGTTCTATTTTGAATAAAATGTAAGTACTTCCTCTGAAAAATATGGTATATTATATTGATGATTTAAAGCTCTTATTTCTATATTCCATGTGGGAGAAAATGTCCTGGCTGTATAGATTTCCACGTCACTGACATTAGTCTATTTTGTTCTATAACACACCAATCTAACACAAATAGGTTTAGTTAGTGTAAGTTTTCAACAACATTTCTAATGTTTCCATAATCCTTCTGCATATGCGCACATACATTTTTTTAAAGTTAAGTATTATTTACCATAGAACGTTCTGAGTTCAAGTAGCAGACGTAAAAGGAACTTTTCATACATCAACATTTTTTATTCAAGAGTAAAATACATAAACACAACTTATTACAATACTTTTTCTCTTGTTTTAATTTTTTCAATTTATGTGTTATTAATACTGATTAGCATACTTAATGGGAAGTTGTCCAAAATATGCTATGAAATTAAATGTATAATATCAAAGTAAGATTTTTGCAATTGCTTGCTAGTAAATATTTTTTGGCATAACACTAGCATATAATACAGTATTTTTTTCTGTTATCCCACTCACGGGATCTATCTCTGGTTGTTAATTGGTTTAAAGCAATGGGAGAATCACACACGCTCAGATTGATTGATATGAATTGTAAAGGAGAGATAATAAGGAAGGGTTCTAGTCAAAGGGTGGTAGGGGTCAAAAGTGGTAAGGTTTCTTGATGCAAGTGATAATGAGAGAAAGTATACATTTTTGTATATGAAGGATTTTAGGAGAAAGCAGAATGTTATCAAGTACTAAATGCTAGTGCAGTAGGAACAGATGTGAAATGATAAATGTCATTATTACATTGTTTTAGGACTGATATTGCCAGTAATTGTGAATATGGACAAGGGAGCATAACATTGTTGCATTTGGATTATTATTGTTTGGTTATATGCTGCCTGAACATGGTTATTATGTACCCTAGTTATAAAATATTATAAGAGGGAAAATGTGATATAGAACATATGTGGAAATGGTAAAAATGCTCTGCACAGAAGTTAGCTGCAGATCATTACACCCTCACACATACAGGCCTTGAGTCAAGGCAGATAACTGCTCCTTAGCAGTCCTGAGCAAACACTTGAGCTTTACATAAAGGTTGGTACTCCTAGTTAGCTAGAGAAACCATTCATGTAGTTTTATCTCAAGTATGTCTATGGTAATCAAGGCTGCAAGCCAGATGGGACTTAGTGCTGACATCACACATGCATAAATGTACACAAGGGTGTGATATGAGATGAGGTATAAATATGTTTGGTTTATGATTTAATAGAGGTTCAGTTCTAGTTGCTCTGTTCTGTTGTGTTTGTATCCTGAATTGGGGAGTGATCTTGCCATAGGCCACTACTAACCTGTATCCAGTATTCTCTGCCTGTACCTTTGTGCATTGCCCTCTTCAGAAGCCATCTTTTGTGCCACAGAGAACAAGAACTACACAATTTTGCTGGGGTAGGTTTTAACTAGGTTCATATCAAGCCCCCTTGAAGAAGCAGATCGTGACAATACATTTATGTAGAGAATTAACAGTAAAGAAATAAAAAGAAAAAATATAAGCTGAAATGATGGCTTTTAGATGTGATGCAAAGAAAACCAGTCTGGGAACAAATGCCACATGGATACCAATGGAGAGCTGTTTTTGAATGAGAAAACTGTTATGCAGTTAGTCATATAGGTCTACAGCCTGGCAAAAACATGCCCACAATGGTGATACTTGCAAGGTTAGAAAGAAAAAGTGGATTATACAGAGTGTCAAAAAATGCTGATAAATTGATTAGAATGACCATAAAGGGCAGGCAAGCACAGGATACATCACTCAAGCAATTTTGAACAGAGAGGAGAGTAGTCTCAGTGTAATGGATGCCAGAGAGGTGAACGGGTAGTTGGAATGAACAGGGGAATCAAGTGAGGGTTTCTTAAGCAAAGAAATTATGACTTCTGATTTAAAGGAATGCTGGAAAATACAATTGGCCAATGGATAATTATAAAGGGAGATAACATAGCAGATGATAAGGTGAGTAGTTGTGACGATATTGCACAGGGATATGGTCTCAGGTGGTAATAGTTGCTTTCGCTCTGTAAATAAGAGCTGGTTTGATTACATAGGCAATGAAGAAGTTGCAATTTTGAATGGCTTTTGGTGGTGGATGATAGGTACTTTTCCAATGTGTTAGGGTGGGATGAGAACATTTTATGGTTATTGTTATCAAAGAGGAGATATCCTAGAAAGTAAGCACTGAGAGGAATGAGGGCTACAGGGCACTGGAGAATGAGAAAATGATTATAGTTGCTAGAAGCACAGGTGATAAAAGTCTTTGCAATTATCCTGCTTTACTGTTTTACAAAGTAGCTTTGAGAGGAGGTAGTGATAAGAGCAAACATTAGGCTGGTGATGTGGGAAATTAAGGAGGTATTGTGGTTAATGTATGGGCTGTTATTCTTTTAGTATAGGAGTTTTAAGGGGTTTGAAGGTAACATAGTGATGATGAAGAGTGGGTGGTTGCCTGAAGGACACGGTGAAGGGTGGAGAATTAAGTCTACATTGATTGGAAAGTGTCAGTTGATCAACAGGAAATGATTGTGGTTGACAGAAAACATTTTTTATTTAATTTTAGCTTTTTAGATCTAATGTTAATTCTACAGCAAAGGATATATTATACAATACCTTATAATACCAAGGGAAATTAACTCCTAGTGTGCCTTAAGATATTTTCATCAATAAAGAAAGTTGTTTTGTGCTACCAGTTTTTGGAAGTATTTGCTAGCCTGGAAATGAGTAAGAAAAATATCCACATCCCTAGTTTTGCATTTGTTCATTGGATCAGTTGGAAATCACTAGATTGAAAAAACATAATTTTTAGAATTATGTATTTTCATTTGGACTATTTTGAGTTGAATTATGTTCTCAGTTGAGCAATGAGATTATAGGGTTTGGGTTTCATGGTCAGTCCATAAACTGGTGTTAGATCCAACTCACTCTTGTTGCCATTCATCAGCTTCAGTTGTTGTAAGATGGTGGCCAGAATCACAAACATTTCATTACGAGCTAAATCCTCACCAATGCATTTTCTAACACCCATGCCAAAGATTAAAACCTTCTCAATCAAGGTCTTGTCAAGGCAACCATTTTCATCAAGGAATCTTTCAGGCATGAATAAGTCAGGATCTTTCCAAATAGTGCTACAAAGAAAACAAATATATATTACTGTATGAAGATAACTCAATGCTCTTTCAATAGTGAATGCATAAAAGTGTAGAAAACTAGCTATACCTGTACAATTTATACACAGTAATGAAAATAATTAATCCAACGAAACTCATTTTGAAAGGTCTGATTTGGAATAACTATTATTGCAAGTTTAATTTTTAATTTGTAAAAAATCTGTTTAATCTGTCCCATGTAATAACTAGAGATAGATGTATCCTATGAGCCTCTTTCAGTTAACATGCAGTGCCTTTTCCAATCTCGATAAAACCCTTGAGCAGTTATTTGGAAACATTAGCAAGTCTGGTACACCTACATGCATGGGCGTAGGTGCCCCACAAAATCTGGGGGGATAAAGTTTAAAGAGAAAAAAAAAACTGTGGCCCTGAGTGGTTCAATTCAACTCTACTACCAGGACAGGCAGCAGGGATGAATCTACCGCCAGTGCCACCTGTGCAATGCACCGGGGCCCTGCTCTGGAGGACGGCTTTATTTTTAAATCTATGTTTAAGTTCTCAACGCTCCTACCCACCCCACCCACCTGCTCACCCAGCCTACTTATTATGTGTGTGTGTATATATATATATATATATATAGGTCAAAGCTTTCATGGTAAAGACATTCTGCTCCATAGCCCTCTAGTGGCCCAATCTTGTAATGCATGGCTAAGTTTAATTTTGCTATTTTTTGTGTCCCTTGGTCATATAATCTGGGGAAGGAGGGGGGTTTGTACCCCTTTCCTATCCCACCGCCCCCCCCCCCCCAGTTCCTACACCCCTGCCTACATTAGCTTATTAAAAAAGGTAAGTCAATAGCAGAGCATAGTGGCTGACTTTTCAAGGGACACTATCCCCTCAACAACAAGATGGTTTTATCTTACAGAGCATTACAATTTGGGATACACATGCTAGCCATTTTTCTCTATATTAAGATACAGTGAGATGGTCATCATTGTGTGTGGCTCCTTTATGCTCATTTGTATCTCGGAAAATGTGATAAGGGTGGTGGAGAGCATCTAATAGCATGGTACCATTGTGGAATATTGTTTTGACCACCACAATGACTGACAAGCAGTGTGTGATATTAATTAGCACATCATAGCAGCTACGGTAATTAGTTATTGATAATTGTTCATTTGCATTATAATGCAAAAATGGCTCTCTTTAATATTAACTAAACAAATGCAAGATTTTTGGTTGACAGTCATTTTAATCTGTGTAAAATAGAAAGGAAACAGAATGGAAAAAGTTATGCAAACTAGAAGACTTGCTAAAACAGTTAGTTAGATTGACAAATCTTAGAGTGCTTGGATCCTAAATTGTCAAAGTTTAATAACAAGGCTTATGCAATATATTCAAAATTAGTTTGTGGCACTCGAATGGCAGTTTTACTTACGAATCATGGTTGACCTGGTACATATTCACAAAAATACATGTATCTTTTGGAATAAAATATCCATTTAATTTAGTGTCCATTGTAGCGCTAGAAGAAAAAAAGACATGTGACAGTTACTTTTTGCATTTGCTTAAATGGTTACTATCAATTTTGTACAGGCAAATTTAATAGCATATAGCCCTATCCAATTCCTCTATATCACACAATACATTTAAGTACAAAGTAAATGTCCTTAGCTATTCTATCCCCCACTGCAGAATTATTGCAAGAGAACAACTCCTGAGTACCATGACAAGCCAGAAACACTAAATACGGCAAATGTTTCCCATTGATTTTCCCACATCAGGGATTTTGCGACTTGCTTGAGCTCCAAAAAGCTTTTCATTTTCAAAGAACCTTAAATTGCTTGGCTTTCGTAACTTCTGAAGTCCCTGATTTTTTTTAAAAATAGCACTTGAAAAGGCACTCCCTCCCCAATCACCATCTTCCCCAATCAAACTCCATCCTCCTAACCCCATCACCCCATCTACATAACCATGGGGGTCTATTGAGATCCAAATGGCAACTAAACTTTTAACCCTGTGCAATGGGGGACCCCTGTGGCAACTATAAGTAAACCCTTGCCGTGGGGGTCCAGATCGGACCTCCACAGCATTTAAATAATTGCCCCCATGCTGCGCAGGGCCTTAACGGACTTGCGGCATCTACCTAATTAATGTCTTATAGTACCACCACTGCACCTAATCAATTAACCCCATACCAGCAGAGTCTATAAAGACCCCCATGTTAACCTTTTTTTAACCCCTATCTACCATGGGGGTCTATAGAGACCTGCATGATAATATAAATTAATACATGAAGTGCCAGGAGACTACATGTGTTAATTTGTTTTACCATAGGGCTCTGTACAGACCCCCATTGTAGATACAGGGTTAATTAGGTTACCATGGAAGTCTATATAGACCCCTATGGTAAATATGGGCTTAATGAGGTTAACATGGGGGCCGGTATAGATTAGATGACTGTACTGGACATATGTGAATATAAGAACCAGATCTATTAAGAGTAGTAGACAGCCTAATTTAGGGTACATATTTGGGTTAAGGTGACATTTAGACGAACATATCTCAACAAGTCTCATTATCATTTCCTTTTTTGGACTTTACTGACTGTTGCAACAACATATCATTACTTTGAAACTGGGCATTATACCCCTTAAGTGATGCAGATCCAGTACAATGTTGTAAGGTATTTATACCATTCTTTTGTTTGTACTTTACATTTTAATCGATATTACTTGTTACTTTATTCATTGACATATACTGTTCCTCAGTATTTACTTTTTTATTTACTTTCAAATCATTATTTTGAGGAATATATATTAAAAGTTAAGTCTTACTCCTTGAATAATACTTTTAACTATTCACTATTACCTAAAAGGATATTTATTTATATGTTTTATTATGTATTATTAATAATAACTGATTAGGTGCTGTGGAGGTACATATAGTACCCCGGTGGCATGGGGGTTATTTATTTATTTAAATTAACCCCTATAGTGATGCAGATGGGGTTAATCGGGAGATGGGGTTTGAGTATGGAAGGGGGGCAATTGGGGCGTGAGTGGGGAAGGGGATCCCTGGGGATTCCCTCCACAGTTTGTATGAATGGGCCTTGTAGCTTACTGCAAGGAATGGGTTTATGAAATGTGGCTGTGTTCACTTAAAGTACAACTCAAAAGCATTGAATATGGCCTTCATTGAATTGAGCAAATGTTAGTTACTAGAGCCCGTAATGTAGCCCATAAAATAATTAGCTATTCAATTGGCGTCTTTTAGCTACCCGCAAACGATTTGCATGTTACGGGCTGAAAATCCCTGCGATTATTACAATCGTAATTCCAACCCATGTAAGCTTTTAAACCTTCAAGCCTGTAAATGTTATAATCGCATACTGCTATTCAATTTCTACAATTCCTCAAGCCCGCAATTGTTTTCACACCCGTAAATGGCAAATTTAGAAGAAAATCCTATGAGTACCAGATAGGACTCGCAAGGGGGTTAAACACCTGTTCGTAGCACTGTAAATGCAAATAAAAACATTAATACTGCACTTTAAATGATGGGGAAAGTGATGATAGACATCAGAATTAATTGCACAACAGTCTCAAGCTCGCAAATTTTTTATATTTCATTTTCGTGTTATATCAATCTTGGAAATCAAGGAGTTAATACATATCAGGCCGCCCACATGGACTAGAACAGTTTAGTCATTCATTGTTATTATTTTATACATTGCTGGATTGAGAGTGCAATCACATATTGGATTTCTAAATGCTAATAGATTGACGTTTAACCTCCATCTTTTACCGACGTTTTGATGACGGTCTCATTTACTATTGGCTGATTAAGGGCACTATTAAATTCCAAGCCAGTAACTCCAACATGAAGCTTGCAACAGCTGCAAGCTTGAAATTTGGCCAAGTTACGGTGCTATTAAAATAGAAAGGCAATCTACGAGCTGGACATGCAAAACCGGAAACCATTTGTCGGACGTCGGATTTGTGGGCTAGAACGTAATTAATTAAGCAAGCCCGTAGTTACGGGTTTAGATGGAGCCAATGGAAACAGAGATTGTCTGCATTGCGTCACAGAAAAATGGAGGATGGATTTCAAAGTCTTACGGGGTTTGATTACGAGTTACGATCAAACCCACATTCCAGTCATAGTGCAATATTAATAAAGCCGCAAATATGATATTCTATCACATGCAAGTTACAGTATATGTATTAACACATTGATTGCCGGGATCGATATAACACAATAATTATAAATGAAATCAAGTATTTTTGTGGGTCGATTTGCGGGCTTGAGAATGTTGTGCTATTAATTCTAAGATCTAACATCACTTTCCCTTTTCATATTAGTACTAGTAGTGTGTTTTTTATTACTTTACAAGTGCTACGTATTGGACTTTACCCCCCCTTGCGGGCCCTCTCAAGCACACGTTGTCCTTTTGGGCTCCATTTGCGTGTTACGGGCTTGCAAGCGAGTGACTTTGTAACAATTTAATAGCTAAATTGAAAATGTAGCGGTTACGGTTTTGATGGATCAAAGGATTTACAGCCACGAAGTTCAACGTTGCTTAACCCATAGGCTTTTTTCAGCCTTGCTGCGTCTTAACCCGAAAGTCGTCTGCAGCCTGAGTTAGGGGGCTAATTTAAAAGCAAAAAGCCCTAAGATCTATCTTACGGCTATGTTTTAACATGCAGCCCGAATTTAATAGGGCTCTAAATCGGTAGTTACAGAATTGCTTAATTGATCATGATCATGCTCTGAAATGCTATTAACAGGTGAATGGTTTGCGGTTTAGGCTTTCGGCCTGGATGCTGCGAGCTTGATCAATTGAATGGCTCTGTAACTGTTGCTAAGACAGTAGGCTTACGGCCTGTATGAAGTCAACTGCGGGTTAAGTGTTTTAGGTACAGGAAAAAAGCACCTGCAGCAGATTTTATAGAACAACACTATTTGCATTGCTCAAATACAATAGGGGTCATAGTTGTTAATTATGTTCTGTGACGAGATCAGTCTCGTCAATGCGAATTGGAGAAGCTTGGAGGCCCACATTCTGCCGTTTGACTACGGCCCATGTTGACTTCCTCCTACAAAGACATAGAAGCCATACTCCATTTTGTCAGAAAGGACTGTGATCTAACTTTTGAACCACTGGACCAATTTGTATCATTTTGACACATGTTTGTATTTGGAGTATGCTGATTCTGAAAATGTATGTTTTATGTGAATGTGATGCATACTTTTAAAGTTATGAAAAATGTGTAGATATGTGTTACAGATTCTGACCATCCCCCATTAGGTAAACACAGGGTGTCGCCAGGACTTGAACAAAGGGCCAGTGTATGGGGTTTCCCAGGGGCATAGACAAGGAGCAAACAGGAAGTTTCCATGAGGACAGTCTGGGTGAGAATGAGCATGGTAGCCATGCCTGGGGGGTGGCCCATGGGAGGAGTCTCATGGTTCCTACCCTGTCTGATTGGCCATAGGTAATTAGGGGTTGACCAAAGGTAGTCACTGCCCCTACGGTGTATGGGGAAATGGGTTTTTTATATATGTCTTGGTTTTTAATAAAGAAGAGAGTTCTCTTCTTGACCCTCAACCACAGAGCGTGTGTCTCGTGCTTGGGGGAATGGGTGTCCTGCAGTAGCTGTCCCTATAGCACTGGACGGGCGGATCGGCTAAAAAGGCCTGGGCGCCCCCTTCTATGTCTGGGGGGGTACCGTTACACTGGTGGCAGTGGTGGGATTGTTCCCACAGCCAGAAGGACAGCTACAGGAGACACCATTCTGTGGATTTACAAGTTGGGGGCAACGCATGTCCCAGTACAGCGACCCTAAAAGCAGCAGAATGGAACCAGCAGTGCTATACGACAATGAGGACCTGGATGGCCGGGATGCATTAAGGAAAGGCATCTGGTACCAGGCCCTGGATAATGTACAATACCAGCGGGGTGAGAGTCTCCCCAGTGAAGAGCAGCGGTTGCAGAAGCAAGTGGCCCTGCGCATGCCCTTCCTGGGAGAGCAGCCCCTTGAGGAATGGGTGGAGGAACTAAAGCTCCGTGCATGGCAGGAGCTATGGCTGGAGGATGCCTACCAGGCACTCTGGTGGTATATGGCACAGTATACACCCTGGACAGCCGAGCATGACAAGCCAGAGGGAGAGGAGTTTGGTGGTCCTGGGTTGTTATGGCAGTCATTTGCAGAGCCTGACTTCGGGAGCCCTGCGCAGACCAGACTTGAGGATATTTTCTATGAGAGGGAGGCTAGGCATGACTGGGATGACCCCCATGAGGTAGAGCAAGACCTTGTTCACCTAGCAACCCTGGAGTGGGAACTGGAGAGGGACTACCGAGATCTCTTCCACTCCATTGGGAAGGCTCAGCATTACAACAAGGTGAGAGACCCAGATCCAGACCCCTTCAGCTGGGAAGATGTTGTAGAGATTTATTGGGAGGAATCCCAGGCGGCAGGTGGAGATGGGACCGAGGTCTCTCCACCGGCCCTACAGGGATGCTGGGTGGCTAGCCCAGATCCCCAGCGCCAGGGTGAAGTGCAGGGAGTGGAGAGCATTGTCTCCCCTCCCCAGTGGAAGTGTACCTTGCAAGGAGAGGAGAGCAGCGTCCTCCCTCCCCAGCGTCAGGGTGAGCTGCAGGGAATTGAGAGCTCAGACTCCATTCCCCATCGACAGATTGATATGCATGGAATTGGGAGCCCCGTCTCCATTCCCCAGCGTCAGGGTGAGCTGCAGGGAATTGAGAGCTCAGACTCCATTCTCCAGCAACAGGCTGAGCTACCAGGGGCAGAGACGGTCGGTCCTGTCCCCCAGCAACAGGGCTGTTTAGCCAAAGGGGAGACCGTTGGTCTCCCCACCCTACAACCAGGCCCCAAACAGGCTACTTCCGTGGTAGCGCTGGCACCAGGGCAGAGCACCGCTGGTCTCTGCCCACTCAGCAACCCACCAAGGCAGCTTACCAGTGCCCAGCACAGCCGTGGTGAGGCACCTGGACATGGACAAGTTTCTCCTCTACCCAGGTGTAGTAACCAGTTATTGTGGGTGGGCTGTACTGTTGATTGTGTTTTGTGGGTGGCCTTCCAGACTAACCCGGAATCTGACCGGCAGGAGGTCAGATATCAGGTTAGTCTTTTTGGAAAGGGGGAGAGATGTGACGAGATCAGTCTCGTCAATGCGAATTGGAGAAGCTTGGAGGCCCACATTCTGCCGTTTGACTACGGCCCATGTTGACTTCCTCCTACATGTTCTACTATGTGAATGACTTTAGGATTAAGGATCTAATGTGGGGTCACCATGCATCTTTTTTGCACAATGAATGGTCACTATAGTTCAGGAAAGACGCCAACTGCTTGTGAAGTATGTCACTACTTACAACATTAGCAGTTTTTGAAGATTCTGTTTATTAATAGAGGATTTCATTTTGTCTTTATTGCATTACTTGCAGAGAGCTGGATCATGAGGGTGTATTTTTTATCTATCAGAGGATGGAGAGGCATAGGACTAGGCAAGAAAGTTAGTTGTTGAGGACTAGTTAGGTAATTGTATTCAAATTAAAATGACACCACCTTTCTTACCCCTCACCCTTGTTATCCCTCAAGTAAGCTTGCATGTATAGATACAAGCACAGTTCTCCAGAAATGTAAATGTCCCCCATCACAGAAACAGCTTCCACCAATGTATGTATTTGCTTATATATTAATGTAATTTGCCTATTCAGTACACACACCAGTGTGGGATGGTAAATGGCACAGGAGAGGAATGTCGCAGAACCTCATTGATAAAAGCCTCCGTGTAATGCAGTTCTTTCCTGTCATCAAACCTGGGTGATCTGGTACAGCCAATCTTTTCATCTGCAGATACAAATACAATTACAATACCATTAACTGCAATGAAATGTACAGGGATGATGCATTGACTGCAACTAATGTATTTTACAGAACATTAGCTGCAGCAATTCATATATTCAACAAGAATGAATTGTATTGGTATAAACTCCTTGTTTATCTTCCAGTCTTGTAAAGCCACATGTCACAAAGTCACAAAAGTGTAAATCCAGCATGGTGATAAGAGAGAAGCATATGTTGCTAATTAAAACATAGCAATTTATATAATAAACTCAGAATTTGAAATTAAAAGGATACAAAAATATACCTTGTAAATGCAAAATTATATTCTCTTACCAATTTCTTTGTGGATTTTTTCTTGAATTTTAGGATACTGCAATAAGTACAAGAGAGTCCACATTAATGCAGAAGATACAGTGTCAAATCCTAAGGAAAGCAAAAAACAGACAAATAGCAGTTCTTGCTTTTTATATACAGTATTAAATAAGGTATGAGACAGTGTAGTGAAGGCATTAAAGGACCACTGAACAATGAAAAAACAATATATGTATAAAAACTTTAATTCTGAATTGAGAGCTGTGAAACTGTGTGTGTGTGAGAGAGATGGGTGTTCTAGAGAGCTATGGTTGTAAGCTTTAATGCGGCATCCTGCTTCTGGGTAATTCGAATGTGATGTAACAAACACAAAATGGTTTCCTGTACTCGTAAACAGAGTGTTCAAAAATTTAGATTTTCCTCAAAAATGTTTTATATCTATGGCTTACTAAGCTACTAATAGTGTTAGTTTGTGACATACGTGAAAAACAAATTACTTTTGCCCTTGATCTTCAGAGGTTTAAAAACATAGACGTTATCACCTTGCTCCTCCCTTCTGAAAGGAATTTTACTGTTTTTATGTGCTAATAGGAGGCATGTGATAGCGATTTTTAGAATAGTTATGGGACAGGCACTCTGGGCTTACTATATTAGGGTTAATTTCAAGCACTCGGATGGCATTTCTTGAAGATGCATGTGACCTCATATTTACTTATGTGATGTGATAGCTTGGTAGTGATTTACGAGTGAACTATACTAAATTCAATTCTTATGGGAGCAATGGAATGGAGACCATAGTCTCCAGCCATATCATTATAGCTGTTACTGGACCAAGAAAATGTTTTGGTTTCAGTTGTTGCACATCATCTATGAAATATTTTTATCGAACTAATAAAAGGTGTCACATCGGCTTACGAGTTACAGCCTTAAAAAAATTGCGATGGTTAAACCCATAACTTACAGCCTCCCAAAGCCTTTAATCTTTCACTTTTGCAAGAGTTACAATGGCTAAAATCGCAAATCGCTATTCAATTGCTACAATTCCACAAGGCTGCACTTAAGTTCGAACCTGTAAATGGGAAATGTAGCCTAAAATTTGAAGGGTAGCCCTTATGTATGCTGGCCCTAAATGCCCCCTCTGCTCCTAACCCCCCCACTCCTAAAGTAAACCCCCATGATGCAGGGGTCCCAATCAGACCCCCGTAGGGTCCCCTCATTAACTCCTTGCTGCAGGGGTCCCAATTGGGACTCCATGGCATTTAAAACTGTAAATCCCCCGCTGTGGTTCCTTAAAGGGACCGTGGCACACAAATAGTTAACCCCGGCCGCGGGAGTACTGTAAGTACCCCCCCGGCACCTAACATTAACCCCCCTATGCTGCAGGGTTCCCATCAGGATCCCTGCAGGGTCCCTACATTAACCCTTGCTGCAGGGGCCCCACAGCATTTACAATTCAAATTTCCCAGCTTGCGGGTCCTTAAAGGACCCGTGCTACAATTGTAATTAACCCCTGCCTAAAATAAACCCCATCACTCATGAGCCTCTAATTAACTCTGACATTAACACTATAAGTGCCATGTGGGTCATTGAGGACCCTCATGACATTAAGTCTAAGCACTACCCTACACTACATCATTATTCACCCCAATAAACTAATACATCTAAATTAACCCCCCCTAAGTAATTAACCCCCCCTCTAAGCAATTAGCCCTTTTTAACCCTCACCATACCTAAGTAACCTTCATTTGCGGTGGGGAGCTAGTAGCAGTATTTTTTTTTTATAGAACATCAGGATTTAGATTTCCTGGCCCAGAAGAGTGAAGACCAGGGCATCAGAGATCAATGATGGAGGGGCATTATGGCCAGGTCAGTAGACTCATTAACCCTTTCTTTTTTACAGGTTGTAAGTCGTTTTTATTTTGATAGTGGTTTTTATTTTATGTGTAAGTCTTTTTTTTTTTTTTTTTTTTACTGTAATGCTTTTGTAATTTTCATGTAATTAGTAGTTTGTTATTTTTTGTATTTAGTTTTTTTTTTTTTTCTGTAATGTGGGTGTTTTTAATAGGGGGTTAGGCAGGTAGTGTAGAGGTTAATAGGGTAGGGTAGAGAGGGTAATAGGATAAGGCAGGGGTTAATAGGATAGGTAGAGGGGGTTAATAGGATAGGGTAGAGGGGGTTAATAGGATAGGGTAGGGTTAATATGATAGGGGTTAAAAGGATAGGGTAGGGGTTAATAGGATAGGGGTTAATAGGATAGGATAGGGGTTAATAGGATAGGGTTTAATTTGGTACAGTTAGGGTTAATTGATTACAGTTAGGGGTAATTAGGTAAAGTTAGAGTTTATTGGGTACAGTTAGGCTTTATTGGGTATAGTTAGGGGTAATTACCCAATAAACCCTAACTGTACCCAATAAACCCTAACTGTACCCAATTATCTCTAACTATTCTTACAGTTAAATAGGACTAGATAGGGATAACTGGGTCTGCATAGGGTTAAGTGGTTAGTGATATGGTTATTTAAGTATGGTGAGGGTTAAATAGGGTTAATCACTTAAGAGTGGGGGTTAATTACTTAGAGGGGGGTTAATTAATTTAGATTTATTAGTTTATTCAGCTGGATAATATTGTAGTGTAGGGTAGTGCTTAGACTTAGTGTCATGAGGGTTCTGGAGGATCCCCATGGCACTTATAGTGTTAATGTCAGGTTTAATTAGAGGCTCATGGCTGTCTTTATAGAGCCCCATGAGTGATGGGGTTAATTTTAGGCAGGAGTAAAATTACAATTGTAGCACGGGTCCTTGAAAAACCTTTAAGGTCCTTCAAGCACTAGCAAGGCAGGAAATTTGAATTTTAAATGCTGCAGGGGTCCCGATTTGGACCCACACAGCAAGGGATCCTGCGGGGGTACTGATGGGGACCCCGCAGCACAGGAGGGTTAATGTTAGATGTCGCAGGGGTTCTTACAGTACCCGCATAGCAGGGGTTAACTATTTGTGTGCTGCGGGACCTTAACATTTTTAAATGCTGTTGGGTCCCGATTGGGACCCCTGCAGCAAGGGGTTAATGTGGGGACCCTGCGGGGGTCCCGATTTGAACCCCTGCATCATGGGGTTCATGTGGGGACCCTGCGGGGTCCCGATGGGGACCCGGCAGCAAGGTTTCCTTTATTGAGCCTGCTGGGGCTCCCGCAGGTTTGATTGCCGTCATGATGACGGTCTCGTTTATTATTGGCTCTGTCTAAGCAGTAGTTATGGGCTTGCATGTGCAAGCCCTGCACTGCTTACGTATGGCACCAGGGTTTACGTTTTCGGATCTCGGGCAGCGAGTTGCGGCCTTTCTCAATTGAATACAAATACCAACTAAATACATATACCAACACTACTATGTGGGAGAGTCACTAAACATCAATGTTGTAATGATAATTTCCAATTGCAATTGCAACCCACTGCAACCCATGTGACAGCTTAATGTATCTTCCCAATCAGTTTTATTTAGTCCAGGTTTTTTATAGTTGTTTGTTATTCTATAATGTTTAAATAATATACATTGTCTTACTAAGTGCCCAAAGGACCATATTTCAGTATGTCCTGTTGAAAACCTGCACTTGACAAGGGTTGTAAAAACAATTGTAAACAATAAAAACAGCTTTTTATTACCAGAGCAGACTGCTTGGAGATAAAGTACAGTTCATTGAAATCTATTTGTTTATGCACAGAAATGTCTAGATGCAATAATAGTTCTGTAGGTAAGTGTACTTGACACTTTCTGAAATACCATGCATATACATACATAAACTTTTTTGTAAATAATGCACATCTTCAAATTATGTCTTACCTGCCCCAAATATATCAGCCACAGAAGCAATAATCTGATCTTCAGTTAATTGTTGTTTCTTCTCCTCTTTGATCGTTTCATTGCACAATTGGATAAGTGCATCTGTAATGTCTCTTATATGATTCTACAATTAGAAAAATATTGTTAAAGGACCAATGATAAAAACAATTACCGCATATATTCGAGTATAAGCCGACCCGAGTATAAGCCGAGGCACCCATTTTACCACAAAATACTGGGTAAAATGAGTGACTCGAGTATAACCCGAGGGTGGGAAATGTGCTGCCCCCTGTGTCCCTCTTGTGCCCTCTGTGTCCCCATCTCTCCCTGTGTCTCCTATCCCCTCTCCCTTCCCTGTGTCTCTTCCCCCCTCCCTTATCACCCTCCTCAACCCCGCTCCTAATCCTCCCTCCTCATCATAATCCTCCCTCCTCATCATAATCCTCCCTCCTCATCCTCAACCTCCCTCCTCCTCCTCAACCTCCCTCCTCATCCTCAACCTCCCTCCTCCTCCTCCCTCCTCATCCTCAACCCCCTCCTCAACCTCCCTCCTCATCCTCAACCTCCCTCCTCAACCCCCCATCCTCAATCCCCCTCCTCAACCCCCCACATCCTCATCCTCTCTCCTCAACCCCCTATCCTCAACCCCCCATCCTTAATCCCCCTCCTCAACCCCCCCATCCTCATCCTCTCTCCTCAACCCCCTCCTCAACCCCTCCTCCTCATCCTCAACCTCCCTCCTCAACCCCTTCCTCAACCTCCCTCCTCAACCCCCTCATCCTCAACCCCCTCCTCAACCCCCCCATCCTCATCCTCAACCCCCCCATACTCATCCTCAACCCGCCATCTTCATCCTCAACCCCCTCCTCAACCCCCTCCTCAGCATGCACCCGGTATATGCTAATGACGCGGCGCGCATGTGACGTCACATGTGCGCCTGCGCCGGGTCAAGGAGCGGAGGCCGGAGAACAAGCAGGTAAACGAGGGGAGAGGGGGGGGGGGGGTTTTAGGGGGGTTTAGGTGGAGGAGGGGGGTTTATGCTGAGGTGGGGGGTTTAGGTTGAGGAGGGGGGAGGGAAAGAGACACAGGGGGTAGAGAGACACACGGGGGGATTAGAGACACGCAGTGAGGTTAGAGACACACCGGGGGGTTAGAGAGTCACGGGGGGAGAGAGTGACTCGAGTATAAGCCGAGGGGGCCCTTTTTTGCCTTAAAAAAAGGGCTGAAAAACTCGGCTTATACTCGAGTATATACGGTAACCATTTTGAAAAACTTCACCCGGAAATAAGTAAATAATATTAGTTTCTAGTAACCTACTTCCAGATGTGGGACAAAAGTTTAAATACACAGGAGGTTTGTATTTGCACAATGGGAATCTGAAATATACACCTGCCAGTGACCTCATTATCACTAATGGAAAGTTCCTTAGTTTACAAAGACATACCCTTTGTAAGTTATGAAAAGCAGACTTATTTGATAAAATGGAAGCCTGCAGTAAATAATATTTTTTTATAAAAAAGTGAAAGATGCAATATTTGTTTATTTATTTATTTGTTTGATTGTTTGTTTATTTTGCTTGTTTTCAATTTCTCAAGTTTTGTTATTTAGAAGATGATATAGTAAAACTGGACCACAGTGGTTTAATTTGAATGGCTAGATTTGTATTGCCCAGTCAACTGGTGCGCAAAATTTATACTGGTTAGTGAGCAAGTGGGTCAGACTTATAATAATAATTTAAAAACATGCATTTTCTGCAGATTTCTCAAAGAATAGAACCAGCTAAGTGCTAGACCTAATGTAAAAATAGTTTAAATTTTCATTCTTAGAATTATTTATGTGTAGGTAACTTCAGGTATATACAAATACCAGACAGAAAGCCTCATTCAATTCCGAGTTGCCCAATTGAATAGGGCTCTATATAAGCACATACAGAAAAATGTAAACAAACTTTTTAGTTACTGAACCTCTATCCAAAACCAAGGTTTTCACTAACTAAAAACTTCTGTCAAAAAAATATGTTATGTGCTTATATAGAGACCTATTCAATTGACAAACTTCTAATTGAATGGACCCTAGAGTGTGCAGTGACAATTACGTGTTTGTTATGTAGAATTCAATGTCATTCTGTTATTAGTTAGCATGTACTGTCATTTAGTGTCTACATTAACTATTACACCTTATAAGGATCTCCTATATATTATCTGATCCAGTTGAGCATAAAATATATGATGCAATCTGCTAAACAGAGTTGACAACTTGACAAGACAGTTAACTAGTGTCTGTTGTATCCAAAAATGTACAACTGTGTTAACATTTCATGTACTAGAACCCTTTCCCAACCATATATAAACACACAGACACACACAAGAAGCATTAGCATCCTGTGTTTCTAATAAAGTGTATAGAAATGGTTAGTTTAGAAAATAAATGGGATCTAGCGTGTTTCATCAGCGCCAGAGTCAGAGCTGCTGTACACCCCTCCCACTGGTATGTCACAGGCTCTGTCCTCTTAAGGTGGATTACTACAGTTACCCCCATATATAGCAACAATGATATACAAGCAGAAAGAGTGTTATACAGACCTGGGGGTAGGAGATCAGAATGGGGGACCTGGGGGTGTGTGGAGTAGAAGATCAGAATGGGGAACCTAGGGGGGGTTGGGGGTGGCAACCCCCCCCCCAGGTCCACCATTCTGATTTCCTACCCCCCCCAGGTTCCCCATTCTGATATCCTACCCCCCACCCCCAGGTCTGTATAACACTCTTTCTGCTTGTTTATCATTGTTGCTATATATGGGGGTAACTGTAGTAATCCACCTTAAGAGGACAGAGCCTGTGACATACCAGTGGGAGGGGTGTACAGCAGCTCTGACTCTGGCGCTGATGAAACACACTAGATCCAATAAATGTGTACACTTCATTGCCAGCTTTCATGCTTTTTAAAAATAGACAAGAGCCCCATGAATGACAAATCCACATTAAAACTGACAGACTAACTTGTGTGCATTTATTGTGTTACTGTGAGATTAATTTTGGTTATTAGCTGCCCTAAAATCCATATTTCTAACCTATGCAATGTGGAACTATAATTTTATTCTTAGTAAAAATATGTGATTAGCATAAATATGAGAATTATATTAAAGGTTTATTTTAATATCGTACCTCATCATATGACGCATAATGTTCTTGTACAGAGCTGGATATAAAATTGTTAAACGATCCAATGAACTTTTTAACAGCTTTCATTGCTGGTGACGGAAGGAAGCGTAGACCTGGGATAAAATCAGCTAAGAATCCACCTCCAGACACTCTTTGGATGTCATGATTTACTTCAACAATGCTTAGAAAGTCCTTGTCATGATGATCATACCTCTTGCCAAAACAAAGGGCACAGACCACATTAGCAACTGTGAGGGTTATATAACTGGATGGATCGAAAGCCCCTTTTTCTGCTGATATTTCTTTGAAGTTTGCCATTAGGTTAGAGGCTTCAGCACAAACATACTCTTCAAGGCAGCAAGAGCAGTTAGAAGAATTGGCATCTGATTTTGAAAGAGTCCTTAAAGCATTTTTCATAATTTTCTTATGAATTTTCCAATTTTCACCATACTTTTCTGAGAATGTCATACTTTTGCCATCACTCAGCAAAGAAAAAGAATATATGTTTGGTCTGTCTGCAAAGTGCTCTCCTTGTTTAATCAGGACTTTCTTTACTGTATCCATACCACTCACAACAACCACAGGCATCATGCCTAGCTTGATGAGGTACACATCTCCATATCTCTTCCTCATTTCAGTAAGTGAAATATGGATTTGATCTCCAAGTTGGAAGAAGTTTCCTACAATAGGCAGTGTCCAAGGACCAGGCAAATTGAATCTACTGCTTTTACGTAATTTTCTAATGAAAAAAATGGTTGAAAAAACTAACACTGCAATCGCAACTTCCAGTGATATACCATTACTTTTAAATTGTGAAAAAACTGCAAAACAAATAAACAATATGTTATATATTGAAGCAGAAAGGAATGATCATAAGGAATACAGTATAAGGGTATGGTAGGTATGAATTAAAGCCAGAAAATTGCCCAAACCTTAGAAATTGGTAGTGAACGCTGTAATTTAACTATACATAAACCCAGACCAATAATAAATGGAGTCAATGAAACTTGAAAACTAAAGCAATTTCTGGATCAAACATTATCCATGGCTAAGGAAGAGTAAATGCAAAAACCAAAAATAGTATGCCGTAAAGGTGGAAGTAATAGGGTCTAATAGTAATATCCAGGCTAGGTAGCATATACAGTATGATAATGTACGTATAAAACTGTACACTTTATTACAATAATAATTGTAAGACTGGGAAATTATATAACTTAATTTAATCACAATATATCCTACTTGGAAACAAAGGAACACAACACATTAGATTAGAGCAGCTCATAAAGTACAATATACTAGAGGTGATAGGCTTTTATTTGGTGCACAGTGTGATTTGACTTAATTTTTCAGCTTGTATGCAAAATATACTTTACAAAATGTGTCACGTTATATTATGTAGTAATAAAGACAGATAGTAATAAAATACCCAAATTAATTGAGTTGTTGTGGTGACCTATTAAAATAAAAATTATACAAATTATATAATCTAAACCATCCCGAAATGCACAGCAAAATTGCATTATAACAAGCACTGAGAGAATAGCCTGCACAGTGGTACCTAGTTTAAAATTGCCATGCAGGTTGCATTTTAATCAGTGTCTCTTGTTTAACTTTTTTTGCATGCACAGTATGATTTAAAAATGCTAGATTGTTAGCCGTTTGGAAGCAAACTGTAACTTCTATTCTGCAATTTGTCATCAATGGATCACAACTACAAACTCCCCTTACTAGTGCCTCTCATACAGCAGCATAGGCGTTTCTTTACTTCTCGCAAACAACTCCAACTTGTTCAGGCAAATTCACAATAGGATCTTGTTTCATTTATCTTGCTTGTTTGAGAATTCAAAATAAAGTTATAAATAATTTTAAGACCATTAAAATCAGAAGTAACAGTAAAAACATGGTGCATTTAGCGCACTTTTATTTAGCGTAAAGGGGATTACAATACTCATGTGGCTGAAATAGTTCTTTAATGTTCTATTTTCTATATTGTCAATTTATTTGTAATAAAAGCAATTTACCTGATTCCATGTTGGCTTCAGCAACTCCTGGCTGAGTTTAAAAAAAATGTTTGGTATAATCTTAAATCTCTCACTCCCTGTTCTGAGACCTGATTTCTAAATAAAACACCAATTTTTGTATTTACTAGCTATTTAAAATAATAAAATGTTACTTTTCAATCCAAAAGCTTCTTTACTCCTTTTCTCTTTAAGTTATGTTCCAGTCTTAGTGATGTATCCATGTGATTGAAACAGTTTGACAGTAGTTGTGGGGCTGCATTCCTTCCTGCCCCTCCCTTGCTTGTTTACAGCCTTGTAACCTTTGCCTGTTATCATTTTTCACTGCTGAAAGCTACTAAAGAGCATTTTTTGAAAAGTGAGAAAACTGTGACTAGTACAATTACCCTCGTTCAGATTCAATGAAAAAAATATTTCCATGTCCCTTTCAAGGGCAACCGTAGTGGTTATACAGTAGGGTCTCTATTGTTTATTTGGGGACCATTTAGCAATACAATTAATATTTGAAGTAAAACAATTCAGTATAGTTTTTAAAAGTTACATTTGATATCAGTGTTTTCGTTACTAGCCGAGGTTATTTTCCCCTCGTCAGTTAGTTGTCTAGTGTGCCGGAGGGGGCCTGTTTTTGCTTGCAATGACCACTGCAAAGAAAAGTCAGATAAAGGTTTCTCTCGGCACACCCCTTCACATCTAGTAAGGGGTCGAGAGCAGCATATCTGCTGATGTCTGAAATACTAAAATTAAATTATAACATATATTTTTTCATGAAGTACATAATATTGCTAAACAGTTTTTAAATAAATACAACTCTATTGCATGAGCAATACAGAGTTCCATTGATAAAAGCACTCCCCATTAAACCTACATTTAGCTGTATAGATGAAAAGCTATTTAAAGACCTAGGCTGGATGTCAAAGCAAACAGTTACTTTCATTCAAGCAACATTTCAATACACACAGCATACCATTATAAAGCCACACTTAAAAAACATTGGGGGATATTTTACAGTGGTTACGGTAGACCCTGGTTCTGCATCACAGCCACTTACATGATTAGGTGCCCGCATACAGCATTACAACCATCATATATATTGGGAAAAGCCTTAATAGATTTACCCTCAACAAAGATGAATTTAGAGAAAGCTAGATATCCTCAAGGGAGTAACAGCAGCATTGTTTGTGGAGGTTGGACTCAGGTCTTTTTATTTACACAAGATTTTATAAACCCTTTTGATACAACACAGCCTATAATAAACCATCATGATCCGGGAGTTTTATGGGTGTATTGTGGGTATGTAAAGGTTGTTCCCCTTCTGGATCACTATCTTGTCACTGAAGAGGCTTGTGTACCTCAATGAAACTGTGAACTACACTTTTGTAGGGGTCACCCAAGATGGGCAGGTGATAGCAGAGAGGTTAGACAAATCACGGTCCACTGGACAAGGAAATGGCAACACACTCCATTATCTTGCCAAGATAACCTTATGGATAAGCACAACCAGAGGCATAACAACATGGCAGAGGAAGATGAATCCCTCAGATCAGAAGGTGTCTACCACATTACCGAGGAAGAGAAAAGAGAAAGTACATTTAGTACCAGATCTAATTAGGTGGTTGGGCCAATGCTGTTAGGACACCCAGCTGCGGATGTGGCTGGAGGGGAAAGGAAAGTTTGCTGCTACAAATAACAGTTTAGCATAGGAACCTGGAATGTTAGAATTATGAACCAAGGCAAACTGGACATGGTCAGACATGAGATGCCAGGGTTAAACATTAATATCCTGGGAATTACTGTACTCAAAAGGAAGACATGGGACGTTTCACATCAGGCAACCACCAAATCTTTTACTGTGGTTAAGAATCATGGTGAAGAAATGGAGTAGCCCTCATAATCAATCAAACTGTAGCCAAGGCAGTGCTCGGTTACAACCCAAAAAATAACAGAATGATTTCAAATAAAATTCAAGGCAACCAATTTAACATTACAGTGATCCAAAACTATGATCTAGATCTAGTTGTCCAATTATGTGAAGATATTCAAAGCCTGATAGATATAACACCAAGAAAATATATTACTCTCATTGTAGGAGATTGGAATGCTAAAGTAGGGAACTAAGAATACCTAGAATAACCTAGATTGGCATTTGAGTACAGAATAAAGTAGGTTGGATATTAGTAGAATTCTGTCAAGATAATTCTCTGGTCATATTAAACACCCTCTTCCAACAGCCTCAGAGATGATGCTACACATCACCAGAAGGAAAAAATAGAAATCAGATTGACTATAAACTTTGTAGCCAAAAATCTAGAAGCTCTATACAGCCAGACTTCTCGGAGAGTGAAGTGAGCTGAGCCATAGGAAACCTTGCTGATAACAAGGCTGCAGTAGTTGATAGAATTCCAGCTATTCAAAATATTATGAGATGATGCTGTTAAAGTATTGCTTGCCTTATGCTAACAAATTTGGAAAACTCAACAGTGGCCAATACACTGAAAAAGATCAGTCTAACTCCCAGTCTCAAAAAAGGCAGTGCCAAAGAGTGCTCCAATTAGGGAGTGAAGTGAGCTGAGCCATAGGAAACCTTGCTGATAACAAGGCTGCAGTAGTTGATAGAATTCCAGCTATTCAAAATATTATGAGATGATGCTGTTAAAGTATTGCTTGCCTTATGCTAACAAATTTGGAAAACTCAACAGTGGCCAATACACTGAAAAAGATCAGTCTAACTCCCAGTCTCAAAAAAGGCAGTGCCAAAGAGTGCTCCAATTAGGGAACAATTGCACTCATTTAATATGCCAGTGAGGTGATGCTTAAAATCCTACAATCTCGGCTCCAACAATATAAACACTGGGAACTATCAGATGTGCAAGCTGCTTTCCACAGAGGAAGAGGCACAAGTGATCAAACTGCCCATGTCCGTTGGATAATAGAGAAAGCAAGAGAGTTCCAGAAACACATTTACTTCTGCTTCATAGACTATTCTAAAGTCTTTGACTGTGTGAATCACAACAAAAAGTGTCAAGTTCTTAAAGAGATGGGAGTACCAGACCATCTCATCCGCCTCCTGAAGAATCAGTATGTGAACCAAGAAGCCACCGTCAGAACCTCACATGGAACAACATAATGGTTCAAGATCAGGAAAGGAGTACGATAAGATTGTGACTACTCTGATGGCTGAAAGTGAGGAGGAACTAAAGGACCTATTGATGGGAAAAAAGTGGAGGCAGTGACAGATTTAATTTTCCTGGAATCCAAGATCTCTGCAACAATGTCATTAAATGATGTTTGCTTCTGGGGAGGAAAGCTATGGCAAGTTTGGACAAAGCTAGTAAAAAGTATTAGTAAAAGATATTACTTTAACAACAAAGGTCCACATAGTTATTCCCAATAGTTACATATGGATGTTAGAGCTGGACCATAAAGAAGGCTGGGCGCCATAGAATTGATGCCTTTGAATTGTGGTATTAGAGAAAACTTCTTAGAGTCCCTTGGACTACAGGAAAGATCCAATAAATCAATACTTTAGGAAATCAAGACAAGCTCTTCACTGGAAGGTATGATCATGAGGCTGAAGCTCAAATATTTTGGTCATACCATGGGAAGATAGGATTTCTTAGAGAAGACTCTGATGCTGAAAGCACACAAAGAAGGGGATGGCAGAAGCGGAGATAGATAGAAGCTTAAGCCTTAGCTTGTTGGCAGGTGAAATGAGCGCAACTGTTTGATAATTGAGGCATTTACCACTGTCTTCTTTTGGGGCTTGGGATATAGACTGGCCTATTCCAGTCTACTGGACATTGTTGAGTTTTCCAAATGTGTTGGCATTATGCAAGCAACTTTCACAGCATCATCTCTTCTTGCTGTCCTCTAAAATTCTGCATTTGGTTGGACAAATATTTTCCTATCTCCACTACCATCCGCTTTACTGGGTTACTTTCAAAGCCTCATCAGATAGCCTGTTTGACTTCTTAGTTTTCTTTTCTTTGGGGATATTCTTTCTTGCTGTTTTCTGGACAATGGCTAGTCCCTTAAATGTGTTCTTTACCGCCACTGTACATTCATTGGAAATATTATTTATTTGGTATCTGCTTGGTCTGATGATTTTCCTTCTTTTCTGAAGAAGATATCTACAATGATGTGGAGTCTAGTGGATTTTGGTTTGTGGATCTGTGGAAATAAAAGAATCATTAAATAGGCTGATTTGGGATAGGTGAAAATGTACTCCCATGAGAGAAGTTCTGATAGTTCTAACTTTTAGTTTGTTTTTAGATTATGATGTGACTGGCAAAAGCTAAAAATTCCATAATCGTAATTTATGGAGAAATGTGGTAGTTGAGGAGAAGAATATTGAACAAATGCCAATCTTTTGTAGATTTGCCTGGTGTTGGGAGCCAGGCCGGCTTGCATGGTTTGTAGGTCTTGAGGCGTTGGTCTATGGAAGAATTAAAGGAAGGAATGCTCCTGAGTTCAGGCAAGGTGGAATGGATAAAATATCCTGTTGGTCAAAATTAGAGTGAAGTATAGGTGCCATTTCATAAGGGTTGATGCAAAAATTATAAAGAAGGGAATTGAAAGCTAGATCCCTAATGAGACACTTAGTCAAGGGTTCTGTAGGTTTGTAGATGTTTTAACATATCGAAAGTCTTGGGTGATGACGTTATGTAGCAAACTGGGTGATTTTTCCACGAGGTCTTCCAAGCAGTGGAGAGTTGAGTTGGGTTTAGCGGGGGGCGGCCAATGAGCAGCGATGATTTCAGGTGAGGATTGCATTGGTGTGTAAAGAGGAAATATTTTCCATTCCATAGGGATATAAAGATTCTCCAAAGTTCCAAATCCTTGTGGGATTCATTACTGAGACAAATAAAGCCGGGGTTTGCTGCATTGATGAGGTCTGCTAGAAGATTGCGCAAGAAGGATCTTCCTTGAGGTAGGATTTTAGTGGCAAAGTTCAAATGTTCAAGAAGACTTTGAAGTTCTTTGACAGATTTTGAGCCAGAAATAGTGAAATAGTGAAATCGTGAATGAAAACCTGGAGATGTTCTTGTTTGTTTTGAGGTACTGTAGATAGGATTCCATACATTGAGTGTCAAGAATGATGCAGTGCAATTCAAGGTTGTGTGTTTCTCCTTCATATTTATCTAAAATGTAAGAAATCCCAAGGTCGTCAAAAGCTGTGTAACTTTATGTAGGCGGGAACACGGCTTGTGAGGCGTTTTTTTGAGGAGGAAGTATTCGAGGTAATGAATGACGTGGGGACACTTGAGTACATTCAAGAATATCAAGCACAGTTCCTCAGCAAACTGGTTGAGCATCTTTGGACTACTTCTGGAGCCAAAAGTAAGTCTGGTTTAAAAATAATATTTATTTTCCTATCTTACAGCATGTAAGTGCCAAAGATCAGGATGAACCTTTTGCAATGAAGTATAATGGTGATGGCATGGTCAAATCATGCATACTGAAGTGTGAAATCTTCTGATGGAATTAAAGAATTGACACTGGTAATGAAGATACCATGGGGTGCAGAGAGGTTGATTATAAGATGCTTTTTCCTTGAGTACTTGCGAGTTGCAATCTCGAGGGGATTCATGTGCCATAGCGGAAAAGGTGGAGAAGAGCATGGACCGAGTAGACTTGCTTTGGCGACTTCCATTATAAGGAGTTCTTTCACTATCTAAGGCTTATGTACCGCGGTTAAAATCTTATCGAAAGTACAGAAAGCCTGAGGCAATTCAAGCACCGCAGTTTGAAAACCGTGTGAAAATCCAGACAATAAATATGATACAAGCTGCGGTGAAGGTTTGTTCTTGGAGAAACTCAGTGTGTGAGATGAGGTTGATGGCTATTTGTCATTTCAGGATGTTACTTGAGGGCAGATTGGTTTGGCGTGTGCTTTGTGGCATGTAGAGCATACATGGAGAAGACAACAAGTGGTGAAATTGCATCCTCTCAAATTGAAGTTTTACAGATTGATGTTGTGCCAAGGTAAAGGATATGACTGCCCAGGTGATCTCTGGTAGGCCAGGTTTGAACTGGGGGCTCAACAAGGGAGACAGTGGGAGTCGAATTTGGTGAGGTATAGGGTGGAGTGTAGTTTGGATAGAAAGTGGAATGACGTAATAGAGATTTCAATGCTGACATATGGAAGGCCATATGCCAGCAAGGAGAGATCAGTTGATTTATTGATTTAATTAGCTTAACGCAGCAGCAGCCTTAGCAGGGAAGGAGCAATGATAGTATTAGTAGGTATACCCACCGTAGTGCTTTGTCAGGTTGGCTATGAGGTGAAGATGGTTATCTTGGCTCTTGGTACTTATGAGGGTATACTGAGCAGACTACATTGTGACAAATTCCAAAGGCCAAAACAAATTCTGTCCATGAGCTTGAGTTGGAGTCTTAGGTCCTTTGCTTTAATCATGACTGAAATGGTACATGGCTCTGAAGTATCAGAGAATGACATGAGAATTAAGACAAGGTTTACCTCCTTCCCCTCAACTATGTCGCTCTTTAATTGAGGAGAGATATATTGGGAGGGCATACTAATTGGAGATGTTTGGGGTATCTCCCTTCGGTCTGATGTAGAAGCGGGTAAAGGGAGAATAGCTGGTTGAGGCAAAGGATTTTCAATATGAATTATACAATCCTGAGGGAATGCACAGTGGAAGTCAGGTCAGTGATCATGCGTTGTAACTGCTGGAACTGATCAGCTGGCATGTTGACAGGTGAAGGATTGGGCATCTGTGCTTCCTGGAGAATTCAGAATAGTTCCATCTTCCTGGCAGATAAGGGGAATGGTATACTGAAACTGTTAAGTTCTTATATCAGTTGGGGGATGGTTCAGTGCCTTGGAGAGGCTTGGTGCTTTAGCCAGGGAAGAGGCAGAGACTGAAGGTGCAGAATAGGCCGTAGTAGACCTACGTGTGAATGCGAGGATAAAAGGGTGTCATGATCCCCCTGGCCATCCTTTGGGATCAGTAATTGTTATTGTTATTTAATATGTTGTCTGGTTCATGAAGTGTTAAATAATTTATAATGTTGTGTTGTCAGTCTGTAACTGTCAGAGAGAGAGTCAGTTGAGATTTAGTTGGAGTGAGATGTAATGGTGTCTCTGAGAACAAGCCAGTCTGAAGGCAGTCTGTAATGCTTTTGATAGAAGGAAAGGAAGGTAACAGCTGTACGTGATTGAGAAGCTTAATATATATATATATATATATATATATATATATATATATGTATGGAATAATATATCTGAAGATATATATGTATCAGAATCCTTAGTGAAGATAGGATTAATATGTATATGGAAAAATATATCTGGAAGATATATATGTGTCAGAGAAAATGGCTGCCCGGATCTAACCCCCTGTGCCTGCACATGTGTTCGGAAGCACTGACAGCTGCAGTTACAGGTGCTATCCGCTAGAGGGAAGGCAAATAAATATTCCCCCCTCCGACGTGTCGCTGAATCAACAGCGAGGCCATCGCTATGTTCAGCGCGGGCACTAGGCTCTCGAGGGCCTTGGGCTCGTCTTTCATAGCTCAAGGCCTCTTCTGTTGGCGCTCCTTATATGCTATGTGCAGCAGTATCCGAAAATCGGGAGCATCGTCTATCGGTTGGCGACGGTACTGCAGCTGTCAAATTTTACATAGGGGAAGAGGGAAATGACCGGCTGCCCTGATACTGTATAATTCTTGAATTGTGTATATGTCCTAATCAAAGGGCAGCAAACCAAAGTGTGTGTAGGCTTTTAATAAAATGGGGGGAAACATATCTAGAAGATATATGTATATGTCAGCATTCCTAGAGAAGATAATAATGAAGTGGATGTTATGATGCCTTGCAGATGAAACCTTGTCAATAGTAATTTATACAAAATCCAGAAGACACACAAACTGTTACAGAATGTTATCAGCTCGAGTTTAAATATACATCTATTGAACCGGTTATGAATTATAACAACAATTAAAGTAGTTCCAGATATTTATAATGCTGAGCCTGAGTTCATATTATTTTTAAATACTGCATCTGAGTAAGGGCATTTTAAGAGACATCGTCTGTCTTGGTGAAAGGATCAAAATAAATCTGAAAGATCTGCTAGGTAGGTTTGGCCACAACAGCCTTATCATGCACAAATGAAGAAGCAGATCGTAACAAAAGGATTGTGGTGAGAGAAGAAAAATGTAGTGGCTTCAATAGGCATATGACAAATCAAGCTTTGAAAATAGAGTCACGCGATTGCTAATTAGCGAGACAAGTAAAACAAGGAATGTAGAAGAAGCACAAGACCTTATGAGGACGTGATGGCTGGGGGCATCTAAGCCATCTAGACAAGAAAGGGGATGCATGAAAGGGGGCTAATACATTAATATGATGGAGTTTAGGGGATAGCAAGCGTAAGAAAACAAAGAGGCAGGTAGAACAGGAGACAACAGCAAAAGTACTGGAATCAGAGAGAAAAGAAATGAGGAAGAGTGAAAGGAAGATAAAATATGTAATACAATCCTAACAAAGTTTAAAGAAAAGAGAGTGAGAAGGGAGAGAGGAAAACATAGCAAACATAGGTTAAAGTGTGGTTAGTATGATAAATAAATGAAAAAGTGAGAGTCGGTGAAAGAGAGATTTTGAGAAATAAAAGAGATAGCAGATAATGAGGAAGTCGAAAGAAGGAATAAAAGGATAAAGAAAGGATAGATGTTTAGGTGAAAAAAAAACTTGAATTCGTATTGGTGGTTAAACTGAAGGCTACACAAAGAAAATGGATAAAATGATTGAATTGCCAAGATCTTGTGAGACGCAAGATCTCGAAATAGAAAATACATTTGGGTAAAGTAAAATTGCCCAGGAGAAAGATGGCCAAGATCTCACGATGAGTGTAATCTTTGCGGCAGTGATGCTGAGAGTAAAGGAGAAAAATTAAAGAACCTGGCCGTCGTCTTGCGGTGGCCATGACAGTATAAAAAGAAACTAAAAGAAGGAAAAAGGGAAGAGGTCTCGCAAGATGCAAGATTTCAGCTGGAGAATGGAATGGAGGAACAAATAAAGTAAAATGAAGGCGGGAAAGGGCCCAAGAAGCAGTCGAAAAGAAAAAGACAGGGAACGGGGGAACAGTGAAGGGAGGGACTGAAAGTAAGGATGAAGCGAGGGACGAAGGAGGAAAAGCAGGAGACAGGGAAGAGGAAGAAGAGGCAGAAGCAGCATAAGGAGAGCAAAGAAAAACTCACAGTAGGCAAAGCAGCAAGATGGCAGATCTCAGTAAAGAGTGGCAAAGCAGAGCAGGGAGAGCACCTGTATTGTAATTAACCTGGATATATATACAGTTGTGTTCAAAAGTTTGGATACCCTTGGCGAATTTTAAAGAAAACATGAGTGAGCAGGAAAAACTCATATCATGCAGCGAGTTACGGGGCACAGTCGGAAGCCTTTAACCCTTTCCATGCACGCAATCTGTGAAGGGGCTGGCCAAGCCGCGATCAGCCGATACAATCCAATTTGGTATAACGTAGTGTGACACAGGCCTCTCAGCCAATAGAAAGTGTTCTAGCGAAGATGACTGACGGGGAGATTATACATTTGCGACCCAAACGTCCATGCATTGACCGTGTTGTATTTTCTTTCGAAGTAGCACACAGGTCCCAGAGTTTGAGGTTTTGGAAGGAGAGAAAGAGACCAGGAGCTATTTGAGAGCAGTAATTTGTGGTTTTGTTCATTTAACTTATACTATTTAATATTTTACACTTAACCCTTGATTACACATATTTACAGATTACACATAATTGCAATACACATAATTTAAAGATCACACATAGAGACATATGGAGCTAGGTCACTCCATACACCTACATCTAGACTAGCATCTCCGCCAATCATGCAGGGGTAATGCACAGCCTGGCATGGTGCAAAAGGGAGGAGAGGAGGCACCACCTAATGACTAAGTCGTACCTGGTCAGGCTGCTCCATCCCGGAGGCATCCCCCAGCCGCCCACAACCCAGCCCCATCTCTCCTCGCACCATGCCTCCACCACTACCACTCCATGTAGGGCTTGTGTAGGTGGACAGGTGTTAGCAGATGGGTCAGACAAATATTGGCCATTGTTGAGTTTAAAAAATGTGTTGGCATAAGCAACACTTTCACAACATTATCCTGTAGAATTTTGAATAGTTCATTTGGGATCCCATCACCTCCTGCAGCCTTATTATCAGCAAGTCATCCTAGGGCCCATCTCACTTCTCTCTCCAAGATGTCTTGCTCCAGCTCATTGGACAAACTACTGAGGTCATCACTGCTGTTAAGATCCTTCCTGTATAGATCTTCAGTGTATTCCCGCCACCTCTTCTTTATTTGATCTTCTTCTGTTAAGTCCCCACCATGTTTATCTTTTATCACACCCATCTTGGCAAGAAAGGTGCTTTTTTCGGTTCACACTTTTATGGAAGAGATCTTCTGATTTACCCATTCGGTTATATTCTTCAATATCTTTACATCGTTCATTGTAGAATGTCAACTTGTCTCTTCTTGCTATACTCTGGATTTCTGCATTCAGTTGGACAAATATTTTCCTATCTCCACTACCTTTCGCTTTTCTTCTTTCCTGGGCTACTTTCAAAGCCTCATCATATAGCCAGTTTGACTTCATACTTTTAGGGATATTCTTTGTTGCTGTTTCCTGGATAATGTTGCAAACTTCGATCCAAAATTATTCAGGCCTTCTATCATCCATGTCTAGTCCCTTAAATCTTTTCTTTACTTCTACTGCATATTCACAAGGGATATTGTGTATGTTGTATCTACTTGGTCTGATTGTTTTCCCTCTTCTTCAGTTTAATTTTCAACTTTGCAATAAGAAGCTCATGGTCTGAGCCCCAGTCAGCTCCAGGTCTTGTTTTTGCTGACTGTATAGAGCTCCTCCATCTTTGGCTGCAAAGTATATAGTCAATCTGATTTCTATTTTGTCCATCTAGTGATGTCCATGTGTAGAGTCGTCTCGGAGGCTGTTGGAAGAGGGTGTTGGCTAGGATCAGAGAATTATCTTGACAAAATTCTAGTAATCTCTGACCTGCTTCATTTTGTACTCCACGGCCAAATTGGCCAGTTATTCCAGGTGTCTTTTGGTTCCCTACTTTTAGCATTCCGATCTCCTATGATGATAGTAACATCTTTTCTTGCTGTTATATCTTTGATGTGTTTAATGACTTCGTAGAACTGCACAACTTCAGCCTTTCAGCATCTGTGGTTGGAGCATAGACTTGGATCACGGTGATATTAAATGGCTTGCCTTGAATTTGAATTGAAATCATTCTGTCATTTATTGGGTTGTAATTGGGAGGACTTCTTTGGTCATGATTTGATGGACTACGATGGCTACTCCATTTCTTCTGCGTGATTCTGGACCACAGTAGAAGATCTGGTGGTTGTCTGATGTGAAATGTCCAATTCCAGTCCATTTAAGTTCACCAATTTCCAGGATATCAATGTTTAACCTTGTCATTTCATTATTGACCACATCTAGTTTGCCTTGGTTCATAGTTCTAACATTCTAGGTTCTTATTCTGAATTGGTCATTGCAGCAGCTGACTTTTCTATCCTCTTCAGACACATCGGCAGCTGGGTGTTCTTTCGGCTTTGGCCCAACCACTCCATTAGATCTGGTGTTACTTGTACTTGCCCTCTGCTCTTCCTCAGTAATGTGGTAGGCACCTTCTGACCTGAGGGGCTCATCTTCCAGTGCCATATTGCCAGTATCTGGGGTAAGGAAGGAATTTTTTTTTCCCTTTTGAGACAATTGGCAAAGTTTAACAGTTTTTTTTTCTGTTTGCTTTCTTCTGGATCAATTAACAATTAACAATTAATCAGCATATTGCAGATCAGAGTGGATCTAAAAAGGTTGAACTTGATGGACTAAAAGTCTTTTTCAACTTAAATTACTATCTACCAGCTATGTGATGTCATAATGTAGGAGTGGAAGAGGACTCCAGTGGCAATCTGTGAAGCTCTGGTGAACTCCATGCCCATGAGGGTTAATGCAGTGCTGGAAAAAAATGGTGGTTACACAAAATATTGACACTTTGGGCCCAATTTGGACATTTCCACTTAGGGGTGTACTCACTTTTGTTGCCAACGGTTTAGACATTAATGGCTGTGTGTTGAGTTATTTTGAGGGGACAGCAAATTGACTCTGTTATTCAGGCTGTACACTTACTACTTTACATTGTAGCATAGTGTAATTTCTTCAGTGTTGTCACATGAAAAGATATAAAATATTTACAAAAATGTGAGGGGTGTACTCACTTTTCTGAGACACTGTATGTATGTACATTTTTTTTAATTATATTGGGGGGCAGAGGTATTGAGAATTTAAACAAAGAGATTTAAAAAAAAGTGTTTTGAGGGGCACTGCAGCAGTAGTGTCCTGGTGGTAGATCTGCCCTGCTTCCTGTCCTGGGTATACAGTTGTTGTCCCCCCCCAGATTTTTTTAACTTCTAGGCCCATGGTTAACATGCATGTTTATTCTAATGGAACAAATTACTAGACCTATTCTAATCGAGCAACATAATTTACGTTGCTAAGTAATTTTGGCTGGGAGAGCTTTATTTTGTAAAGTTACACATGAATTTAATGCAGTTCACTCTCACTATTACAATCTGACCCGGCATCTGTAAACCTAGCTCTTGTGAGTAATATTGAAGGGGCTGAATTATGTGATGCTCGCATCGTTACACCAATCATCTCCATATTAGAAACAGATAACCAGGGATAGATAGGGATCACATATATAGTTGTGAGCGTACAGGCCGTGGCTGCGCGAGCCTGCGTCCCTCACGTAGCGAGGGCCTCAGTTGCTGGCATGGAGTGCCAAAGGCGCTCCATGCCAGCAACTGAGGCCCTCGCAAAGGTGGCAGCAACTGAGGCCCTCGCAAAGGTGTGTGAGTGTGCTCTCGTTCCCTGTCTATGTGTCTGTCCCTCCATCCATCCCTGGTGTGTGAGTGTGCTCCTGTTCCCTGTCTGTGTGTCTGACCCTCCCTTCATCCCTGGTGTGTGAGTGTGCTCCTGTTCCCTGTCTGTGTGTCTGTCCCTCCCTCCATCTCTGGGTTCTGTCCCAGTCCCAGTCCCAGTTGCACATCTCACACTTACACAACAAATGTAAATATAACCCGGATATGGAGCCAACACCTTTATTTATACACAGGAAGTCAGAGTAACCCAGACAAAGAATACATAAACACTGTCCTAGCAGCACCCACGGTGTACAGACCGATTACACATATAAGAAGGGGTTGGAAGGGACTACAAACGAAGAGACTAAAGTAAATCAATGAAAGATAATTGAGTCTGTGTGTCCTACATTAATGTCTCTATATGATCACTGGTCAGATGTGTACAATAGTATGGCTGCCTCCAGTATCCATAACCCTGAATACCTAGATTGGGTTCTCAGAAGGGTCTCACTGCCTGTCATATTGTGTATACTGCACTACTTAAAATGTTAATGCTTTATAAATTATCACATATTCACATATATAGTTGTGAGCGTACAGGCCGTGGCTGCACGAGCCTGCGTCCCTCACGTAGCGAGGGCCTCAGTTGCTGGCATGGAGTGCCAAAGGCGCTCCATGCCAGCAACTGAGGCCCTCGCAAAGGTGCCAGCAACTGAGGCCCTCGCAAAGGTGTGTGAGTGTGCTCCCGTTCCCTGTCTATGTGTCTGTCCCTCCATCCATCCCTGGTGTGTGAGTGTGCTCCTGTTCCCTGTCTGTGTGTCTGACCCTCCCTCCATCCCTGGTGTGTGAGTGTGCTCCTGTTCCCTGTCTGTGTTTCTGTCCCTCCCTCCATCTCTGGGTTCTGTCCCAGTCCCAGTCCCAGTTGCACATCTCACACTTACACAACAAATGTAAATATAACCCGGATATGGAGCCAACACCTTTATTTCTACACAGGAAGTCAGAGTAACCCAGACAAAGAATACATAAACACTGTCCTAGCAGCACCCACGGTGTACAGACCGATTACACATATAAGAAGGGGTTGGAAGGGACTACAAACGAAGAGACTAAAGTAAATCAATGAAAGATAATTGAGTCTGTGTGTCCTACATTAATGTCTCTATATGATCACTGGTCAGATGTGTACAATAGTATGGCTGCCTCCAGTATCCATAACCCTGAATACCTAGATTGGGTTCTCAGAAGGGTCTCACTGCCTGTCATATTGTGTATACTGCACTACTTAAAATGTTAATGCTTTATAAATTATCACATATTCACATATATAGTTGTGAGCGTACGGGCCGTTGCTCACGCTTGCGGGCTCGCATAGCGAGCCCGCGGCCCTCGCCTGCTCACAACTATATATGTGATGTCTTCATGCCAGCAACTGAGGCCCTCGCAAAGGTGCCAGCAACTGAGGCCCTCGCAAAGGTGTGTGAGTGTGCTCCCATTCCCTGTCTATGTGTCTGTCCCTCCATCCATCCCTAGTGTGTGAGTGTGCTCCTGTTCCCTGTCTGTGTGTCTGACCCTCCCTCCATCCCTGGTGTGTGAGTGTGCTCCTGTTCCCTGTCTGTGTGTCTGACCCTCCCTCCATCCCTGGTGTGTGAGTGTGCTCCTCAGCACAAACATAAAAAGCTTACCTACAGCAAGAGGAAGCATCCAGGACCTCAAAAAAAAATTACACCTTCATTTAACTAAAAATAAAAGAGTTTGAACACTACAAAATTCGCCAAATGAGAGAAAAAATGGTTGCCGAACAAAACGAAAACGAGGCTACAGCACTCTAATCAAGCAAAACACCACAAGAAACCCGCAAAACACCACAAACAACCTACGGATATTCCGCTAAGACGCATACCACACATTACCCGCCATTTTACGCCAATGCGGAAGTACACCACTACGCTAACGGTTTGGTCTCGCGCACGCACACTATTACACTGCACACATTCTTCACGCTTACACAGCAGCTCCACACCACTAAAGCTGCAGCAACATCAAAACAGATTGCAGCTCTTCAACACAATGCTTCAAAATACGTAAAGTATATTCATTTATTAATGTATTATATATTTCAGTACTACACACCAAACAGCATTAGCTAACTTACCATTTCATTGCCGTCATTTTTTGACGGGCAATTCGCTAGTAGATAATATATTTGCGAGTCTTCCGCTCCAGTGTTTACTGTGTTGTGGATTTTCACAAATTAGCACACAAGTCCTGGAGATGAGAGAGAGAGTAGGTGATTTAAGAGTGTGTAGAGCAAGTTACTACTTCTTTTATTGGTTTATATTCACTTACACTTAAATTTACCAGACACATAAATACTGATAACACATAACATACATACACATAATACTATGCATAGATACACATAACTATTTACACACTCCACTCTATACTCTAAAAAAAAGAACATAAAACATACATATTTTTTAAACATAAACATATACATATACACTTTTTTGATGTATCGCTATTTTTATTTTGTAATTATTATGGAGGGAGGAGCGAGGAGTTGAGAGGTGGGTAGGAGAACAGGAAGAGAGGAGAAGTGAGAGAGGAGGGAGGGAGATGTAGGGAGGGAGTTTAGGGGAGGAAGGGGGAGGTAGACAGAGGGAGTGGTGGGATGGAGAGGTAGAGAGAGGGAGTGGAGGGAGGGAAATGTAGGTAGATGTTGGTCCTGATCAATGCCATCAGTGCTATTATCCTAACAGCGGTCGGGAAGTCCTGAAAGGAGGTAGCAGTTTCAATTACTTCAGTTTTGTGTATAGGGATATGAGGTCAGTAAGGAATTGTTATGATAATAGCTGGGTCAAGGTAAGGAGAAGGATGGAAGAGCAGAGAGAGCTACAAGGCCCCCAAGTTACTGTACAGTATAATGAGTGGGAGAGGTTGCTGAAGGAGAAGATAGACCTTCATCCCACGTCAAATTCAGGAAGCTTACATTTGCTATCATTGGTGGGCAGCAGCATATGTCAGTTTTGTGTATAGGGATATGAGGTCAGTAAGGAATTGTTATGATAATAGCTGGGTCAAGGTAAGGAGAAGGATGGAAGAGCAGAGAGAGCTACAAGGCCCCCAAGTTACTGTACAGTATAACGAGTGGGAGAGGTTGCTGAAGGAGAAGATGGACCTTCATCCCACGTCAAATTCAGGAAGCTTACATTTGCTATCATTGGTGGGCAGCAGCATATGTGTGACAAATATTAACAGCAATTACATGATATTTTTAAAATGAGCAAACATCCAACAGTGAGTTCATGTATGAGGGTGCCCACTCCAGTGTATGCAGATAACAACTATAACTGAGAGATGGTTACTGCTTGGTTAGTATGACACACTGCACAGCAAGTTCTGCAAAGCACATGTATGCATGTGCTTCAGAGGGCAGACTGCAGCAGGAATCAAAATATTGTTATGAGACAATAACAACCAAGCTCATAATACAAAGAAATGATGATCACATTTAGCATATGATAACTCCACACAACCGCAAATAAGTGAAACATCCAGCTTCAAGACAACATGATGACAGATAGATAGGAATACACAGCAATGAAATGATCATACCATGTTAATAACTCATATATCATTCTTCTCTCAGTTTAGCTGGCCGGAGGTCTGCATCCACTATGGAGGCAATGGCGGAGGGGTTGGCTCAATTGGAGCATCAGGTGAGGATTTGGTTGAAGAACAGAGGTTAGCTCACAACCTCACTGTACAGATCTAGGATTTCTCCTTAGTTCATTTGGCCTTCCTTCCCCACCCATCAGGATCTGTGTCAGGAGGCGGGCCCAAGAAGAGAATCAGTGGGTCTAGCAGATAAGTTGAAGGACTCCTGATTCATGTAGTCAGTGGGGGGGACTTGCTGGTCCATCAGTCACACCCATGGCATTCAACACCACTGGCCCCCTCCTCCCCAGATAGTTTCATCACTGAGCCCTCCTTTTGGGCTGATACAAGGTCTATGCTACCACCACCACCACCAGCTCCTCCTCCCACTATTGGCACATCCTGAATACCACCATCACCAGGCTCTTCAGCACCCTCAAGAATACCAGCTGCTCCTCCTTTTTATGCCTTAGTATTAATCTTTTTTTTTTTAGGCATAATTCAGGTCCATGAATGCATCTTCACCTGGAACAGTGCTACCAAATAATTTAAGTGAAATACATACATAGCGGTCATTCCGTCAATGATATCTCCCCAGCTAGTTTATTTCAGAAATGTTATACAGTACTTTTCTATTTATGGGTCCTTAATTTGTGGTCAGTAAAGTCTGAATTGAATAACGATTTGGTGTAAAAGGGAGAAAGAATCACTAGTAACATTTCAGATATCAAAAAATCAATGGGAAAGCAAGCTGTAATTTGCACGTCTGACTGGACAGAATGTTATTAGGGGTAGCTCAATCGTATTGAGAGGGGTAATAAAATAGTTAGTAAAAGTCCTGAGTTAGTAACGGTAGAAAAAAGCTAGATCCCTACCACAGCCTGGCCGTGAAGGTCTCCATTTGGACGTTGTGCCTCCTCATCTCCCTATAGATCTTCCCCTGTGTATGTGCCACAGTGTTTCGTGGTAAGAATACGCCCTGGAGTAGGCTCGCCATCATGGCCTCCTGTCTCTGCTGCTATGCCACGAACTCCTCTATTGTTGCCTCGAAGGTTGGCTGTGAGGGTAAGGATGTGGAGACTGCAGGTGAGGACTGCATGGGGCGGTGGTGGTAATTCTTCTGGCATGGTGGGGGTGCGCTGAGGAGGTGGTAGTTATGGAGGAGGGGGAAGGTGCTGAGGTGGTGGTGGCACTGGTGGAGAGTAGGGGTGTGGCTGCATCCACATACATGGAGGAGAAGGTGGTTGTGTCGGAGTACATTGGCCTGTTGAGGGTTGGACAGTATGAGGGCTCAGGAGGTGAGTCAGTCTGGGGGATAAGGGGGCCAGTAAGGTCAAACCCCACGTGAGTGGTCCTGCTGGTTCCCCACAGTGGAGACATCAGATGTTCTTGGTGCTGAAATAAGATAGAATTAAATTCAGATATTAACATTGGATGATAATATGATCTCTGTGTTTAATATATTCATGAGTTCATGATGTTTTATCCTGGATGGTTCAATTAATTGCCATTGTAATGAATATGAATTGCCAATGATGTATAATTGAAGTCACTAATGTCTATTATGAGCTTTACTTGTACTAGCTCCTGTCAAACCAATGAGCCCTTTTGGGGGTCTGCCCTCTGCAGCTCATGAAGACATGTACTCTGCTGTAATTTCTATGCTGTATCTCACACTAACCAATCTGTGACCATCTATCTGCAAGAGTTTGCAACATGCTGCTGAGATGTGGTCCCTGATAGGCTAGGACACTACAATGCATATCCAGCCCTACCGAGTCTGTATCAGCATACTCAGAAGTGGGCACACATACAGGGTTTATTTACTAGATGTGCTATTTCAACAGAAGCTTTTTCATATCTAAAAGTCAGAAAGCTTACATATCCCTTTGAATTGATGGGCAGCATTTACATTAAATGGGGGTTATTTACATGTATGGTTTACACGTTTGACTATGTACATTTGGATGATAGTGTATGCGATATTCACCTGGCATGGTGCCTGCCTGCTGACTGTTCACCAGATCAGGAATTCTGACCCCTATCACTGGGGAAATCGCATGATTCTGCATTCTATCCCACTTGTTGAAGTGGATGGCCACTGTAGGGCCCCCAACTGTTGTTCTTGCACGTTTGGTCTTCTCAAACGACTTGCGCCTGACCTTGCACCTCAAGTCATCATAGCAATTATTAACTGACCTCACATCCATCAGGGGACCAGGGAACTGATCTAATTCTACAACTTGGTCCTCTGGCAAGGCCTCACATTCCTCGCCCCTTGTAAAATATTGGCATGGGCACTGATGGCATTATTTGTGCATATAATTGGAGGTATAATTATGGTGTGAATAATAAGTGTGAGTGTTTAGGGCATGCACTTTAACCTGTTCCTGTCGATTAACATGATGTTTGCATTTTCTGTTGGTTCCTGGGGCTATTGCACAGCTCAAAATTCAGCAAACAACGCAGATTGGCAAATTTGCTGATACATCGTGCAATCCGCGCCCCCATGGGTTTATGCGATGCAAGAACACACCGTTAAAGAAGGATAGTAGTAGTAGTGATTTTGCTTGATACATGATCCCTAGTTGCAAGCAGCATTTGTTGCTCTGATATGTAGTGGATTTTAATGGGGCTATATGTATGAAACCATGTAAGTTGGGGACATACTGCATTAAACCCAATTTATACTCTTAAAGAGGAATTTTTACCAGTAGAGTGTCCTTTTAAAGGTAAATGGATGTTATTATTATTATATTTTTTATTTATATTGGGTCAACATATTTTGTATCGCTGTACAGGGGTTGAGTACATGGCAAAAAACAAACTTAACACCTTATAAAGAATGTTTTTGAGCTTAGAATCAAATGTACATAGTGCTTGTTTCCAAGACACCGACACACGATTGAAAACTTGCAAACGTACAATCTAAGCGTTTAGGTGTGATACAAGGGTGACAAATGCAAGATGGCAGTGTGAATGCAATTTGTTTAGTTAAGTGGAGGGGTCTGTGTGTTGTACTGTTGTTTGTTGGTGTAAGTGTTTTTTAAGCTGTGGAGTGTGCAGTTGTACATGTTAAGGCTGAATGTGATAACATTTTTTAAACAGGTGTGTTTTTAGTAATTTTTTTAATGTTTTGAGGCAGGAAGATAGTCTAGTGGAGAGGGGCAAGGAGTTCCAAATAGTAGGGGCAGCACAAGAAAAGTCTTGAAGACGGGAGTGAGAGGAGGTGATGAGAGAAGGTCGTTGACAGAACGAAGGGGGCAGTTGGAAGAGTATTTTGAACCAAGAGCAGAGATGTTAGGGGGTACACTGTTGTTGAGGGCTTTATATGTTAGGGTCATGATTTTAAATTTGAATTGTGAAGCTATGGAAATCCAGTGGAGTTATTGACAGACAGGAGCTGCAGATACTAATCGTTTGGTATGGAAGATGAGTCTAGCGGAGGCGTTCATTATGGTTTGGAGGGGCGACAGATAAGATATGGGTAGACCAGCAAGGAATGAATTGCAGTAGTTTGGTCTAGATATGATGAGAGTGTGTATTCTAATTTTAGCTGTGTCTTCTGAAAGATAGTGATTAATTTTGGAAATGTTTTTTAGGTGAAACTGACAAGATTTTGTTATTGATTGGATGTGAGAAATAACAGAGAGGGCAGGATCCAGTAGAACCCCAAGACAACGGTGCTGGGAGGTTGGAGTGATGATGGCGTTGTCAACAGTGAGAGATATTTGAGGAGTGGAAGCTGTGGTAGAGGGTGGAAAGATTAGGAGTTCAGTCTTAGACATGTTGAGTTTGAGTTGACGGGCAGACATCCAGGAGGATATGCTAGAGAGGCAGTTGGAAACTTGAGCTAAAAGAGAGGAGGATAGATTGGGTGCAGAGAGGTAGATTTGAGTGTCATCTGCATAGAGATGGTACTGAAACCCAAAGGATTTTACAAAGTGCCAAGGGAAGAGGTGTAGATTGAGAATAGGAGGGGGCCTAGGACAGAACCTTGAGGTACTCCAACAGACAGCGGGAGAGGTGAAGAAGAGGTGTCAGAGAAGGACACTAAATGTATGATCTTTTAGATAGGATGTGAACCATGAAAGAGCTGTGTCCTGGATGCCAAAGGAGAGAGTTTGGATTAGAAGAGGGTGGTCAACTGTATCAAAGGCAGCAGAAAGATCAAGGAGAATTAGAATGGAGAAGTGACCCTTTGATTTGGCGGTTAGCAAGTCATTGGTGACTTTTGTGAGGGCTGTTTCTGTAGAGTGTTGGGCCCGGAAGCCAGATTGGAAGGGGTCAAGAAGGGAATTGGAGGAAATAAATGAGTGAGGCGATCATAAACAAGCCACTCAAGCAGTTTAGAAGCCTGGGGAAGTAGTTAGATAAGGCGATAGTTGGAGGCAGAAGCTGGGTCAGATGAGGGCTTCTTGAGAATGGATTTAATTATGGCGTGTTTTAAAGAGGATGAAAACTTGCCAGTGTTTAGGGAGAGGTTGAATAGATGTGTGAGAGCTGGGATAAGTGTGGTGGATATGGGAGGGATTAGCTGTGATGGATTAGGATCATGTGGACATGCTGTAAGGTGAGAGGTTGATAGGAAAGTAGATACTTCATCCTCGGTTACAGGTTCAAAGGAGTCCATAGTAAAGGAGGGATTGGGGAAGGGTAAGGGCTGGGTGTTGTCAGTTTGTGGAGAGGATGGTACCATAGGGCCAAGCTGGGAGGAGAGCTCATTTTGAATGGTTTACATTTTATTTTAAAAATGGCTTGCCAAGTCATCAGCATTGAGACAGGAAGGGGTAGGGGGTACTGATGGGCAAAGGAGGGTGTTGAATGTACCAAATAAACGTTTAGGGTTGGAGGACAGGTTTGATATTAGTGATAAGAAGTATTGTTGTTTGGCAAGGATGAGGGCAGAGAAGTAGGAGCACAAGGTAAACCTGTAGTGGAGAAAGTCTGCTAAAGTGTGAGAATTCCTCCACAGTCGTTCTGCAGTGCGTGAGCATCTCTGTAGATAGCGTGTTTGTGTAGTGTGCCATGGTTGTGGATGAGAGCGAGAGCGTTTGCTGGTTGTGGTTATAAGGGCAAGAGAGTCAAGGGTGGAGGTTAGAGTTGTGTTGTACTGTGAAGTGGCAATGTCAGGGCAGGCAAGGGTGGTGAGGGGGCTGAAAAGGGGGTTTAGCACATTTAAAAATTGTTGTGGGTCTAGTGCTTGCAGGTTTCTGCGGGTTCTGGTGGCAGGGATTGAAGAAGGATGGTGAGAGTAAGATGAGGTGAGGTTGCAAGTTAGCAGATGGTGCTCAGATAGGGGAAGTGGGGAGATGTCAAAGTTGGAGATAGGGCAGAGATTGCTGAAAATAAGGTCAATGGAGTGTCCACCACTGTGAGTTGCTGAGTCTGTCCATTGTGAGAGGCCAGGGGAAAAGATAAACGCAAGTAATTTTGCAGTTGTTGGGGAGGTGGGTGTGTCAGTGGCTATGTTGAAATCGCCAAGAATGAGTGAAGGTATATTAGAGGAGGGAAAGTGAGAGAGCCAGGCAGCAAAGTTGTCCTGAAATTGAGAGGATGATCCAGACGGGCGATAGATCACAGCTACTCGCAGAGGGATGGGAGAGAAGATGCGGATAGAATGAACTTCAAAAGATGAGGATTGGAGTATGCCCACACCTCCACCTTGTTTGTTCCCAGGTCTAGGAGTGTGGCTGAAGTGTAGACCACCATGAGAGAGTGCAGCAGGGGAGACAGAGTCAGATAGAGTGAGCCAGGTTTCTGTGACAGCCAGTAAATTGAGGAAGTTGGAAATTAAGAGATCATGAATGAATGTAAGTTTATTGCAAACAGAAATTGCATTCCAGATGGCACAGGAGAAGGGCAAAGTAGGTGGTTTGTGACAAGTGATGGGAATTAGATTATGGGTGTTTTGGGTATTTGCTGCCCTAGGGACTCTACGTGGCTGACAGAATAAGACTTACAGAAGCATTTCTGCTTTTCAGCTTTAGTGGAGGGATGAGATAGTGCCTGGAGCTCATGGGAGCAGAATAGAAGAGGAGAGGAAAGCAGGGAAGGTGAGATAGTAGTAGTGATTTAGTGCAATATCATTCTGAGTTTATTGTTGCACTACATCCATTTACCTTTTAATGTCTTCTTCTTACTAGTTTATGTTGTTTCTTTGGTATTTCAAGTTAATCTCTGGAAAAAGCATTTTTGATCAAGATAATCCATTTGATGGGATTGAGAAAGAGGAATCATGCATGGTAAATCAATGAGTCATAGGCTCTACAGGCAATGCATTGATTGTTATTCAGATAAAAGCAAAAACATTCTGTGTTTATCACATTGAAAAGTCCAAATTCCACACAGCATTTTTTAAGATAAAAGAAAATAAACTGCAGGTACCCTGTGTTCCTATTAGATACTATTATGAACATATAATGAACTTTTGGTTTTATTACTATATTTATGCTTACCTTGGTAAGACCAAACCTTAATATGTATGGGAATAATAAAAGTTCCCTGCCAGTCACAAAGGTTCTCGGTCATCCCAGGTCAACTTTCTCCATAGCTTTCAGTAACTGGTTGATACGATACCTTGCTGGGTGAAGGGATTGTGATATCTATGATATAATATGATAGCTTGTTCTGTAACCCCTTTTAGTTAGCCATTAAGGGTATCACATTCTACTCCGATTTATTTCCTGATTGCTAAAACAACCTAATTTCAGACTCTTGCCTTTTAAGTGTACCAAACTCAAAAAATCAACTAAACTATTTAATGTGATTACTTTGCATTTACCATATATGTTGTTCAGTCGTTCAGTTGTGCCTGTCTCTGCATAACCTTATGGACTGCAGCATGCCAGGCACATCTGTCAGACACTGCACCTCTGAGCTCCCTCAAGCTTATGTTCATGCCCTTTTTTGTGTGCCTTCATTCTTTCCCAGCATTAAAGTCTTCAATAGTGAATTATTTCTTCTGATTATATGGCCAAAATATTTGAGCTTCAGCCTCATGATCATACATTCCAGTGAACAGTTTGACCTGATTTCCTGTAATATTGATTGACTGGCGTCCAAAAGACTCTAAGCAGTTTTCTTAAACACCACAATTCAAAGGAGTCAATTCTCTTTCGCTCAGCCTTCTTTGTGGTCCAGCTCTCACATCTGTATATTACTACTGGTAATAACATAGTTCTAACTATGCAGACCTTCGTAGATAGTGTAATATATTTACATTTGAATAGCTTGTCTAAACTTGCCATAGCTTTTCCTCCCCAGAAGCAAACATTTTTTTAATTTTGTGACTGCAGTCACCATCAGCAGAGATCATGTAGCCTAGCCAAATAAGAAATGCCACTGCCTCCATTTCTTTTCCAACGTTATTGAAAAAGCATTGCAACAGAAACAGCCCTGGTTCATGTTTAGACATGACTGTTCAATGAAGGCCCCAGCTACCCAATGGAGCTCCTCACTCCTTATGTGCCAACTCATGCTCTGAGATCTGCAGCTGAAAATCTATTAACCATACCTAGAATATCTACACAAATCTCTGGGTTCCAAGCTTTTATTAAAACATTTTTTTTGTAGTAGCCAAGCCTTATCAAGGGTTTGGCTACCACCAACAGCGCTTACAATCCTAGATGAGAATAAATTATCAGAATAAATTATCTTCTTAATACACCTCTCGGATGAGCCAATATATACAATAGAGGATATTTTCTTAATACACCAAGTAGCAAGTGGAATAAATGTCACTACGATACCACTGTGACCCTCACTGTACCGCTCTACAGTATTGGTCACAAGGGTACTAAATCACTCTACTTTGCTGTACACCTCCACCTCATATGCAAAGTGTAAGTGACTATACTGTAAAGTATAATAGCAATTCAAACAATATAATACATGGAGCAGTCTGTACGGAACTCCAAATCAAAGGGAATCTTCCACAAGGCCAATTCTTCTCCACAAAAATATCTTCCCCCACAGTTTTGAATGCTGCTTCTTGATTAGACAGTAGTTCATTAATACGGCTCTCACATGAAACAAAAAAACGGGTTGGGGGGTAGAGAAACGCCAAGTGGTTAAGTATATAATGGAAAAGTTTATTATTAATATCCAAAACCAATGCACTTACATGTACATAGATGAAAAATGCATATTGTGAAGAAATAACAGGATGTACAGCCGAAAAGAGTTCAGTATTTTACTATTGAGAAAGGCCATTTTTATGCCGAAACGCATATGGTTACTGTATATGTTTTTGTGCACTTTGGTTTCTGTATATTTCATGTGCACTGGATTATGGTTAGTGCTGCTTATTGCTAGCACCTGGCTAATTTTATTTTAGAGCACCAGTGTATGCTGTATGCTCTGCATTTAGGGGATTCAGCACTGTGGACTGACTTCTGCTAGCTGGATTTTGGTATAGTCAACTCTTAGAGGTAAGTGTACCATAGTGGGAGGAGCTAATCCCAAAAGTGTTACCTTTCACTCTTTTGAGGGTGACCCTTTCACAAGGACCAGTTTTTCAGCATATTAGCAGCTGTTACAAGTCCAATAAGTGCTGCCCCGATAGCTCTTTTCTTTTTTTTTTATCATCTTTTTGGTCGTGGAGGAAATTTTTATCCATTTGAGATCAACCTGGGGCGACCTGGACTAGAAAGATTATCATTGAGAAGGCCGTACATACTGTTATTTCTTCATGATATGCATTTTTCATCTATGTACATGTGAGTGCATTGGTTTTGGATTTTAATAATAAACTTCTCCATTATATCCTTCACCATTGGGCTTTTGGCGCTTCTCTACTCCCCATCCCATTTTTTTGTTCCAAGCTTTTATGTCTGCTGTATTTATACCCTGGAACTCTCTACCATGCTCAGGGCCTCATACAATTAATGGTCGTAAAATGGCTGCAAAGCTGCAATTCCTTGCGAGATTGCTGCGGCCCCTTGTAGCCTACTTCTATGTTGCTATTCAAATGAAAAGGGCCCCTTCCGACCTACGGCCGATTGCAAGCCATTCAATTGGCCATTAGCTTTGGCGGGCTTGTACCTGATCACAGGCGTTAGCCCGCAGATCAGAGTGCAAGCCTGTCAAACTAAAAAGTGGAAAATAAATTCAATGCAGCACTGTAGAGCACTGTAATTGATAGGGGACACATTGGGGACATGAGGATTACATGTAGTACATTGGCTAGCTGGCACATCACACCTAGTCAATAGTGTAATTTGTGGCCGCAGTCCGTCGGCCCTGGAGATCGAGTTGCTGTCTTGGAGATCATTCAAGCCTGGGACTACGGGCTTGGATGACCCCCAAGACAGTAACCCATCCTCCAAGCCCGGCGGACTTGTGATGTGCCAGCTAGCCAATGTACTACATGTCATCCCCATATCCCCCCTAATATCCCCTATCAATTACAGCGCTGTACAGTGCTGCATTGAATATTTATTAACCCCTTAAGATATCCAAGCCCGTCTGAGTACAGGCCTCAAAAATTAACCCCTATAGGTCACTATTAAGGTTAACCCCATAAGTGCCATGAGGGTCGTCCAGGACCCTCATGACAAAGTCTAAGCACTTCACTACACTATTAACCCTAACTATACCCAATTAACCCCTTAACCCTAACTATACCCCATTAACCCATGCTAAACTCGATTTAACACTAACTGTACCGATTTAACACTAACTGGGCCTATCTAACCCAAACTGGGCCTATTTAACCCTTACTGGGCCTATTTAACCCTAACTGGGTCTATCTTTCCCAAGCTGGGCCTATTTAACCCTAACTGTACCTATTTAACCCTAACTGTACCTAGTAACCGTAACTGGTCCTATCTAACCCTTACTGTACCTATGTAAAGCTAACTGGGCCTATTTACTCCTAACTGGGCCTATTTAACCCTAACTGGACCTAATAACCCTAACTGGGCCTATTTAACCCCGTCACTTATGGGGGTCGTTTATACAGACCTCCATAAGCCTCCATCTAACCCCTTCCCTAATGGGGGCCCATACAGACCCTAATAAGACTCCATCTAAACACATCACTTATGGGGGTCATATAGACCCCATAAGCCACTATCTAACCCTATCACTTATGTGGGTCATAGAGACCCGAATAAGCCTCCATCTAATCCCTTCACTTATGGGGGTCCATACAGACCCCTGTAAGCCTCTCTATAACCCAATCAGTCCCATAAGGGTCTATGAAGACCCTCATGGTACAATTAAAAACCTAATATTAACCCCATAAATGCATGAAGGTCTCCAGGTGCCTCATGACACTAAGTACAAACACTACACTACACTATTCCCCCCTAATAAACCACTAAATCTAAATCAACCCCCCTCTACCCCAACCTATTAACACCTACACTACTTACCCCCTATTAAACCCCCCACCCACTAATTACACAAAATAAAAAAAGCTAAGTTACAAAAAAATAATTACAAACCACCCCACTACAAAAAATAAAAAAATAATATTACAACCCCCACTACAAAAAATAATTAAAGAATATCACAAACCCACCCTCACTACAAAAAATAAAAAAAGAACATTACAATCCCCCCACTACAAAAATAAAAAAAGAATTACACACCTGCAAATAAAATTCATACACATAACATTACAATACAGCAATATATACATTACAAATATATACTATTAACCGCCTAACTACAATACATTTCCCCTATCTACATTACATATCCCACCGACTACAAAATATCACCTAATCTATAAAACATTACCCCTATCTATAAAACATTACCCCTATCTATAATGCATAACCCCCTATCTATAAAACACTGCCCCTATTTATAACACATAACTCCTGATCTATAAAACATTACCCCTATCTATAAAACATTACCCCTATCTACATAACATTACCCCCTATCTATTAAACATTACTCCTATCTACATAACATAACCCCCTATCTATAATTCATTTAACCCTAAATCTAAGCCAAAATAGAATAAATAAGACCACTTACCTTTGCAGATGTCCCTTCAGATCGCACCCCTAGGAAAAACGAAACATCAAATTAGTATAGAAATTAAACACTACATAGAATAAATAAACATTCTAAATACAGTATTAAACTTACCTTTCCAACATGTCCCTGTCCATCTTCTTGTCTTCTCCGTCTGGGCCCCTGGAAAAAAGAAGCATCTCATTAGTCACACATAAACAAATAAACACAACATAAATAAACAATAAACATTCTAAATGTAAAACTTACCAGTCCTCAATGTCCCCGTTCTAATCCTCCTCTTCTGCCCCAGCTGGGGCCTTGAAGAATCTGCGCTCTAAAAAATAAATAAATAATGGAGCTCCTCCTTTTAGGAGCTCCCTGACGCTAATAAAGGAATGGCCCCTTCCGATTGGATAAAATGGCTGTCAATCAATTTTCAGCCAATCAGAAGGCACCGAGGTGTGAGTCAATCAGAATGGAATACACCCCTATATCCCATTCTGATTGGCTGATGGACCTGTTAATCTTTTTTTAAACCAATCAGAAGGCCCTATTGCCTATGCAATGGGATACTCCCCACGGATTGATTGACTGAAGGCATCTGCGCCTTCTGATTGGCTGCAGTCTGATTGACAGTGACAATAGCCAATCAGAAGATGCAGATGCTTAGAGACAATCACAATGGGATACACCCCCACAGGGAATAGCGCATTCTGATTGGCTGTTGTCACTTTCACTTAGACTGCAGCCAATCAGAAGATCACAGATGCCTTCAGTCTGTCAATCAGAAGGTGCAGATGCCTTCAGCCAATCACCCACCCGTGGGGGTGTATCCCATTCTGATTGACTAAAGGCAATAGGGCCTTCTGATTGGTTTACAATTGATAGACAGGTCCATCAGCCAATCGGAATAGAATATAGGTGTGTAATCCATTCTGATAAGCTCACACCTTGGCACCTTCTGATAAGCTGAAATTTGATTGACAACCATTTCAGCCAATCAGAAGGCGCCATTCCGTTTTTTTTACCGGAAAAGGCGCTAGAGGCCTCATTAGCTTTGGGGTAAGTGGTCTTATTTATTCTATTTTAGATTTAGGTTAGATTTAGGGTTTAATGTATTATAGATAGGGGTAATGTTTTATAGATGGGGTAATGTTATGTAGATAGGCTTAATGTTTTATAGATAGGGGGTAATATTTTGTAGTCAGTGGGATATGTAATGTAGATAGGGGAAATGTATTGTCGTTAGGGTGATAATAGTATATAGTTGTAATGTATGTGTATGTATTTTCTTTGCAGGTGTGTAATTCTTTTTTATTTTTGTAGTGGGGGTTGTAATTCTTTTTTATTTTTGTAGTGGGGGGTTGTAATGTTCTTTTTTATTTTTTGTAGTGGGGAGTTGTAATGTTTTTTGTTTTTTTTTGTAACTTAGCTTTTTTTATTTTGTGTAATTTTTGGGGTGGGGAGTGTAATAGGGAGTAGATAGGTAGTGTATGTGTTAATAAGTTGGGGTAGAGGGGGCTTAGTTTAGATAGTTTATTGGGGGGAATAGTGTAGTAGTGTTTGTACTTAGTGTCATGAGGGTCCTGGAGGACCCTCATGGCACTTATGGGGTTAATATTAGGGTTCTAATTGTCCCATGAGGGTCTTCATAGACCCCTATAGGACTGATTGGGTTAAAGAGAGGCTTACATGGGTCTGTATGGACCCCCATAAGTGATGGGGTTAGATGGAGGCTAATGGGGGTCTGTATGGACCCCCATAAGTGATGGGGTTAATATAGGCCCAGTTACGGTTAGATAGGTCCAATTAGGGTTAAATAGGTCCAGAGGGGTTAAATAGGCCCAGTTAGGGTTAAATAGGGACAGTTAGGGTTAAATAGGCCCAGTTTGGGTTAGATAGGCCCAGTTAGGGTTAAATAGGTCCAGTTAGGGTTAAATAGGTCCAGTTAGGGTAGGATAGGCCTTGTTAGGGTTAAATAGGCACAGTTAGGGTTAAATAGGTCCACTTAGGGTTAAATAGGCCCTATTAGGGACATATAGGCCCAGTTAGAGGTTAAATAGGTTTAGAGAGGTTAAATATGCCCAGTTAGGGTAAATAGGCCCAGTTTGGGTTAGATAGACCCAGTTTGGGTTAGATAGACCCAGTTTGGGTTAAATTGGCCCTGTTAGGGTTAGATTGGCCCAGTTAGGGTAAATTGGTCTAGAGTGGTTAAATAGGCCCAGTTAGGTTTAAATGGGCGCAGTTAGGGTTAAATAGACACAGTTAGGGTTAAATAGGGTTTAGTATGGGTTAATGGGGTATAGTTAGAGTTAAGGGGTTAATGGGGTATTGTTAGGGTTAATAGTGTAGTATAATGCTTTGACTTTTTCATGAGGGTCCTGGAGGACCCTCATGGCACTTGTAGGGTTAACCGAGAAGTTAATAGTGTCCTATAGGGGTCTATATATAACACTATTGGACTGAGGGGGTTAAGTTTAGTCTCATGGTGGTCTATATTGACCTCCATGAGTGATGGGGTTAGTTTTTGGTGCCGGGGGGTACTTTTAGTACCCCAGTAGCTTGGTGGCAACCATTAGTGTGCCGTGGGCCATTTAAGGACCCTTGGCGGGAAATTTAAACCCCTCAATTCCCTGGGCTTGAATTTTGAATTCAAGCCCGCAGCAGGAAATTTTAAATCCCGTAGATGCTGCGGGGGTCGCTATCTGTGACAATCGGGACGCTCTAAAGCAAGGCAAGGGGTTAATGTGAGGAGCCTCAAGGGAGAGCAGGGCGCTGGCCGCAAGCAGGCTGGAGCCCTCGGCCGCAAAGGAATAAAATAGCTAAGTAGCTTGCGGCCATCCCCGTGCGGCCATGCAGCTCCTACGGCCATCAATAGAAGGAAGCCCTCAGTCAGGGCTAACGTGTTTTGTGACCTTTCTAAGCTATATAAATTAATTTATTATTATTATTATTATTATCCCTCAGAAAAGTCAAGTTTTGTCAAATAAGTAAATCACATATATAGTTGTGAGCGTACGAGTTGTTGCTAACGCTGCAGGCTCGCGTAGCGAGCTGCGGCCCTCGCGTAGCGTGGCCGAGGGTCTCAGTTGCAAAGCCGAAGGCGCTCCATGCCAGCAACTGCGACCCTCGCAAACTTTACGTCGCAAACCAAACAGCACGACACACACATTATGACACATTACTCGCGTAGCGTGGCCGAGGGTCTCAGTTGCTGGCATGGAGCGCCGTAGGCGCTCCATGCCAGCACCTGAGGACCTCGCAAAGCGAGGGCCGCAGTTGCTGGCATGGAGCGCTGAAGTCGCTCCATGCCAGCAACTGCGACCCTCGCAAACTTTACGTTGCAAACCAAACAGCACGACACACACATTACGACACTCGCAAACAACATACGACACACGTTCACACACATTACGGCCTCGCAACACTCGGACGCAACTCGCGAACATTACAAAATGTAAAACACAATACATACACACAGCACATACATAAAAACCTTACCTACACCAAGAGGGAGCACCCAGCACCTCAAAAATACAACTTACACCTTGATTTTACTCGAAATAAAACAGTTTAGAGACTAAAAAAAAATCTAAGCGAGAGAAAAAATGGCCGCCGAACAAAACGAAAACGAGGCTACAGCACTCTAAACTCGCAAAACACCACAAGAAACTCGCAAAACACCACAAAACACCTACGGATATTCCGATACAGACGTATACCACACATTACTCGCCATTTTACGCCAATGTGGAAGTACACGACTACTCTAACGGTTTGGTCTCGCGCACGCACAGTGTTACACTGCACACATTCAGCACGCTTACACAGCAGCTCCACACCACTAATGCTGCAGCAACATCAAAACACATTGACAGCTCTTCCACACAATGCTTTAAAATAGGTAAAGTATATTCATTTAGTAATGTATTATATATTTCATTATTACACACTAAACAGCATTAGCTACCTTACAATTTCATTGCCGTCATTTTTTGACGGGCAATTCGCTAGTAATCAATAATCCCAATCAACACTTACAAAGAAAGGATTAAAAAGACTAATTCATTTAAAAAAATATCAGTTTCAATTGTTCAAAAAATAATGATTGATGCCTCCATGCCTTATGGCAAGTGGTTGTCAATAAGACTAAAAGGATTAAAGCTGGTCACTTTGAAATACATTATTCATTTAACTAGTCTCATCAAGAGTTTATTGTTTGCATAACTATTTCATGTTGATGTTTTTCTATGAATCTTTGCAAACTTTGTATTTCCAAACTTGTGCTACATTCCATGTAGAAGCTGCAATATATAATAATTCCCTCCCACAGTACACTTCATGTAGACAGCAAAACACATGCTCTTGTGGGAAGCAAAATGTATCAGATAATAGCAGAAGATTATTGTTTTTGTGCGATAACAAAGAAAGTGAGTAGGAGGGCACAAAATACTGACCAGTCATTATTCACTGAGATTTAGCCATGGACAAATGAACATAATTGTAATAAATTGTATTTAATTGGTTTTATTGACGTATCCTACTTATTTATCATGATTGATACATGCATATCTTTAGGAATAAACTATCCTTTCAGCATGATGTCTTCTGTCGTAGGGCAGAAAAGACAAGCATCACATTTCCAGTAAGATTATTTAATAAAATAAAATACATTTAACAAAAAAAGTATTTAGTTAATTGGTTATTAATAATCTATCAGAATGCTATGTAGATTAGCATTATAAACCTGATGTTAGCCACACATTGAATAGAGGAAGCACATTAATTTAACACAGATATGTGTCAGGAACCAGGTTCTCAGAACAGAAATTTGGACCCTTCATGGTTAAGGTTTCTTTAAGATTTTAATGAATAATAATAAACAAAGGTTGGCTAGCAGAACAGGAAAAGCTTGGTGTTTATAGCTATTACCAAATGTCCAATACTTCCATGTGTTGGAATAAGCAGCAGAAGCACAGTCAGGCACTGAAAGCAGAAAGCTAGGTGGCAGTCGGGCTCAGAAGTAGAGTACTGCAGTGTTAGTTGACACTGGGAACAAAGTTTTTGCAATAAGAGTAGTTGGTGCAGGTAGAACCCGACAAAACTGGAACAGAAGCCAGCTGTAGTGGGGATTCAGAATCTGCATGGATTGGAGCTCATGTAGACTTTGATGCAGGAGCAAATAGTAGAAACAAAGTATCAGTCAGCTAAGTGACTGGAAGACTAGAAGCAGACTGGCAATGCACATGACGATTCGGGGTTCCCTGCGCCAGCTTTAAGACAAGTTATTTTGAAAAGAGGTGCTTTGTGCTGCTCACATCAACAATTGTTTTGCACCAGTTTCACTGAAATTATTAATGGCCCAGGTTGAAGTGTTGCTGAGTAAAGTGATTGTGATAGTCACATATATATTATGTATATTCATGCATGCAAAAAGATAACCACAAGCTACTGAGGAAAACATTTCTTTGACTGATGCTGATTTGTCCGCATCGGTAGCAGAAAATGTATATGAGGAAGTAATACACATATAAATACCTCTTAAAATATACCTATTTTCTTATTTAAGGGCCATGAAATTAATATATAATGCACTGCACCATGATATAGAGCTGGATAATTCATGTTAAAAACTTTTTGAATTTCTAAATCCATGCAGGTTTGGCAAACTATAGCTAAATAGCTTACAGCTAAATCCCTAGGGCCCAATCAAAGTCATGTTGTTGCACCGTAACTTAGTGACCTGTCAATCGACATCATGGTTTTTCACAGGTCTGCATGCAGAATAGACCAAATGACCAGTATTATCAAGGTATGGTCTGCTGTGCCATTGACTTTCACTCAATGCCCATTCCAATCTCATTTTATGGTCTTACAGTATCTGATTTTTCAACAAAATGTTACATGTGCTGTATACAACCCATAAGTGCTCTAAAAAGCTTTACTGTACTAAAAAAAAACATGAAAATGCATGTAAGTGCATGATAGATGAATAATTCAAACTCTGATAGGCACATATGTTACATTTAACTATTTTCATAAATATTAATGTGTGAGTCTGTATGTATCTGTGAACATCAACTAGTATCAATAATGGACCTCTACCTAACATATATCAAGTGCAATATAGACTCCAGTACTCTAGGTAAGGTGATGCTGGGTCTTCTTAGTCCTTGATGTGACCGGCTAAGGGCACCTTGTGGGCTACCTAAATTTCTGGGGAATCACCATCTGTCTGCTACTCCTTTAGAGTCGGTGGTGACTCTATACAGCATCCCTTTCCCCACACATACATCTCCCTTTCTGGACATGTTTTCTGCTGCTCAGCTCTTTTCCTAGTGCCAGCCAAGGTCTCATCTTATCCCAATTCTATTTTCACCTAATCTTTACTGGCCAACCCAATACATGTTTCCCAGCTGGCATTATACTCACCACGGGTCCCAAGTGATTGGCCTCCTCCTGACCCTCTGGGTCCACAGGGAAGGCCTTTTTCTGCCTGGGCCCTGGTGACTGCACTCACATATCATTTTTCCAGTTGTCCCAAGTCGTTACCCAGTAAAACATCCGCAGGTAATCTAGGCATTACTCCAACCTCCCTTATCTCTTTCCCAGTGCCCAATCCAAATGCAAGGGGGGAACTGGTATAGGAAATGTCTGGCCTCCGGCCACCATCACCTACATGTCTTGGGCAAAATGGATGTGCGTGGTACCAAAAAGACAGGAGCCTCAGTGTCTTGAACTCCCCCGGGCCCACCTTCCCTGAACCACAAAAGGTTGAAAATGTTGGGCCTCATGGTTCCCTGGGCCATGTTGAACTGAGTGGAGGGTGATGTAGGAATCTTCTCCCTCAGGGTCGGTCTGGGTCATCTCTAGATCCTCCCCACATACCATTCTCCAAGGTAGTGCACTAGTCAAGTAGCGGGTCCCTCAGATCTGCGTGGTCCGTTGGGGCAATCCTTTTTCAGGTGTCCCAGCTGGTGACACCCATAACATTCCCCTCAGTTGCCGTTGGTAACAGGGCGAGGACCAACAATGTTAGCAGGTGTGATGGCAGGAAAGCAGGTACTGTATGTCTGCAGAAGAGTGGTGGATTTAGATATCATCACCATAGAGGTTGCACAGGAAACTAATGGAGATTATTAATTTACCATGGAAGTCAAGCAAAGGTCCAACAACTAACTTTGAAGTACCCTAACAATGAGTGATAATGGAACACTTTCTGTAGAAGTTAATGTTCAATTATGTCAAAGGTCAGTTAAGGTCCAACCTAATAGAATGCGCTTTATGCATGTATACAAGTGTAAAACATTATCTTGTATAAGTTAACCTGATACCTTTGATCATAACTATAGAAAAATCAGAGTTAAGGAAAGATAAGGGGATGAGAAAGGATAGGTGTGGAGATGAGTCTAAAGCAGAAATATGAGGCAATGGACACAATAACAGAGAAATATGAGGCAATGGACACAATAACAGAGAAATATGAGGCAATGGACACAATAACAGAGATAGGGGGTTGGTAATCTGACAAATAAAAGGTAATCTAACAAAAAGCAGCAGGAATTACAGTTCCACAATACCATATGTGAATTGCTGTATACGAAGAAAAACATTTGTACAGAATAAAGAGTAACATTAGCAACAGCAAACTGACAGCACAAACCCCACACTTTGTCATGACTGCTCCTATATTAATGTCTGGTTACTACACACAAAGGATCGCAGCATGAACAGAAAGTTTAGTCATCTCAGCAAGTTGCTGGCATGCAAGGTGATGCTGTTCTTATACTTTGAAGAGTGTGTTACCTTATGATATCCTTGCAAAACTCACAAGACCTGCGCAGTCCCTGTCCTGTCAATGTCTTATGCTTGAATGTGGGCTTTTGTGCCCCTTCAATCACCAGCAATGGATATATGGCTAATTATATTCTGTTTTAGATTTTCTCTTAATATTTTCCATGAAAGCCCAAAATATTACACATATCTTTTTTTTCTATTTATATCTGCAATTAGAAGCTTTTAATTACAATTTCTCTATGGTTCATTAATGGAAGGCAGAACAATAATTCACTGATATTACAGTTTAACTATATAGATTTTCCAATAAACTAACTCAGCGGTAAGTAAACTTTTTTGACTGGCATCTTCTTTCCAAGCTTGAAAATAATTGCGTCCCCTTCTGCTCGCTTACCTCCTCCCCAAAGTAAACTATATAATTACGCCCACAGACTGAATAAGTATGACACTTTATTTTTTCTACTGCTCCTTTTGTTTTACTGACTACCTTTTTTTCTGTTGCTTCCTCTTCCAAATTTCAAAACTCATGACGGTTTCAGTGTACCCCATCCAAACCCTTTGCCACATAAATAAGAAGTGGAAAATTACTAGATGACATTGTGCAATTCTAATGGTTTGCATTTTATTTTCTGAGTTTCTTTTATTCTGCATAATAAAAATCAAATGTTATCACATAAAAAATAGAACTTGAGTACCTCTAAGCAAGCAATTTAGCTCCCTCTAGTGTCCATTAAAAACAATTTCTATTAAGATGCTTTTTAACAATTGCATTAGGAACATTTATGTTTTGCTATTAGTATTACATATTTGTTGTTACTCAGTTGTTTCCTATAAACCATAGCACTCCAGACACGCCTTATGTATTTGGTTGGGCTTATCCATATCTTGGCAAAGATACTGAAGTGGGTTGCCAGTTCCTTCGCTAGACACCCAGGATTTGTCTGACCTCTATACTATGATCTGGCCATCTTGGGTGACCCTACATGCAATAGCTCACAGCTTCACTGAGGTACACAAGAGCCTTCACCATGACATGGTTGCCATCTAGAAGGGTAGTATCACATATAATTGTTGTCAAACTGGGAGTTGTTGTCATGCTTGCGAGTCTTGCAAAGCGAGGCGAGCCGTTGAGGCACGAGCTCACAAAAAATACTACTTTAACGGCCGAACCACAGAAAAGACAACGAAAACACACAAATATGCCTCAAATTCACTTACACACAGCACAGGGGGAGAGCCAGGGACCCAGTGAGTAAGGATGCATGTTCATTTGAGGCATATTTTGTCTTTTTTAACAATAAAAAATCACTGAAGCAGGAAAAAAAATGGCGGACGACAAAATGTAAAAATTCTGAAACAAGATGAATACACAAAGGCAAAGACAGTAACACTTACACCAAAGACGCCAGGCACATGGGACTTTGAAAATAAAACCAACGGACGCCACGCAAAGATTTAGCAGAGTCACAGAGGAGAAAGACACAGGGAAGGGACAGGGGGAGATGGTGGAAAGAGAACCATGGCAAGTTGCAAGTTGCCGAGGCCTGTAATGAGCGGTGAAGTAGATTGGAGGAGAAGCCACATGATGAGCGCAGAAGGCGAAGGTGCTCAGAGGGGGCAAAACATTGCATTGTGTGGAAAACAGCATTGCCAGGCTTCAAATTTTATTGCCGTAATTTTTTGACTGGCAATTCACTAGTCACATATAATAGTTGCAGCAATTGCGAGTTGTCGTCACACAATGTTAAAAGATACGGGCTTGACGTAGGCCTTTGGCGTTCATGGCGAGGCCCGCAAGACATAAAAAAGCTTGCCATGAGCGCCAAAGGCCATAGGCCTTCAGCGCTCTTGGCGAGGCCGGCAAGACTTAGAAAAAGGCAGAAGGGAAAGAGACACGGGTGAGAGGCTTGCAATGAGCACCGAAGGCTTGCAATGAGCACAGTGCAGGTTGGACAACGCCTGCAATGAGCTGCGTAAAGTGGGGGAGGCTCGCAAAAAGCACCGAAGGTGCTCATTGCAAAGCATGAAAGTGGCAGGATGGCCGAGGCCGGCAATGAACGGCGAAGGCCTGTAAAGTAGACGGGGGAGAGGCTTGCAATGAGTGCCAAAGGCGCTCATTGCAAGGCATGCAAGTTAGAGGGGGGAGAGCCTTGCATTGTGTGGCAAACTGGTTTAAAATGTTATTGCCGTCATTTTTGACGGGCAATTCCCTAGTTACATATAGTTCTTTTGTAAATGTAGGCATGTAACATTGTACTATTGCATACAATAAATAGGTCTTTTTTCACACATTGCTACTGTGATGTTTTCACTTTTATATATTTTGTTGTTAACTGATTTCACTGTTTTGTACAAAACAACAAAGTGTAATAAATCTGTAAATTGGTAAACCAACACTTTTTATTATTAACAAATTACCTTTACCTCTTTATATCTATCAACTCCACAGATTGCTTCTAGAAAAAATACATTTATTAAATATATTTCCTGTTTAGTCTAAGTAAAAATGTAATAGAGATAAGTGTTATTCTAGTTGTATATTAGTTAAGGACACTGCTTGGGAAATTATGACAAAGGAAAATAATACTGAAATATGGTAAAATATAACATTTACACAGGGTGTGGGACATGAATGATAGAGATCACACAAGATTACATTTTAATAAATAAAAAAATCTGCTATCACTGGTCATAAAGTTAAAATGTATGAAATGTTTATTAATTCAAAAGAGGAAATTAAACAGCAATTAAATTCACATACTACAGATAGCTATGCCTAAAACACAACAGATTTGGTAAAGAACATTATAATCAATCATTTTGTTCAAGTTGTAGTGATGAATGAGGCTCAGATTGTTTAACTAAGCAGTTATATTGATGAACTTCCAGGTAAATTTTGAATGCATAATTAGAATAGAGTACAAATAGTTTACATTTAACAAAATATGATTAATTTTGAAACATTTTTAAAGTTTAGAGTTTTTATAGGAAACACATGGTACAATATATAGTGTCTATACTACATATCTAACTAAGGAAGAACAAATATAACACATTTTAGCCAAAAGCAATCTGTATTTAGCTTTAAAGTAAGCAGTCTTAAATAGAACACATTAGCAATGTCATCAATTCTCCTCCAATGACTTAAGTATATAATAAGATTATTCCATAACAAGGCATACATATGTCAAGGGGTTCATACAGCTTTTAAGTTAAAACTTGCAAGGATATTATGAAAAAAAAGTATATAAAAAAGTGTCTGCTATGCAAACAGACAACATTGAGATGAGAATTGGAATATATTTGAAGTAATTTGCTGGGAAACAAATATTTACAGTGGCAGTTAGAAAAATGTTTAAAAAGTATTGAGCAGAAATTCAAGTTAGCAGTCAAACTGGCTTCCTACAAATATTTAATCCGTAGGTATCAAAATATTTATGATCGGGATATCTGGTATTTTATGACACAATCTCCAATGGAAAGTAATTTGCAGGCTCAAATAAAACTAAAGAAGGTTTATTGTTGTGAGGAGGGAGGTTGAGGATGAGGAGGGAGGTTGAGGCCCCCCTGGTTGAGGTTGAGGAGGGGGGATGAGGAGGGGGTTGAGGATAGGGGGGTTGAGGAAGGAGGATGAGGATGGGGGGTGGAGGAGGGGGTGGAGGAGGGAGTTTGAGGAGGGGGTTGAGGATAGGGGGTTTGAGGAGGGGGTTGAGGATGGGGAGGTTGAGCAGGGAGGATGAGGAGGGAGATTGAGGAGGGGGTTGTGGATGAGGAGGGAGGTTGAGGATGAGGAGGGAGGTTGAGGAGGGGGGTTGAGGTTGAGGAGGGGGTTGAGGATAGTGGGGTTGAGGAAGGAGGATGAGGATGGGGGGGTGGAGGAGGGGGGTGGAGGAGGGGGTTTGAAGAGGGGGTTGAGGATGAGGAGGGGGTTGAGGATGGGGGGTATTTTTTTCCCCTGAAATGTCCTTCTTAAAATGAGGTGCATGTTATACGCTGGTGCATGATACGCCGATAAATACGGTACTGAAGATTACATAATTGTTTTTCTTGTTAAAAAGACAGGACAGTAAGAGTTAATCTATTTGTTTACAACTTCTCTGTGTACTCTACTGCCATCTAGCTGCCAACTGCAATTATAACGTCAGTAATACATACTGTAGGAACATATAAAGCAGGCAAGATGGCTGGAATCTCTAAGAGATGTTCCTCTACAAAACAAACTGTGCATTCTTCTCAACACCTTGCAACTCCAGATAAACAATTACCAAAAAGTGGAACAGAGACTTTTGCACAAAGCACTAAAAAAGATATTCAAGACTTGAAAGAATGAATCTCCTCTTTCAGATTAGAAATTACAAAGAACCTCTGTGGGATTAAAAGCAGAAATAACAACATTAAATGCCAACGTTTTTGAACTAGAAGACAATATAATAACGTTCTTTAGTCACAAATAGAGATGGAAAAGGATCATACAAGAGGATCTAGAAAATAGATCTCCGATGTCAAACATTAGAATTTGTAATTTATTGGAGTCAGTAGAAAATTTACCTCTATACATGAAAGATTTATGTGTCAAGCTCTTACCATGTCTAAGTGAAGAAGAACTTAGATTGGACAGGATTCATAGAGTCCTAAGAGGGACCAAGAGATGTGATCGTCAGATTCCATTATTTTTCTACAAAAGTCTTATTCATGAAAGTAGTTAGATATGGTGTTCCTGGAATTGATGGAGGTCAACCAGCTATCTTCTCAGACTTATCACCCACTACCTTATACAAAAGGATACTCCTGAAACCCTTTTTAGAGGTGATTACAAGGCATGGATACAAGTATACTTGGGATTTTCCTTTTAGCCTGTTTATATCAAAAGAACAGAGAAACCACACAATTCATACTCTTGAGGAAGGTGAAGCAATGCTCCATTTGTGGAATTTACCAATTCCAAACAACCTAGGACAAAATCAAAATTCCCTAATACAAAGCAGACCAAAGGACCATCCGTACTCAGACAACAGAAGAGACATCAAATCAGAAGTAAATGAATAAGAAAATCCCACACAACAATTGAAATAGAATGTGCAGATGGACTCTTATAAGTGACAAGCTGAGTTAACCATCTGCCTAGTCTGTAAAACTGTTGAAAATATTCTTATGTCATTTTATAGTTTCTATGTGCTAATTGCTTCTTAATCTAATCAGGTAAACCCTCTCTGTATCCAATTTTAGGATACAATCCGGCTCACCATAAAAAAAGAGAACAGCGATTGCTCTCCTCTGAATTGGTGTTATTATTTCAATATTTTAAAACTATACTAAAGTAAATCAGAGATTTTAAGAACTCTCACAAAATACAAATATTATTAAGCTGCAAATCTGGTTATAAACATAAGTAGTTAAGAAAAATTAGAAATAAAAAAAAGGTTTATGAGTAATATGTTATTTACTTACTATAATTTTTTTTTTAAATATTAGACTTAATATTTGGATTTGTTATGTAAAATATCTGACATATACAGCAAAAGGAAAAGATACATACGCTTCCGAGAATTATTATTCATTTACTATATAAAATGTTTATAATCATTGATTTGTTATTGTTAGAATTCAGAAAAGGTAAAAAAAATCAACAAAGAGAAAAGAATGACAGTAAAAGGATAGAGTATGTAATAGAAAAATGTTATGTTATATTATAAAAATGTAATTGTGTTTTCTTTTACTGTTTTCATTTATACTGAAGTGATTTTACAACACTGGTGTTCTTTATTTGAACTCTCTGTTTTCACAAAAACAAAAAATATATTAAAAAAACAATTAAAAACTAATGTAACAATGTATTTCCCACTGCTTATTATTAATTATAGTTGACAATTATGTCTGAGTATTTGAATAAGGAGAATTGATTAAGGAGGGAGGTGTGACGGATAGTAAGAGTTCATCCATAAATAACAATATCTGTGCTACTACTTATTTATAGAGCCCCAGATTTTCTGTAGAGCTGTTTGGTAACAGAGAAATTCAAAACAAAATAATGTACATCAAGTTCAACAAGTTTAGTTCACCTCCGATCCACGTATGGAAATTCTTAAATAATCCAGAAAAAGGCAATATGCCCATGGCTTTATCAGCATCATCAGTCTTCTGGGTTAACTGTTGGATATGTTTGAGTTTGAAATGTTGGGCTGACTTAGTTGTTTGAAGGACATGTTTAGCGATACGGAATATGTTGGCACTTTACAAATAAACAAAATAATGATTAAAAATGGTTATAAGTATTACAGCTTTCCAAATGAAAAAAAAAATGTCTAAATGGTCTTAAAGACAGATAATGCAAAAAAGAAAAAAAATGACATGTTGCCTTTCTTGTATTTCTCCTTTTAACATTGGCTAGGTTTCATATTATTACTAAAACGCATACTTGCCTTATTACATAAGACCGTTGGCAAATACTTGTCATTCCCAAGGAATTTTATAAATAATTTGGCATCATAATGCTCATTATTTCTGCTCAACCTAAGAACCTATTTCAAATATATTTATTAAAGACATATGTTTATTATTATTTTTATGTGAAGCAGTCAAATTTGCCTTTTGTTGTGAGTTCTGCTGTTTGCTATTTTTTGATGCATTTATTAGCATACTTTCTCTATTATTTTATTCCTTTGATGACATAAGATAAGAAAGGGTGGAAATGCAAAAAAAAATTAAAATGTGTAGTCTATATTTTCACTCATGAAATACTAATTTCATGAAATACAAGTATTAAAAATATATATGTTTAAATATATAAAATATATAATAATATAAAATTAACACAAGCGGAGCTACTGCCAGTGCGGGGGACAAATTGAATACCCCAAAAACAATTAGACTGCACTGCCCCCTGCAGTGCAGTCTACTCTTTTTTTATTAAATTTTTCTTGTCATTTCTTAAGGCCCACTCCATACTCATACACAACCCACACACATTTGCTGTGTATCTACATATATCTAATATAGTATTAATAAATAAACAATGTGATAGCCTTACGGCCCCGTGTAGAGCTACCTTTACCTTGCAATTCAAGTAGACGGCGCCGCAAGGATATTCCCCTTACGGCCGGCCGCATATCATGCAACCGGCCGCAAGGTCTGAAAACTTTAAATGCAAAAATAAATTCAAGATGGCACTGTAAAGCTCTGTAAATGCTAGGGATCATAATGGGGGACATGAGGATTAATAGCAACCCCCTCTCAAGCTTGCACATCAGCCCAAATCCGATATTTCCTTAACGGTTTATTTTCTGTCCCGCAGCCTGGGCGGGTCTGAGGTGCTCCAAGCCCTCGGGACTTTGTCCACGGATATTTGACATGAATTAAAATAAAAATAAAATGCGTATTTGAGTGTAGGGGAATGTTGTGCTATGAATGCTAACACCCCCAATCACTTTATCGTCTCATAAGAGTGCAGGATGGCTTTCTTATGTGCCTAATTGTGTGCGTGCGGGACCTTTTTGGTGCAAGTAAGCTGCGGCTCGGTTTTAGCCTTGCTGAGAGGGTTCCCGGAGCAATTGAATAGCAACCTGGCTTTTCTTGCGGCCGAAACTCTTGTGGCTGTTTAAAATCAAAGGCTTTCCTGCGGCGCGTGCGGCCCCAAGGGATAACAAGGCGCCGGCCGCAAGCCTGCCGGAGCCCCTGGCCGGAAGGGAAAAGAATAGGCAAATAGCCTGCGGCCGGTCCTTGCGGCCCCGCATCTCCTACGGCCGATAATAGAATGAGGCTGCCTGAACATGCAATGCAACATTGAAAAAATTGCATATGCACAGAAATGTGTATATGCAGTGATATTTCTGTCTATAAGTGTATTTGAAACTTTCTGTCATACATCTCTCTCACTCTCTCTCTCTTTATCTCTCTACATATCACATATATTGTTGAGCAACTTACACCTTCATTTCACTCAAAATAAAAGAGTTTAGACAATAAAAAATTCTCTAAGTGAGAGAAAAAATGGCCGCCGAACAAAACCAAAACGAGGCTAGAGCACTCTAAACACGCAAAACACCACAAGAAACTCGCAAAACACCACAAAAGACCTACGGATATTCCTCTAAGACGCATACCACACATTACCCACCATTTTACGACAATGCGGAAGTACACGACTACGCTAGCGGTTTGGTCGTGCGCACGCACAGTATTACACTGCACACATTCAGCACGCTTACACAGCAGCTCCACACCACTAATGCTGCAGCAACATCAAAACAGATTGCAGCTCTTCAACACAATGCTTCAAAATAGGTAAAGTATATTCATTTATTAATGTATTATAGATTTCATTATTACACACCAAACAGCATTAGCTACCTTACCATTTCATTGCCGTCATTTTTTGACGGGCAATTCGCTAGTAGTATATACACAGTACATTTGTGTTCACATTTGAATGTCTAAAACAAGTTAAAAAACCTGCTTCCAGCTCAGAATTAAAAAAATATATATTATTACACTGCACTCTGAGTAGCTGAGCAGGGACATGCAAATGTGCCCACAAATGCTTTGTTCTTCTATCCGTAACTATTTTAAACATGGCTTCCTTTAAGTTTATGCCCACTGCATTACATAGCTTTTATGCAAAGCCAATGTTGGATTACACATGTAATTTAATATATGGTGGGCAAAAGAGAGATAGAAGCCCTCCAACATACAGTGACTTGCAAATGTATTCACCCCCTTGACCTTTTACCTATTTTGTTCCATTACAGCCTTAAATTCAATGTTTTGTTAATCTGAATTTTATGTGATGGATCAGAGCACAATAGTCTAAGTTGGTGAAGTGAAATGAGAAAAATATATACATAAAACTATTTTTTAGTAATAGGAAACAGAAAATTGGCATGTGCGTATGTATTCACCCCCTTTGTTATGCAGTCCATAAAAAGCTCTCGTGCCACCAATTACCTTCAGAAGTCACATAATTAGTGAAATTATGTCCACCTGTCTGCAATCTATGTGTCACATGATCTCTCATTACATATACATATTTTTGAAAGGCACAGAGACTACAACACCTAAGCAAGAGGCACCAATAACCAAACACTGCCATGAAGACCAAGGAACTCTCCAGACAAGTAAGGGACAATGTTGTTGAGAAGTACAAGTCAGGGTTAGGTTATAAAAAAATATCCAAATATTTGCTGATCCCCAGGAGCACCATCAAATCCATCATAACCAGATGGAAAGAACATGGCAGCAAACAGCAAACCTGCCAAGAGACCGCCCACCAAAACTCAAGGACAGGGCAAGGAGGGCATTAATCAGAGAGGCAGCACAGAGACCTAAGGTAACCCTGGTGGAGCTGCAGAGTACCACAGCAGAGACTGGAGTATCTGTACATAGGACGACAATAAGCCGTACGCTCCATAGAGTTGGGCTTGATGGCAGAGTGGCCAGAAGAAAGCCATTACTTTCAGCAAAAAACAAAATGGCATGTTTTGTGTTTGTGAAAATGCATGTGAGAGACTCCCAAAATGTATGAAGGAAGGTGCTCTGGTCTGAGGATACTAAAATTTTACTTTGCAGCCATCAAAGAAAACACTATGTCTGGCGCAAATCCAACACCATCCCCGCAGTGAAACATGGTGGTGGCAGCATCATGCTGTGGGAATGTTTTTCGGCAGCCGGGACTGGGAAACTGGTCAGAGTTGTGGGAAAGATGGATGGTGCTAAACACAGGGATATTCTTGAGCAAAACCCGTACCACTCTGTGCGTGATTTGAGGCTAGGACTGAGGTTCACCTTTCAGCAGGACAATGACCCCAAACACACTGCTAAAGCAACACTTGAGTGGTTTAAGGGGAAACATGTTAATGTGTTGGAATGGCCTAGTCAAAGCCCAGACCTCAATCCAATAGAAAATCTGTGGTCAGACTTAAAGATTGCTGTTCACAAGCGCAAACCATCCAACTTGAAGGAGCTGGAGCAGTTTTGCAAGGAGGAATGGGCAAAAATCCCGGTGGTAAGATGTGGCAAGCTCATAGAGACTTATCCAAAGCGACTTGGAGCTGTGATTGCCGCAAAAGGTGGCTCTACAAAGTATTGAGGTGAATAGTTATGCACATTTACTTTTTCTGTTATTTTGTCCTATTTGTTGTTTGCTTCACAATAAAAAAAAAAATAGTACATCTGTGTTCACATTTGAATGTCTAAAACAAGTTAAAAAACCTGCTTCCAACTCAGAATTCTGAGAAATTCAGTTATTACACTGCATTCTGAGAAGCTGAGCAGGGACATGCAAATGTGCCCACAAATGCTTAATTCTTCTATCCATTCCCATTTTAAAGATGGCTTCCTTTAAGCGTATACCTGCTGCATTACACAGCTTTTATGCAAAGCCAAGGTTGGATTATACACAAACTGGGAATCCTACCCATGGATAGCTGTTTCAAGGTTACTGCCGATCATCAGCGTGGGGCGAGATCCCAGCTTGTGTAGTGGATATTTTCAATAGGTAGTTCACAACAACAATCATTTCATATATATATATAGTAAATAAATAGTACATTTGTGTTCACATTTAAGCATCTAAAACAAGTTAAAAAAACTTGTTTCCTGCCCAAAATTCTGAGAAATCCAGTTATTGCACTGCATTCTGGGAACATGCAAATGTGCCCACAAAGCCTTTGCTCTTGTAATTCAATACCATTTTAAATTTGGCTTCCTTTAAGCAGATGCCTGCTGTATTACACGGCTTTAAGAAAAGCACAGGACAGAAATTACACAAGCCAGGAAACCTACTGGCGTACAGCTGTTTCAAGGTTACTGTCTCTCATCAGCGTGGGGCCAGGTCCTAGCTTGTGTAGTATATTTTATGAGGAGGTAGTTCACCAAAACAATCATTTATGGTGGGCAAAAGTGCATTAGAAGCATACATAATCTTATAATGTGAGAAAAAAGGAGCTGATTGTGAGGCGTGGTTGGCACACAAATGTGAAAGCCCTAGGGCAGAATAAAACCTAAATACGCATATTTAGTTACCAGAAAGGATACTGTTACTGCTGGATATACTGTAAGTATTTTTGTGGTAAATCAGCATGAAAGTACTTGGCACGAGTGAGTGACGGTATCTAACCTTATGGGCCACTGTAGTCTAAAATGTTCTATTATGCATGTAAAATACCACATTTAAAAGATTACTATGAAACATTAGTGGTCTGTAGTGTTGCATGAAAAATTGCATTCTATATTGCAAAAAACAGATGGACAATGAGCCCTGCAAATCTCTGGACTGTAACTGGTTTGTATTTGTATCCTCTTTCTTTTAAATTAGCGAATTGCCCATAAAAAAATGACGGCAATCAAATTGTAAGTGAGCTAATGCTGTTTGGTGTATGATAATGAAATAAATAATACATTAATAAATTAATATACTTTACCAATTTTGAAGTAATATATGGAGGAAGCATTCTGTTGAAGAGCTGACAATCTGTTTTGATGTTGCTGCAGCATTAGTGGTGTGGAGCTGCTGTGTAAGCACAATGTGTGCAGTGTAATAGTGTGCATGTGCGAGACCAAACTGTTAGCGTAGCTGTGTACTTCCGCATTAAAATGGCTGCAAATGTGTGTTATGCATCTGTAGCAGAATATTCGTAGGTGTTTTGTGGCGTTTTGCGTGTTTCTTGTGGTGTTTTGCGTGTTTAGAGTGCTGTAGCCTCATATTCGTTTTGTTCGGCAGCCATTTTTTCTCTCGCTTAGAGAATTTTTTAGTGTCTAAACTCTTTTATTTTGAGTTAATTGAAGGTGTAACTTAATTTTTTGAGGTCCTGGATGCTCCCTCTTGCTGTCGGTAAGCTTTTTATGTATGTGTTGTGTGTATTTATTGTGTTTTTAATTTTTTCATGTCCGTGGGTTGCGGACGATTTTGGTAATGGGTGTTAACGTGTCTCGTATGTTGTTTGCGTTGCAACGTAAAGTTTGCGAGGGTTGCAGTTGCTGGCAAGGAGCACCTTCGGCCATCGCGAGCCCGCAAGCGTGAGCAACACAACTATATATGTGATGTAAGACTAGTTATGATAGCAAAGTAGGATCTGCATGAATCCTTGCTTACACTTCCTCTCAAGTTTCTTTCAAGTTTCTAAGGTGGTTCAAACAATGATTTGTTATCTGGCTTTTGTGTTAATAGGTGTTATAATAGGTGATATAATAGTTATATAATATAATTAAAAAAAGGTAATATAGTACATTTTCCAAAATGTAATTATAAAAATGTTTATTTATGAGCAGCCAATATTTTAAGCATAGATGTAAAATAGTATAAAACGATGGGATATTAAGAAGTTGGATAATTGCGTTTCAAAACCAGATATTCTGTAGTATATATATCTCTTTTACTACAAAATTTAAGACTGTGACTTGCATATATATTGGTTACACAGAATATTAAAAAACAATAGCACTAGTTTGACCTCATGATCGTAAAATAACATGGTTATTTTAAGTTAATTTGTATGTGATTTCTTGCACACACTGCATCATACTCCTACTTAAGTAAATAAAGTCAGGAACATTATCAGACGTTATTTGCATGGGACACTTTAGTGGAAGAAGTTATGGTCCAATTTTAATGGTCATTTAGCTTTGTATGAATAATTCATGATGGCTCTGACACTATAGGGAGAAGGAAGGATCTCCCGTTGGTGCGCTGCACCGGGGCCCCTGCTCCAGGAGGGCCCAGTGCTGTCTACATCATTCCCCCTTACATTTCTTCCCCATCTTCTCTTCCACCCTTCTCCTCGACTCCCCTTCACTTCATCTGCCTTTGTTCTTAATTCCCCTTCCCCATCTCTTACTGAATGTTGTGGACAGGTGATCAGAGGCGCTGCAGGAAATTCTTTGTGTCAAATTTATTGAAGATTTTTTTGTCTTTTTACTACTTGCAAGGCTTATTTGCTTATTATGTGTTTCAACTCCACGATACCAGTTTATTTTATATTTAAATACCATTCATTTACCAATATTAAGCCATTAACATATAAAATATGCTGCTAGGTGTTATTTATATTTAGCAGTGTATGTCATATGTTAATATTATATAATATAATTGAAAAAAAAAAATGCTAAAGTGGGGTTGAAACCCACAATGCTGAATAGATGCGTTGGGTCCCCCATGGGGTTTCCCAGAAGAGTAATGGGGTCCTTATTGACCCCCATGACACCTAAAACGAACCCCATTACCAAGGGTGTCTCATTAGACCCACATTGTAACCTGACCACCATGACACCAAACATTACCCTCCCTTGGACGATCCTCCAGGGATGATCCTCAATCTTTGTCCCTGGATAAGAGGACACATCCATGTTGATAGTAGAAATTCGTCCTCTTCTTTCTTGATTGAAGATCCTTAATCCTCTCTTCAGCCTAGAGCTAAAAAAATCCTGCCAAGCTAAAAAAACACAGATTTTAATTTATCAAAAACAGAGATTGAATTGTGTGCCTTCTAATTAGTTAGCTTAATTAGAGATCTCTATTTCCCCTATTCTGATGTTGTGAAATATTAGCTAATCAGGCCACTCATGCAATGGTCCGGATGCCATAGAGGTCCATAGGAACCCTTATGGTAGTGATGTTTATATTGTGTGCCATGATTATTAGTTAGGGATCCCCATGGTATACAAATTATTGTAAGGGTCATGGGGTACATAGCTGTGGTGGCAGCTTTACAGATTGGTGCCCCACCCTCTCACACTATGACATATTCGGGTTGGAGATTGAGGGAGCCCAACTGGTAAGCCACTAGACAAGAGCAGAGGGGAAATTAATAGCTTTATGATATTTACATAGTTACACAGTAATTGAGATTGAAAACATACTTGTAGTCCATCAAGTTCAACCTTTTTAGATCTCCTCTGAACTGCAATATGCAGATTAATTGCTAATAGTTAATTTATCCAGATGAAGGCAAACTGAAAAAAAAACCTAGTGAAAGATTCCTCCCTGGATCAATACTCCCTCTCTAATTATCCATTATAGCCCTGAAAGTCCTTTTTATTTAAAAATATATCCAATCCCTTTTTAATGTTATCTATTGAATTCGTTGTCTCCTCCTCCTTTGGTAGAGAATTCCACAGATTAACCACCCTTACTTTGAAGAACCCTTTTCTTTCTTTAAGGTGGAATTTTTTTACTTCTAACCTCAAAGGAATGCCCAATTGTCAGTTGAAAACCTCTTGGCACAAAAAGTTCCCATGATAAAGCCTTATATTGACCCTGGATGTATTTAAATAAGGTAATCATATCCCCTCTTAGATGTCTTTTTTCTAGAGAAAATAAGTTTTATTTGATTAGTCTTTCTTCATAACTTGGCCCCTCCATTCCTCTTAGTAGTTTTGTTGCCCTCCTCTGTACTTTTTTCAGCTCTAAAATGTCCTTTTTATGTAGTGGTGCCCACAATTGTACTCCATATTCCAAATTAGGGCGTACTAGGGATTTGTATAGTAGCAGTATATTTGCTACCCTTGCTTCTATACCCTTCTTAATACATGCTAATATTTTGCTTGCCTTTGCAGATGCTGCTTGGCATTGAGAACTGTTACATAGGTGGTTGTCCACAAGCACTGCCAAATCCCTTTCAATATCTGATACCCCTAGATTTGCCCCATTAAGATTATAAATTGCATGGCTATTTTTCCTTCCTAGATGCATATCTTTACATTTATTTGTATTAAATCTAATCTGCCATTTAGTCACCCATTTCTCTAATTTATGCAAATCCCTTTGGAGGGATTTAATAACCTTGCACAACTTCATGTCATCAGCAAAAATGGAGACACTTTCCAATCCTACTTCTAAGTCATTAATAAATATGTTAAAAAAGGAAAGGACCAAATACTGAACCCTGAGGAACCCCACTTACCACATTGTTCCAATCAGAGTATGTTCCATTTACAACAACCCTTTGCTTCCTGTCTTTTAGCCAGCTCTCAATCCATGAGCAGATATTTGCTACAATTCCTTTATCTCTTAGTTTGCTCAATAGTCTCCCATGTGGCACTGTATCAAAAGCCTTTGCAAAATCCAAAAAGACTACATCCAATGAGTTGCCTTGATCCAAGTTCCAACTAAACTCTTCATAGAAACTAATTAGATTTTGTCATGACCAGGGCCTGACTGGACTGTTTTGGACCATGGCCTGGGTCTGGGCAGGCAAGACATTACCCTGTTTATTATTATGGTTATGTATTTCTTAGTGCTTATTGTTAAAATATGATTACACTAGTATGAATCGTGTTTTGCGTTCTGTATAGTTTAGAATGACATGGTACCTATGCTACTTGTTGTCATGCACAGTCTAGATAGTTTGCTAGAATACTGTGCCAAGGCCCTGAGATGAACAGTTCCTGCCCTGTGAGATCCAGTGGGACTTATATTGTTTATAATGTTTACTAGCGACTTGCCCATCAAAAATGATGGGGCAATTAAATTGTAAGGCAGGTAATGCTGTTTGCCACAGACAGTAAGTGTTTTGGTCGTCTGAGATCCTTTGGCGATCATTGCGAGCCTCTTGGTTGGTGTATTTTTTGTTATTGCGAGCCTGTCTCCTGGTATAGTTTGTGTCCTATGAGCACCATGGGATCCTTGTGAGTCTTGCGCTAAACGTCTTTGCTGTTTATTGCAATACTGTGTTTTTTTTTGTCTATATGTCGTTTTTCATGATCATTAATTAATTAATTAATGAAATCATAAATTAATATACTTTACCTATGTGTAATGAATATATGCCGCAAGCAATGTGCCGAAGAGCTAACAAGCTGTTTTGATGTTCCTGCAGCATACAATGTAGATTTGCACTGTTGTTGAGCTGAGGTGTAAGTGTCAGCAATGTGTGCAGTGTGTAGTGTAAATAGGCTGCGTGCGCGAGGGGAAACCGTTAGTGTAGCTGTGTACATGTAAGTTAGTGTTGTAAAATGGCGGAGAATGTGTATGTGGTACGCGGGTGTGGATGATTTAGCATCCTTGCCAATAGTGTATCTTGTACCTCGTACAGCTTTTTGTAAAAGTCGTATGTGCTCGGTGGTGTTTTGCGGCTTTAGGGGTCGTGTAGACTCGTTTTCGTTTCTTCTGCGGCCATTTTTTCTCTTGCTTAGGGGATTTTCGAGTGTCTCATTGCAGCCGAAGTTGGAGCCTCCACCTTCTGCAAATGCAGAACTGCGTCCCTCGTTTCATAGTTTGACAACTATTATATGTGATGATTGGGTACAAATTATGTTTCATGCTATAGGGATTGTAAATAACATAGTAGATATTCTGCAGAGTACAATTCTGCAGGCTACTGCATTGGCCTACACCCAACAACGTAGTCTCATAGATAATCCTTGAACACACACTTCAAGATTACAGCCATGGCAACTACAAGGCCAGTAGTGTCAATCAGTAGGGAGGCTGGACAGATGCCCCTACACAAAGGAGTTCATCACCAGATAAGGGTACTTGAGCAATTATCTACATGATCCACTGCAGAGAGAATCTGACATCACTAGATGTAAAGGGTCTCCCAGGGAACCATGGGCAGGCTATTGCAAATTGGTCTCTCGTCTATGTACCCAAGAATGGGGCTTACTGTAATTGTCCAGCCTCTGTATATATGTTGCTGTTTCTGAATAAAGAGTGAGTCCTGATTTTTTCATATAAACAAAGTGTGGAACTATTTATTGTGTGCCTGTATCATTTGCACAAATTCTTGGGCGTTGTCTCTATCCTGAAGCCATCTTTTGTGCACGGTTCTGATGTGGTAAGTTTGAACTAGGTTGTTATCAAGCCCCATTGAAGAAGCAGGTTGTGACAGATTTGTTTGACATGAACTATCCTTCGTAAATCCATGTTGGCTCCTACTTATAATCCTGTTTAAATAGACATGTTCTTGTATACTATCCCTTATTAACCATTATAAAAGCTTTCCCACTATAGAGAGTTGAAGTTTACAGGTCTATAATTTCCCGGATTTGTTCTTTCTCCCTTCGTAAATATAGGTATCATCTCTGCCTTTCTCCAGTCATCTGGTAGTGAGAGAATCTTGAAAAATTACATATAATGGTTTGGCTATTACAGAACACAGCTCTCTCAGTACCCGTGGATGTATTCCATCAGGACCTGGGGCTTTATTAACATTTATTTTTTCCAACCTCTTTTGGATTTTTTCCTGCATTAACCAATTATTTGGTGAAGGTAGAATTGCCTCATTATGTCGCAGTGTCCCAACCACTGGTACCTCCCTTGTGTATACCGAAGAAAATAACCTACTTCGCTCATCTGCCTTTTCCTGGTCACTGATTGTCAGACAGCCTGTGTCACATTGTAATGTTCCTATAACTTCCTTCCTGGCCTTCTTCCCTTTAATATATTTAAAAAATATTTAGGGTTAGTCTTACTCTCCTTTGCAACTAACTTTTCATTTTCAATTTTAACCAGTCTAATATCCCTTTTGCAAGCCTTGTTGACTTCCTTGTACTCACGTAAAGCAGTCTCTGTCCCCTCCTTTTTGTATAATTTAACTGCCAGTTCTTTTATTCCTCATCTTCATCTTTAAGTCATTGTTAAGCCCCATGGGTTTTGATTTACTCCTTCTACTTTTATTTCCACATGGTATATGGTGATAAGTATGTATATTTAGTAAGGATTGTCCATTTATGTTCAGTATTTTTACCCATCAGTTCTCTGTCCCAGTCTATACTTTGTATTGTTGACCTTTAAAATCTGCCCTTTAAAATGAAGTGTTTTTGTTGGTCCCTTACAGGTTTTTTTTTTTTATTCAATCTCAACTGAGACTGTATTGTGGTTAATGCTTCCCAAAGGTTGCTCTATTTCAACTTTTTTTTTTAAATATTTTTTTTATTAAGAATACAAGTTAATTCCATAACACAAGTGTTTCAAAAATAAAACATTAGTAACGTAACTAGAACACTTAATACATGACAACACATACATATAACCTTTTAAACCTAACCTTAAGACTCCAAGTGTCCCAACATGAGGCCCATTTCAATATGATTGCTCAAAGTTGGCTGAGATAACGCACATGTTACTGTATATATACATTTAAGTTTAATCAAAACGTCACTATATTCTGGTACTGCCGATTTCCATGTTTTGGCTAACGTAATCCTCACTGCTAAAAACACTTGGTGTGATAAGAGTTGAGCCTCATTACTGAGACCCTCTGTGGGGAGGCCTAAGAGAGCTTCTTCTGGCTTTTGGGGAATCCTGTGCCCCCATAGTCTCTCCAAATTATCATAGGTCTCCAACCAATTGTGGGCGATCTTAGGGCAGTCCCAGAGAACATGTTTAAGGGTGCCCAGTGTGACATCCCCTAAAACAGTTACCATCCACTGACGGTTTAGAGAGTTGCATCCTAGCTGGTGTTAAATACCACCTCAAAATGGTATTATGTGCATATTTAGTGAGGAGCCTGTGGCCTGCTTATGTATCTTATTCCACTGTGCATCAGTTATATCAAGTTCCGACTCCCAAGAATGTTGCCCTATTTCAACATTTCATACTATATAATTATTATTTGTGATGAAGTCCAAGATAGCCTAATTTCTAGTAGGTTCTTGTATAACCTGGGCCAGATAATGATCTCTGAGTGTACTTTAGAACCTGCTCTTCTTAGCTGAACTCCTGGTCTCATTCATCCAGTTTATTTCATGGTAGTTAAAATCTCCAATTATTAAAATTTGACCATGCTTAGCTGCATTTCCAATTTGTAACAATAATTGCACTTTCAATCATATTTCGGGGTTTATAGCATACTCCTACTAATATTATTTTGGAATTTGCTCCTCCGCTATTTAACTCTACCCACAAACATTCAACATTATTGCTAGTTCTCACTTGAGTACAATCTCTATAGCAGGGATGGAATGCACCTTAATGATGAGGGCGCTTTTGTGCTAGGGGATAGGATAGTAGAACGGCTGGGGGAGTTTTTAAACTTGTAGGTGGGGGGGAGGGACTATATAGAAGTATTGGGGTAAATAGGGTAGAGAGGGAAAGGGATGAATTAGTTACCCATGGGGGAGGAGAAGGGGGAGGGTTACAATAGAAAGTAGGGAGGTATTAATAGGGGCCTCAAATACAGTGGCAGGCACTTCACAACAGCAGAGCCATAGCAACATAAAGTGTATGATTGCTAAAGCAAGGAGTTTGCCTGGGAAAATGGATGAGCTAGAAATATTAGCAGTACAAGAAAAATGGTGCTTAATAGGCATTACGGAAACATGGTGGGATGAATCTCATGACTGGACTGTTAATCTGGATGGTTATAACCTATTTAGGAAAGATAGGGGAAATGGTAAAAGAGGAGGAGGGATCTGCCTTTATGTTAAGCCTGAATTTAAGCCTATAGTCAGAGAATATATTTATGCTGGCACTAACGGCATCATTGAATCTTTGTGGGTTGAGCTAAATAGTGGAGGAGCTAATTCTAAACACATATTGGTGGGAGTATGCTATAAACCCCCAAATATAGCTGAAAGTGAGGAAATACAAATATTGTTACAGATTGGAAATGCAGCTAAGCAATGGGAGACTTTAATTATCCTGAAATAAACTGGATAAATGAGACCAGCAGCTCAGCTAAGGGGAGCAGGTTCTTGAGTACACTCAGGGATCATTATCTGGCCCAGGTAATACAAGAACCTACTAGAAATGGGGCCATCTTGGATTTAGTCATCACAAGTAATATTGATATAATATCAAATGTAAAAATAGGGGAACCCTGGGGGAACAGTGATCACAACACAGTCTCATTTGAGATTGAATACAAAAAACAGAGTTGTAAGGGGCCAACAAAAACTCTAAATTTTAAAAGGGCTAACTTTAATGGGCTACGGGCAGCAATACAACATATAGACTGGGACAAAGAACTTACAGGGAAGAATACTGAAAATAAATGGACAACATTCAAATCCTTACTAAATAAACATACTCATCAGCATGTACCATGTGGAAATAAAATGAATAGGAGTAAATCACATCCTATGTGGCTTAACAATGACTTAAAGATCATGTTGAGGAAAAAGAAACATGCATTTAAATTATACAGAGGCAGCTTTATGTGACTATAAGGAAATCAACAAGTCTTGCAAAAGGGCTATTAGACTGGCTAAAATAGAAAATGAGAAGTCAGTTGCAATGGAAAGTAAGACTAACCGAAAAATATTTTTTAAATATATTAATGGGAAGAAGGCCAGGAAGGAATCGATAGGACCATTACAATGTGACACAGGCCATCTGATAATTAGTGACCAGGAAAAGGCAGATGAGCTAAATAGGTTATTTTCTTCGGTATACACAAGGGAGATACCAGTGGTTGGGACACCGCAACATAATGGGGCTACACTACTTTTACTAAATAATTGGTTAAAGCAGGAAGTAATACAACAGAGGTTTTAGAAAATAAATGTTAATAAAGCCCCAGGTCCTGATGGAATACATCCAAGGGTACTGAGGGAGCTGGGTTCTGTAAAAGCCAAACCATTATATCTAATCTTTCAAGACTCACTCACTACAGGGTCTCTAACAGATGACTGGAGAAAAGCAGAGGTGATACCTATATTTAAGAAGGGATCTAGAGCAAATCCGGGGAATTATAGACCAGTGAGCCTCACTTCTGTAGTGGGGAAGCTTTTAGAAGGGTTAATAAGGGATAATATACAAGAATATGTCTATTTGAACAGGATCATAGGTAGCAGTCAACACGGATTTATGAAGGATAGGTCGTGTCAGACCAATCTAATTAGTTTTTATGAGGAGGTTAGTAGGAACTTGGATCAGGGCAACTCAGTGGATGTAGTCTTTTTAGATTTTTCAAAGGCATTTGATACAGTGCCACATGGAAGACTAGTGAGCAAACTAAGGGATACAGGAATTGCAGTAAATATCTGCTCATGGATCGAGAGCTGGCTAAAAGACAGGAAGCAAAGGGTTGTTGTGAATGGAACATACTCCGATTGGTCTAATGTGATAAGTGGGGTTCCTCAAGGTTCAGTATTAGGACCTCTCCTTTTTAACATATTTATTAATGACATTGAAGTAGGACTCGAATGTAGTGTCTCCATTTTTGCTGATGACACTACGTTGTGCAAGGTAATAAAATCAGATAATGATGTACTTTCCCTACAAAAGGATTTGCATAAATTAGAGAAATGGGCGGCTAAATGGCATATGAGATTTAATACAAATAAATGTAAGGTTATGCATTTGGGAAGGAACAATAGCCAAGCAATCTATAATCTTAATGGAGCAAATCTAGGGGTATCAGATATTGAAAGGGATTTGGGAGTACTAGTGGACAACCACCTAGGTAACAGCGCTCAAAGCCAAGCAGCGGCTGCAAAGGCAAATAAAATATTAGCATGTATTAGGAAGGGTATAGAAGCCAGGGAAGAAGATATAATTCTGCCACTATACAAATCCCTAGTACGTCCTCATTTGGAATATGGAGTACAAATTTGGGCACCACCTCATAAAAAAGACATTTTAGAGCTGGAAAAAGTACAGAGAAGGGCTACAAAACTAATAAGGGGAATGGAGGGGCTAACATAAAGAAAGACTAACAAAATTAAACGTATTTTCGCTAGAAAAAATGCGTCTAAGAGGAGATATGATTACGTTATATAAATACATCCAGGGTCAATATAAGGCTTTGTCAAGTGAACTTTTTGTAGCAAGAGATTTTCAACTGACAAGAGGACATCCTTTGAGGTTAGAGGAAAAAAAATTTCACCTTAAACAAAGAAAAGGGTTCTTCACAGTTAGGGTGGTTAAACTGTGGAATTCTCTACCAAAGGAGGTGGTGACAGCGAATTCGATAGACAACTTCAAAAAGGGGTTAGATATATTTTTGAATAAAGAGGGCATTCAAGGCTATCCTAGATAACTAGCAAAGGAATATTGATCCAGGGAGAAATGTGATCGCCAGTTTCTGGGGTCAGGAAGGAATTTTGCTTTTTTTTCCCCTTATGAGACAATTGGCAAAGTTTCAATGGGGTTTTTTTTTTTTCTGTTTGCCTTCCTCTGGATCAAATAACAATTAACAAAAAATAATAAATAGTCCACATTAAAAAGATCAATAGAGATCTAAAAAGGTTGAACTTGATGGACTAACTCTTTATTCATCCTCCAATACTATAATATTAATAATTATTTAATCAATAATTTAATTAATAACTATTCCGCATATTGCATATCAGAGGAGATCTTAACAGGTTGAACTTGATGGACTGAAAGTCTTTTTCAACCTTAATTACTATGGGCCTCATTCAATTGCGATTTGGCCAATTGAATAGTGCTCTAAATAAGCACATAACATATTTTTTCAAAGACATTTTTAGTTAGTGAAAACCTTGCTTTTGGGTAGATGTTTAATAACTAAAAACTTCTTTAAAAAATATATGTTATGTGCTTATTTAGAGCCCTATTCAATTGGCCAAATTGCAATTGAATGAGGCCCTATGTAACTATGTAACTACTATAAATATCTTCTTTGACTATAGGCTTAAATTCAGACTTTACATACAGACAAATCCCTCCCCATATTTTACCGTTGCCCCTATCTTTCATAAATAGCATATAACCATCTAGATTAACAGTCTAGTCATGAGATTCATTCCACCCTGTTTTAGTAACGCCTATTAAATCCCATTTCTCATTAACTGCTAATAATTCTACCTCTCCAATTTTTCTGGCAAGCTTCTGGCATTAGCAAGCATACACCTTATGTTAGGAGTCTGTAGTTCTGAAGTGCCTGCCACTGTACTTGAGTTACCTAGCAATACCTCCCTATTTACTATACTAACCCTCTCCCCATCTCCTTCCATTGACTAGTTAATATTTAAATTTTATTAACTAAATATAATTGGATTTTCATTATGCTAAATGACATTTTTAAAAGCTCATGACTTTTACCATTATTGTGTCATTTTAGTCACATGTGAGACTCACCTCCTTGTGCACCCTTCACTCTCCAGTTACAATTCTTAATTTCCTTGTGCTATATCCCAAATCATAGGTGCTGTCACTGTGTATATATGCATATATTTAGTAGGTTAGGTACACTTATATACAGAGTTATCACTGCATAAATGCACTTATGTGCATGCACAAGGTTCAGTGGCCCTACATTGGAATCTTTAAGTATCATTTGCTGCTATGTGCCTGGGCCTTGTGGGCCTTGACAGACAGATACCACTGGTGGAGGTACAACATTGCTCTTTGTATAGTTATTGATCTCAACTCACATTTTAACACACAAGAATTGGGCTCAGTAATTTATAAGGACTAATCTTTTATCTATCTGGAATACACCCAAATTACAGAAAACAGAACTAGGGCAAATTCTCTCGGGATAATCATTAATGTGAGATTAAATCCATTACCATTTTTGCAAGTCATCATGCATTTGTTGATTTTTTTTTCTTTTACATTAGAGTTTATTGAATCTGTGAGAAACAATCCGATATATGAATGATAACAGGGCATATAAAATTGGCATTGGATTTACAAAATAATTATTTATTTGTGTTTTGTTTTTAAATTTCAAACTGTGAATATATATATATATATATATATATATATATATATATATATATATATATATATATATATATCCTGCATATACAAGTTTAATCAGGGCCGGATTTACATTTTTGGAGTCCCTAGGCAGTGAACTCTAAGGCACCACTGTGCACATGTAGTGTGCACTACCGTTTTTTGCATTGATGTATGTAAGCATTCACACACATACATCACACGTATGCACACTCACAAACATACACACATACACACCACACATCACTCACACACATACACACATACTGTTTTTTGCATTGATGTATGTAAGTATTCACTCACACATATAACAATCATACATCACACGCATACATACACACCACACATCACTCACACACCACATACATACACAAACACACACACATCAAACATCCCTCACACACATCACATACATACACATCATACACATATCACATACACACAGATCACATACACATCAAACACACCACATACATACACACACACCACATACATACATACATATACACACACCTTATACATACACACACTTCATACATACATACACACACCACATACATACACTGCATACATATACACACACCACATACACACACATACACACTACATACATACATACATACACACACACGCCACATACATACATACACCACATACATACATACACATCACATACACATGCACCACATAAATACACAAACACACCACACATCCATCACACACATAATACGCATCTTACACACATCACGTACACACACACACATCACACACACCACATAAATACACATATCTCACACATACATATACACCACATACATACACATTACACACATACACACCACATACATACGTACACATATACACGCACCACATGCCTACACACACGCATCACACATCCATCACACACATTATATAAATATACATACACACACACATACATAAACACACATATCACACACACACCAAAACATGCACACATCACATTCATACACACATCACACACATATATACACAAACACCACATACATAAACACACACATATCACTCACATACACATCACATACATATACACAAACATCACATACCACATACATACATACACATACACACACCTCATACATATACACACACCACATACATACACACAAACACCATATAAATATACATACACCACATACATACATACACTCCTCATACAAACACACACATACACACACTCCTCAAACATACACATACAAACATACGGTACATACACACACACCATACATGCACACACACATACACCAATAACATTTATTATTAACATACTGTACATACACACACCACACACACATATAACACTTTTACAACACACACATCATACACACACACAAACCATTAACATTTATTCTGTTTACTAGAGGGCAGCTAGGCAGAATAGAAAAGTCTGCTTGTGTCATGGACTCCCTGGATCAAGTTCCTGAAGCTCCTTCTCCTCATGTGTAGAAGCAGCGCTGCTGGAGGAAATAGGAGGACTGAGGGAGGAGCCAGGTCATCTTGGGTGCGCTGTATAAAATGTCCCCTAGTTATTTCCTGTCCTTGCAGACAGTGCTGTGTTCTAGGAAGCGAAAATGAGGCGCACCTGTCAGAGGCCGCCTGTAGGCTAGTGCCTATAATGCCTAATGGATAATCTGGCCCTGAGCTTAATGGGAAGCTCATTCAAATTAAAAGCACCCATAGTCTTTAGAACGTAGCATACCAAATCATTTCAGTAAAGAAGGATCATTGCAGTTTATTTGCTTATTAAAAACAATTAGTCAAGTTTAGTTATTCAAAATATTATGTAGAAAATATTTGACTAAAGAGGTCCTTTCATTCACAGTTATTGTACTGTTCTGTATGAAGCAAGATATTTTGCTTCATCTGCTTTAGTCAATGTCCCCCATATATATTTTTTGCAAGTCATCATGTGGATGTCCTTTTTATTTGTTATTTGTATTACCAAGACATTGTAAACCTTATGCAGCACAACTTAGATGACCCTGCTGTCTAAACACCTTTTGGAACAGAAATTGATTAATAAATACTGATAAGTTTAACTTTTCAAAATACAGTGCTGACAGCAGGGTCAACCAAGGTGCGCAGGAAACTGGTCAGGTCTGCACTGATCGTAGGTGTAAAAGGTTAAATAAGTCTGGTAAGGTATACAGCTGTCACTGATAGTTGCCATTATTGTATTACTTAAAATGGCATACAAAGGGCAGAAGACATTCAAAGTCCATACACAGAAAATGGTGTGGGGGGGATGGGGGCTACTAATCACTGAGATAAGGTGAAAAGATTGGAGATATGGTGAGAAGAGCTGTTGTTCCCCATAGGAAATAGTACACAGTAAATCAGGAGATAACATGAGATTCATTTGACATGCTTAGTAAATTCCCCCCAATGTGTGAGAGATAAAAAAAAAAAATATATGTATTCAATCCATTGAATCTAAATAAGCTTTAAAAATCAATTTCGTTTTCTGTGTAAATTCTGGTATATTTCTGTCAGATTATGTGAATACATAACACTTTCTGGGCAGGTGCTACAATATTATTATTTTATTATTATTTGTTAATGCACTAACATATTCCGTATCGCTATACATTGTGTTCAAAGCAAAACAATATTAACACAGTGCAATGAATGGAGGGCCCTGTCTTTGAGATTAGAATCTGGTGTCCATAGTGCATTCCCAAAGCGCCTTGCAAGATTGAAAACTCGCAGACTTATAATCGAAAGGGTTTGGGTGTGGTACAGGAGGGTGAAAGATGCATTGTGGATGTATACATAATATATATATTTCTTAACTATATATTGGTGTTATCATACTCTTAGTGACTTTACACACGCTCTTAACAGGACTCTTTAGACAATATTTCTTGGGTTTATTTAAATGTTTTAAAGAGATGACTCAATTTATCCTCCTCATTATAATCCTCATATAAAATGCAATACTTCTAAAATACCCCCAGAGTAACATATTCTTACTTTCTGGAGTTGCCTCTTTTCTTTCACACCGACAGGGGGTGACATGCTGTGTGCCCTTGTACAAGCATTGCACTGGTTGGTGGAAGTCCCTCCTCTGTGGGTGTGGACTTAGGTCCCAGTTTTGAAACATGACACCCTACATGATAGAGAACAGTAATAAAAGGAGGAGTTCCAGAAGGTAAAATTGTGTTACTCTGGAAGCTTCTTGATATAATACAGCAATGATCTCAATCCAACAGAAATAGTTGTCAGTTTGTAGTTTGATATTGAGCTGGTATTTCTCTTTGTGGAACTAATAACTGCTACTGTACAGACCCAATAGTGAAGTGGTGTGAAAATTACAGGTGAGTATGGCGCAGTTTTTTCCAGATTACAGTGCCTTGCAAAAGTATTCACCCCCCTTGACTTTTTACCTATTTTGTTACATTACAGCCTTAAATTCAGTGTTTTGTTTATCTGAATTTTATGTGATGGATCAGAACACAATAGACTAAGTTGGTGAAGTGAAATGAGAAAAATATATACCGTATATACTCGAGTATAAGCCGAGTTTTTCAGCCCTTTTTTTAAGGCAAAAAAGGGCACCCTCTGCTTATACTCGAGTCACTCTCCCCCTGTGTCTCTCTAACCCCCCCGTGTGTCTCTAACCCCCCCGTGTGTCTCTCTACCCTCCCCCGTTTGTCTCTCGACCCTCCCCCGTGTGTCTCTCTACCCTCCCCATGTCTCTTTCCCTACCCCCTCCTCAACCTAAACCCCCTCCTCCACCTAAACCCCCTAAATACCTCCCCCCTCTCCCCTCACTTACCTGCTTGCGCTGCGCTCCTTGACCCGGCGCCGGGTCAAGGAGCGGAGGCCGGAGCACAAGTCGGTAAGTGAGGGGAGAGGGGGGAGGTATTTAGGGGGGTTTAGGTGGAGGAGGGGGGTTTAGATTGTGGAGTGGGGTTGAGGAGGGGGGTTGGGGTTGAGGGGGGAGGTTGAGGGGGTTTGAGGAGGTGAGTTGGGTTTGAGGGGGGTTGAGGTTGAGGAGGGGGGTTGAGGGGGGTTGAGGTTGAGGATGGGGGGTTGATGATGAGGATGGGAGGGTTGAGGAGGGGGATTAGGATGGGGGTGTTGAGGAGGGAAGATGAGGAGGGAGGTTGAGGATGAGGAGGGAGGTTGAGGAGGGAGTTGAGGATGAGGAGGGAGGTTGAGGATGAGGAGGGAGGTTGAGGATGAGGAGGGAGGTTGAGGATGAGGAGGGAGATTGAGGATGAGGAGGGAGGTTGAGGAGGAAGGTTGAGGATGAGGAGGGAGGTTGAGGAGTGGGGTTGAGGAGGGTGATAAGGGAGGGGGAAGAGACACAGGGAAGGGAGAGGTTGGAAGAGACACAGGGAAGGGAGAGGGGAGAAGAGACACGGAGAGAGAGGGGGACACAGAGGGCACAAGAGGGACACAGGGGGCAGCACATTTCCCACCCTCGGCTTATACTCGAGTCACTCATTTTACCCAGTATTTTGTGGTAAAATGGGTGCCTCGGCTTATACTCGGGTCGGCTTATACTCGAGTATATACGGTACATTAAACTATTTTTTAGAAATAGAAAACAGAAAATTGGCATGTGCGTATGTATTCACCCCCTTTATTATGAAGCCCATAAAACGCTCTGGTGCAACCAATTACCTTCAGAAGTCACATAATTAGTGAAATGATGTCCACCTGTGTGCAATCTAAGTGTCACGTGATCTGTCATTACATATGCACACCATTTTTGAAAAGCCCCAGAGGCTGCAGCACCTAAGCAAGAGACACCACTAACCAAACATGGTATGCCATGAAGACCAAGGAACTCTACAAACAAGTAAGGGACAAGTAAGGGTTTTTGAGAAGTACAAGCCAGGGTTAGGTTATAAAAAAATATCCAAATCTTTGATGATCCCCAGGAGCACCATCAAATCTATCATAACCAAATAGAAAAAAACATGGCACAACAGCACACCTTCCAAGAGATGGCCGCCCACCAAAACTCACGGATCGTGCAAGGAGGACATTAATCAGAGAGGCAGCACAGAGACCTAAGGTAACCCTGGAGGAGCTGCAGAGTTCCACAGCAGAGACTGGAGTGTGTGTACATAGGACGATAATAAGCCGTATGTTCCATAGAGTTGGGCATTATGGCAGAGTGGCCAGAAGAAGCCATTACTTTCAGCAAAAAACAAAATGGCATGTTCTGAGTTTGCGAAAAGGCATGTGGTAGACTCCCAAAATGTATGGAGGAAGGTGCTCTGGTCTGATGAGACTAAAATGTTACTTTTCAGCCATCAAAGAAAATGCTATGTCTGGCGCAAACCCAACACATCACATCACCCAAAGAACACCATCCCCACAGTGGAACATGGTGATGGCAGCATCATGCTGTGGGGATGTTTTTCCCCAGCCGGGACTGGGAAAACTGTTCAGAGTTGAGGGACAGATGGATGGTGCTAAAAACAGGGATATTCTTGAGCAAAACCTGTACCACGCTGTGCGTGATTTGAGGCTAGGACAGAGGCTCACCTTCCAGCAGGACAATGACCCCAAACACACTGCTAAAGCAACACTTGAGTGGTTTAAGGGGAAACATGTAAATGTGTAGGAATGGCCTAGTCAAAGCCCAGGCCTCAATCCAATAGAAAATCTGTGGTCAGACTTAAAGATTGCTGTTCACAAGCGCAAACCATCCAACTTGAAAAGCTGGAGCAGTTTTGCAAGGAGGAATGGGCAAAAATCCCAGTGGTAAGTTGTGGCAAGCTCATAGAGACTTATCCAAAGCGACTTGGAGCTGTGATTGCCGCAAAAGGTTGCTCTACAAAGTATTGACATTAGGGGGGTGAATAGTTATGCACATTGACTTTTTCTGTTATTTTGTCCTATTTGTTGTTTGCTTCACAATAAATAAAAAAATAAAAAAACATCTTCAAAGTTGTGGGCATGTTCTGTAAATTAAATGATGCAAATCCTCAAACAATCCATGTTAATTCCAGGTTGTGAGGCAACAAAACACGAAAAATGCCAAGGGGGTGAATACTTTTGCGAAGCACTGTATGTTGTAAGAAACCTGGGCCCCATTTTGTAAGATCAGGTGTCCCATGAGAGTAATCTCTGTTAAAAGCTAGTTGGTAACTTTGGGTAGTGCACAGAGTTTATAATGTTCTGCATTGAAATTTGGAAGTCCTGGTAGAAGGTCCTGTAATGGGAGAAGGTTGTAACCAAGGGGAGATACACTGAAGAATAAAGGGGGATTTGTACTTCAGCTCTATCAAAACTTTTGAAACCCCAACAGGGTTAAATGAAATATGTTGAGACTCTCTTCCGTATTGTATATGTAATAATTAATATTCCATTAGTGGTGCTGATACAAAATTCAACAAAAGATACACTTTATTAGGGTAGAGAGTACATTTCACTGGAAAATGTATTGAACTGCTAAACTGTGCACAGGATGTGATGACAACACAATGCTAACTTTACTTAAATCTCAGTTAAAAGCTTTTAGTGATCAAAGAATAAAAATCAGTCTCTAGCAAGAAAAATTGAAATGCCCCGCAATGAGCTATTAGTACAGTCTTGCGTTTTAGTCATGCAGAAGTTGCAATAACTGTCCATTAATATTTTTGTAGACTATTTACAATATTAATATTATTATTAAGTTTGCGAGTTTTCAATCTTAGATGGTGCTCTGGGAAAAATACTTTGGACCCTGGATTCTAATCTCAAAGGCCCTCATTCTATTACTGGCCGTAAATCGGCCGTAAGGCTGCGATTCCTTGCGGGGGTTCTGTTAACTCGCGATTCTATTATACGGCCCCGCAAGAATCTCCTCTTACGGCCGGCCGCATATCTTGGAACCGGCCGTAAGTTGTGAAATCTAAAAACGCAAAAATAAATTCAAGCCTGCACTGTACAGCTCTGTAAATGCTAGGGATCATATTGGGGGACATGAGGATTAAAAGTAACCCACTCTCAAGCTTGCACATCAGCCCAAACCCGAGTTCAAATTAACTGTTTATTTTCCGGCTGCGGCGTGGGCGGGTCTGAAGTGCTCCAAGCACTCTGGACTTTTTACATGGATATTTTACGGATATTAAAAATAAAATATTTTACGGATTTGAGTATAGGATAATTATGTGCTATTTTTTCTAACACCTAAAATCCCTTTATAGTCTTCTCAAAGTGCAGGATGGCTTTATTTGAGCTATTTTATGTGCTTAATTGGTGCTAGCGGGACCTCTTTCCTGCAAGTAAGCGGCGGTTTGCTTTTAGCCTTGCAGAGAGGTTTCCCGGAGCAATTGAATTGCAAATAGGAATTTCTTACGGCCGAAACTCTTGCGGCCGTTTTAGATCAAAGGCTTTCCTCTGGCGCGAGCGGCCGCAAGAGATAGCAAGGCACCGGCCGCAAGCCTGCCGGAATCCCCGGCCGGAGGGGAATAGAATAGCCGAATAGCTTGCGGCCGGTCCTTGCGGCCCCGCAACAGCTGCGGCCGCTAATAGAATGAGGCCCAAAGACAGGGCCCTCCATCCTTTGCAACATGTTAATATTGTTATTGCTTTTTGCCTTGATCGTAACCAATATATAGAGCTATGGAATATGTTGGAGCAAGGGGCGTAAGAACTGAGGGGGATGGGGGGGACAAATTCATCCAAGATTAAATCCATCCCAGATTAAATTAAACTTGATTTTGCATTACCAGACTTGGCTACAAGAGGGTACCAGTGCTATGGAGCAGTATGTCTTTTCCATGAAAGCTTTTGACCCATAACTTATATAAAAATATATACATAATAAGTTGACATATATATATATATATATATATATATATATATAATTATATTGGCCGGAAAAGGCAATGAGAATTCAAAAAAAAAAAAAAATGTTTTCTTAATAAATAATATTTGTTATTTTCTTTTAACTTATACCTTACATCATAAAGTTTACTTACATGTTTCTGACTACAATTCTACAACAAACTAATATGATTTATTTTAAAAGCATATTGAAAGGAATGTAATTATAAGTAATGGTTTATTTATTGTTTAATAGTTGCTGGAATAAACATGTTACTGAACTCAATGGACTGTACAATTTATTTTATAAATGTTGTTATGGTTCTGCTTTTTTTTACATAAATAGTAATTATAATTTTTTTTAAAGAAAATATAAAATAAAGATAAACTATAAAGGGGTGATATAAGACAATTAGAGGAGTTATAAAACGTTTGAAATAATTATTTTAGCTAAATAAAAAATATTAAAAAAGGAATAAGGAGAATTTGAACTGGTTACCTACAGTATAGAGGTGTTTACCCACTGCACCACATATCTGTATAAGAAGCAATTAGTTTAGAAAGCTTTAAAGTTAAATATTATCAGTGTGATAGCCACAGCCTGAACCTCATTATTTATGAATATTCTTGTGGGAGGGGGCCATACAAACAAGAACAATACATGACAATATCTAACTCAATTCTTGATGAAGTTAAAAAATGTAAAAAACTTTTTCACAATTGTTCACCCTCCTTTTGATGGTGCAGTGTCTATATGGTGAATTCAGTTTTCCCCTTAAAACCTTTATCAATATACTTTTAATACCAACTGCATAAAAATAGTGCAATGCAAGTTTTTTTTGTTGTTTTTTTTATAATATCCAAAAGTAAGTGTAATTATTTTAGTTAAAGATGTTGTTTCTAGCATAACTGAAACCTTTGAAATCAAGACCCATGTCTGACTTTTTATTAAGCTTGGACACTGCTGGGCTATATGATGATAACATATTAAATAATGGATAAGGTAGACAAAATGTTTTTTTTCCTGATAAGATCTTACATTACCTAACCTCACCTATGAGCTATAAAGTTCATTGACCTAGAGATAAGGCAAAAGCCTCAAAAGCATTTCATTTCACAATATACAAAAAATGCTCAAATGTATTTTGGGCTTTAGACAACTGATTTGAGTAATTATTTACCCACTGAGCAGAGTGATCTCATGAAATAGCTTTAGTCAATATAATTGTAAAATTGTTAAGTTCTATATAACATATACCAAAACGAAAAGAAGCAAAGAATAAGAAAAGAAAAAAAAGAAATAAATATATGTATTCTAAATTCTCTGTTTTAACAAGTCTTTGTCAATGTTGTTGTTTTTCACTCAAATACAAAATAAAGAAGGCGGTCTAGTTTACCTGGAGTATCAGTGAGCCCTGAGCTAATTCTGCCCCCAAGTAATGTAATTTCCAGGAGATGTGATGAAGAATATATATAATAATAATATTGTTATTAATAATAATAATAATAATAATAATAATAATAATAATAATTTAGATAAAGGTTTAGCTAACAAAGACACAGGAGTTCAAAACAATTGTCTTGTATGGGCAGCAACAGAAACAAATAACACTGTGTTGGAGCCCATAACTTGGTTGTTGGAGCCTCTTATGATATGCAAATGGTGATAATCCTTCAAAAGTCATGTGTCAAATTGAAAAGAGCTTCAGATAATTCATCATGAATTCAGGTCTTCAATTTAAAAAAGATAGGAATTGTAAAATATATCCCACTCAAAAAAACTATTCAAAGTATAATAATAATAAAGTTTCCACTTAATCTTTCTATGTCTTCGATAGTTAAATGTTCTTAGCTTCTTTTCCTATTTTGTCCATTCTCCAGTTGATGTCTGGAATTATTAGAATTCAATCAAGTCACACCTCAGCATGTCACATGGCACCTCCTTTGGCCTGATTCATCCCATCGCTTCATTTCCTCTTCATAGTGATTAGTGAAAATATTTCCTCATTAGACTAAAAAAAGTGTGGATAATACAAGCAGTCAACATCTTACTTCTCAGTTACTTGTCAAATCAGCTTTCTTTTCATAGTGGAGAAATAAGTAAAGGAAAGCCAAATTTTTACAGATTTAGGTCATCCGAAAAAAAATGACAAACACATATTTGACAGAGCGCTTTATGGATTTAAAGGTTTCCTGTGTTTACTATTTTTCATGTATATGGCAGAAATCTTTTGCACTAACTACATAAACTAAGGAAAATAATAAGATATACTGCTTAGAAATTACACTATATATTATGTACTCACAAACAAGTGAAGCTCCAATGATTTCTTGTTTTTATTTGTTTGCTTTTTCTTGATATACTACAGACTTGCCGTCACAAAAAATGACGGCAATAAAATTATAAAGCTGGGAATGCTGTTTGTGACACAATGTGAGTGCACTGGGTGGCTCAACTATATAGACCGCAATAGCACACTAATAAACCCATGTAATAACACTATAAGTGGAATGAGGGTCATCCAGGACCCTCATGACACAAAGGGTTTGCAGTACACTATGTTAACCCTCTATCTTATGGGTGTCCATACAGACCATTATAAGCCTCTATTTAACTTCTTTCGTGCCATAAGGGTATGTAAAGACCCTCATGGGACAGTTAGACGCCTAAGATAAATCCCATAAGTGCTATGAGGGTCCTCCAGGACCCTCATGACACTAAGTAGAAACACTACACTGCACTATACCCCCCACATAAACCATTAAATGTAAAGTAAGTCTTCTGTACTGTGTAACCTATTAGCATCTACACTACCTACCTACTGTACCTAGCTCCCCGCTAATAAACCCCAGCACCCCACTAATTACAGAAAATAATAAAACCTAACTCACAAAAAGTAATAAAACTTAAGTTACAGAAATTAAAAAATTAACATTACAGAAAAAAAAAACTGGTGACCAAAATAAAAATAAAACATTACAGAAAATAAAAAAACCTACATTACAACCCCACCCCCCACCCCCCAAGTGCAGAAAATAAAAAAAACATTACACACCTAAAAAGGCATACAATATATATATATATATATATATATATATATATATATATATATACATTACACTAGAATACAATACCAAAACAAAATACAATACCTACCTATCTAAAATAAAATAAATACTATCTAACATACATACATCCCCTCTACAGAAAATTTAATAAATCCTAGCTAACATACATACCCCCCCTCTATTTAAAAAATACTAAATCCTAACATAAAAGCATCCCCTCTATCTAAAATAAAATAAATCCTAACATCAATACATCCCCTCTATCTAAAACAAAATAAAACCTAACATACATACATCCTCTCCATGTAAAATATAATAAATCCTATCTACATACCCCAAATAACCTAAAATACAATAATTAAGACCACTTACCTTTGCAGATCTACCTTCAGATCAGCAACCTAGGAAAAAAGGAAAAAAATAATTAGTACAAAACATTTACATATAATAAATAAAGATTAAAAATATTCTTCATATGCTACTCACCTTTCCAGCATGTCCCTGTGCTGCTTCATTTCTTCTCTGGTGCAGCCCCTGTTAAAAAATAAATAAAACATAACATTAATACTAAATACATACACACATCAAATGAAATAAAATAAACATAATATACATTTAACTCACCTCCGCGCAATGTCCCCGGCCTCCTCCTCTTCTGCCCTGGCTGGGCCCTGGAACAATCTGCGTTGTTAAAAATAAAAAATAAAAAAAAACGAACGGAGGTCCACACTGGCGGACCTCTCCGACGTTAATGAGGCCTCTAGAGGCTTTTCCGGAATAAAATCGTCATTGGCGCAATCTGGATGGCTGAAAACGCTGTCAAGCAAATTTCAGAAGGTGCCAAGGTGTGAGCCGATCAGAATGGATACACTCCCATATCCCATTGTCATTGTGTAATGCACGTGTCAATCTATTTTTCAACCAATCAGAAGGCTCTATTGCTTTCAGCCAATTACAATGGGATACACCGCAATGTGGTAATTGGCTGAAGGCATATGCGCCTTCTGATTGTCTGTAATGTGATTGACAGTGACAACAGTCAATCAGAAGGTGCTGTTCCCCTCACCCAATCACAATGGGATACACTACCAGAGAGTGACTGGCTGAAGGCATCTGCCCCTTGTGATTGGCTGAGGTCAGTGTCAATCAGATAACAGCCAATCAGAAAGTGCAGATGTGTTCAGCCAATCACCGCATGGGGGTATATCCCATTGTGATTGGCTGAATGGAATCGCGGCTTCTGATTGGCTGTTGTCATTATCAATTAGACTGCAGCCAATCAGAATGTGCAGATGCCTCCAGCCAATGACATTGTGGGGGTGTATCCTATTGGGATTGGCTGAAGGCAATTAAGCTTTGTGATTTGTTTTTTTTAAATGACAGGTGCATTAGCCAATGAGAATGGGATATGGGGGGTGTATCCCATTCTGATTGGCTTACACATTGGCGCCTTCTAATTGGCGCCATTTGCAATTTTCTTTTTGAAAATACTATAGGAGGCTCATTAACGTCAGGGAGGTCTGCAAGTGCGGACCTCTGGTATTTTTTTTAATCTTTTTTTTTAGAGCGCAGATTCTTCCAGGGCCCAGCCGGGGCAGAAGAGGAGGAGGCCGGGAACATCGTGGGGAGGTAAGTACAATGTATATTATGTTTATTTTATTTTATCTTGTTTGTGTATGTATTTATTATTAATGTAATTATTTTAACAGGGGCTGCCCTGGAGAAGAAATGAAGAAAGACAGGGACATGCTAGAAAGGTGTGTAGCATATGTAGAATATTTATAATATTTATTTATTCTATGTAAATAGGTTGCCGATCTGAAGGTAGATCTGCAAAGGTAAGTGGTCTTAATTTTTGTATTGTATGTATGTTAGGTTTTATTGTATTTTAGATAGAGGGGTGTATGTATGCTAGATAGGATTTATTTTCTTTTAGATAGAGGGGATGTATTTATGTTAGGTTTTATTGTATTTTATATAGAGAGGGGAGGTGTGTACGTTACCTATGATTTATTGTATTTTATGCAGAGGGGGATGCATGTATGTTAGATAGTATTTATTGTATTTTAGATAGGTAGGTATTGTATTTTTTGTTTGTTTGTATTGTATTGTAATGTAATGTTTATATATATTGTATGCCTTTTCAGGTGTGTAATTTTTTTTTATTTTCTGTAGTGTAGTGGGGTGGGGTTGCAATGTTTTTTTTTTGTTTTCTGTAATGTTTTTTTTGTGACTTTTTTATTTTCTGTAACTTAGTTTTTATTATTTTTTGTGACTTAGGTTTTTTTAATTTCTGTAATGTAGATTTTGTATTTTCTGTAACTTAGGTTTTATTATTTTTTGTGAGTTAGGCTATAATATTTTGTTTAATTATTGGGGTGGGGGTTTATTAGGGGGTAGGTAGTTAGTGTAGATAGATAGTGTACTTGTTAATAGGTTAGTGTAGAGGGTGGTTAGTTTAGGTTTAATGGTTTATTGGGGGTGTATAGTGCAGTGTAGTGTTTGTAGTTAGTGTCATGTGGGTCCTTATGGGACTGATAGGCTTATGACTTTCTGTATAGACCCACATTCCAGATGGGGCTAAATAGGCTTAGATGGGTTTAAATAGAGCAGATAAGGTTACTTAGGTACTGTTAGGGTTAAATGTGTAGTGTTAGGATTAAATAGTTGCAGGGTTGGGTTAATGGGGTATAGTTAGGCTTAATAGTGTAGAGGTTACACTCTGTGTAATGAGGGTCCTGGATGACCCTCATGGCACTTATAGTGTTATTACATGGATTAATTAGTGTCCTATAGTGGTCTATATAGATCCCTATTGGACTGATAGAGTTAATTATTGGCTTATGGGGGTCTGTATTGACCTCCATGAGTGACAGGGTTAATGAATGGATTATGGGGGTCTGTATTGCCCCCCCCCCATGAGTGACAGGGTTAGTTAAGGGGTAATGGGGGTTCTGATTGCCCCCATGAGTGACAGGGTTAATTAAGGGCTTATGGTGGTCTGTATTGACTCCTATGAGTGAGAGGAATAGTATTGACCCCCTTTTGAGTGACAGGGTTAATTATTAGCTGTATTGACCCCCATGAGTTACAGGGTTAATTATGGGGTTATAGGGGGTCTTGATTGAGCCTCATGAGTGACAGGCTTAATGAAGGGCTTATGGAGGTCTGTATTGACCCATGAGTGACAGCATTAATTAAGGGGTTATGGGGGTCCTGATTGACCCCCATGAGTGTCAGGATTAATGAAGGGGTTATCAGGGTTTTAATTGACCCCTATGAGTGACAGGGTTAATGAAGAGCCTATGTGGGGGTCTGTACTTGACCCCTATGAGCTACAGGGATAATTAAGGGGTTATGGGGGACCCTCATGAGTGACAGGGTTAATTCAGGGGTTAGGGGGGTCCTGACAGGGTAAATTAATGGATTATGCGGGTCTGTATTCACCCCCATTAGTGACATGGTTATTTAGGGGCTCATGGGGCTCTGTATGGAAACCGTGAGTGATAGGGTTAATAGTTATTTTTCGCGTGTCCTTTAAGGACCTTTATGGTCAAATTTTCATTTCGCATGCAATCTGGGACCCCACTGGGAGGGTTAATGTGGGGTTAATGTGGGGACCCTCCGGGGGTCCCAATGGGGATGCCCAGCACTGGGGGTTAATGTTAGGTGCCGGTGGGGGTACTTGGAGTTGTTTGTGTGGCGCGGGCCCTTTAAGGAGCCGCGACATTGGATTAAAAGCTTTTAAATGCAAAGGGGAACAAAATCGTGACCCCCACTACAAGGGTCAATGTGGGGAAATTGCAGGGGTCCCCCATGGAGACCCCCAGCATGGGTTTGATGTTGGCACACTTCGGGGGTCCGATCGGACCCCCGCAGCAAGGGGTTAATGTGGGGTCTCGAGCTTATCTCGGATCTCTTGGGAAAGGTTGTACGTGTTTAGCAGTGTATTTCTCGGTCCTGGGTCTTGGAGCCTCATTTTAATTTTTTTTCGGCCGCCATTTTTTCTCTCGCTTAGGCAATTTTCGAGTGGCGAAACTGGGGAAATTAGGGTTATATTGGCGTTGAGCCTCATTTGTAGAGGTCCTGGCTGTTCCCCCATGCTGTGTTTTTTTATGATTATTGTGTTTTTGTTTGTGTTTCTGTATTTAGTGGTTTGCGGGGTTACTTGTTTGTTTTACGAGTCGTAATTTTGGATCGCAGGTTAATGTTTTTATTTTCTAAATGTCGCTGGTCGTAATTGTAGGTTGCAGGCAATGAGGGCCAGAAGGGGAAGAGAGACGCAGGAGCAGAGAGACACAGGGGAAGAGAGACGCAGGGGAATGACAGGAGAAGGGGAAGAGGGACACAGTGGAAGGAGCGGAGAAGGGGAAGAGAAACACCAGGGAAGCAAATGAGGAGAGGAAGAGAGACACAGGGGAAGGATAGGAGTAGGGGAAGAGGTTGTTTGGATGAGCGCTTACGGCGCTCATCTCCACCAGTGCAGTGAGGGCCTCGGCGCTCCCTGCCTAAGTCGTAGGGGGTCATAGGGAGGAGCTCATCACCACCAGCGCAAGGAGCTCCTTTGGCGCTACTTGCCAGCAACTGCGGCGGGCTCGCAACACGAGCCCGCAAAAGGCAGCCTCACTACGCAAGCCCGCAAGCATTAGCAACGACCCGTATTGCTGACAACTATAAATGTGATATATGTGATCGTTGATGTTTGTAAAAAGATAACATGCTATTCACTTTATCACCTTTCAAGGACTACTATAATATGCAATTATTTTTTTTACTTTGAATCAGAATTCATTTTCTCTATACTTTTTATAAACAGTTTAGTGAAATATATAAATTATTTTGCCACGCATATTGCTCAGTATAAAAGCTGTCATTTTGCCTTTCACATACTCACTGTTATATTACTCTATCTTGTTTAGAGATGATGGTGGGAAGTTACAAATGGATCATGGGTATTAACCGCGCCTGCAATAGTCTGAGTTACCTAAGACACAGCTTCTCAACTAATTCTGTGATTTATTAAAACCCCTTTCCCATGTCATAGCTAACTCATTGTGACTCACAGCGAGGTATAGTGAATGGGGCGTGTAATGAGCATAATAGGGGCATTTAATCTGCATCTAACATGAAGGATGAACTACTCTAAATTTCCTAAACCCTCAACCTGCTTTTTACTACCCATGATGCTGATATTCATCATTGCGTTAGTTAGCAGAACATTTTATATTCAAATACAATTATATAACCAATATACATCCATTGATATACAACATATTTTGCTAAAGGTTTTATATAGCAGTGCATGTTGTACATAGATTGGGGGAATAATTGTTTTATTATTTTTTTTAAATATAAAATATACTACTAAATACATGGGTTGATACTCGCAGTGCTGAATATCAGCTTTGTAGGTAATAAAATGTTTTAGACCCTTATAAGTTCTCAACGTATAACCATGGGGATCCTTATGGACATCTAGCATAAACCCATTACCATGGGGTATGATGAATATAAAAAGAAATAACATAACTAATTGAACACCTCCTCCGAGGAGCTCCAACACCAATTAATAGCTTTCTGACTGCACCCTTACCTTATACATTATTTTATGGCTTCTGATTGGCTGAAATATGTGTCCATTATATTCCAGCCAATCAGAATCCAGTATTTGAATATAGCAACGCTGGTTTAAAATTGTTGAAATGACAGCTATTCAGAATAGGGCTCCACAGTGTTATAAATGTTCTGTGTGTGGTTATTGAAAGACCCTTTTGTTTACAATAAGGTTCCATAGGGACCCCCATGTATGGGTTTAATGTAAGGAAACCCATGGTTATAGGTTAGATTACCATGGAGGTCCATAGGGGTAGGCCACAGGGTAGGAAGAAGAAAGCCCAATGGCCCCCCAGGTGTTGAGGGGCATCCAGGGGATAGCTGGGCTCATAACAGGTGACAGGCTAGTGTAGTTTGTTAATGTTATATATATATATATATATATATATATATATATATATATATATATTGTTATTAATATGTAGTGCTAAATATGATCATCTGTGTATACTGGTGCATAACACCCTATTAACATACTGATTAAATTTAATTTTAGGATATTAGAAAACTTCAAAAACGCTGCTATTTATAAAAACTATAATAAAATAATTATATAATGGTACAGTGAAACCTAGGGACCATATAAATAGATCAAAAGCTCTGAAAGCATTTTATTACATAAAGTTAGGTATTTTAATGGTAAATGTAGGACTAGGAGGAAGCCTAGGAAGGTCTAGGCGAAACTATATCATCGGCATTATCATTTTCTTAACATGGACATCTACAAGCTAAAGTGTTTAGGTGTAATACAGGAGGGTGACAGATGTGTAGATAGACAGGGTGAAGGCAATTGGCTCAAGCAAGAGGATGTGGTTTTGTTTTGCATTGTAGATTGTTTGTGAGTGATATTATGCTGCAGAGCAATGATCCTCAACTCCAGTACTCAGAGGCCACCAATAGTTCATATTTTAGGTATATCCCTGGTGAGCTAATGAGAGGCTCAGTCATTCTGTTTAACCACCTGTTGAGCCATGATTAGCTTACCTGTGCTCAAGCAGGGATAAACCTAAAATGTGAACTGTTGGCGGCCCATGAGGACTGGAATCGAGGAACTACTGTAGAGTATGCAGTTGTTGCATATTAAGGCTGAAGGTGATAAGATGTGTTTTTAGTGAGTTTGTGAAGGTTTTGAGGCAGGAAGGTAATCGAGTGAAGCGAGGCAACATGTTCCATAAGTTAGGGGCAGCACAAAAAAAGTTCTGAAGGTGGGCGTGAGAGGAGGTGATAAGAGAGGAGAAAAGAAGAAGATCAGAGTGAAGAGGGTGGTTGGGGAGTATTTTGAGATGAAAGCATAGGTATAAGATGGTGCACTGTTGTTGATGACTTACACATTACTTTGAATTTTATTCTGGAGGCTATAGGAAGCCAGAGGAGAGAACGGAGTGAAGACTGATCGGTGATGGGGAGGCCAGCAAGAAATGAGTTGCTGTAGTTGAGGCAAGATATGATGAGAGAATGGGTTCGAATTTTAATTGTGTCTTGCTTAAAATAGTGACATATTTTGGAGATTTTTTTAGCTGGAAATGATAAGATTTTGTTATTGATTGTGTGTGAGGAATGAAAAAGGAGGAATGGTCCAGTAGAACCCAAAACAACGGCATGGGAGGTGGGAGTGATGATGGCATTGTAAAAAGTGAGAGATATTTGAGGAGTGTAAGCTGTAGTTGAGGGTGGGAAGATTATGAGTTCATTAGTTCACTGGTAAAAAGTAAAGATATTAAACTATCAACAAAGGTACGGCAGGACGAAGAAGGTGGACGACAGCGGTGGAGATGGATCGATGAATTCACTGAAGCAATGAACATGAACTTGATGGAGATCAGAGGGGCAGTGACTGAGAGGGGGGAAAGAGACACAGGGGAGGAAGATGGGGGAAAGAGACACAGGGGAGGGGGAAAGAGACACAGGGGAGGGAGGGGGGGAGACACATTAGACGGAGATGGGGGAAAGAGACACAGGGGACAGGGATGGGGGAAGGAGACACAGGGGAGAGAGGGGTGGGATGAGACACAGGGGATGGAGAGGGGGAAGGAGACACAGGGGAGAGAGATGGAGGGAAGGAGACACAGGGGAGGGAGAGGGGGGAAGGAGACAGGGGAATGAGAGGGGTAAATAGACACAGGGGAGGAATATGGGGGAAAGAGACACAGGAGAGGGAGAGGGGAGGGAGAAAAGAGACACAGGGGAGGGAGAGGGGGTGATAAAGGACACACAGGGGAGGGAGAGGGGAAAAGAGACACAGGGGAGGGAGAGAGGGTGAAAGAGACACAGGGGAGGGAGAGGGGGGAGAGACACAGGGGAGGGAGAGGGGGAGAGAGACACAGGGGAGGGAGAGGGGGAAAGAGACACAGGGGAGGGAGAGGGGGAAGAGACACAGGGGATGGAGATGGGGGATGAGACACAGAGGAGGGAGATGGGGAAGGAGATACAGGGGAGGGAGAGAGGGAAGAGACAGAGGGGAGGGAGAGTGGGGAAGAGACACAGGGGAGGAAGAGGGGGGTTAAAGAGACAAAGGGAAGGGAGGGGGGAGAGACATGGGAGGGGGAAAAGAGACACAGGGGTGGGAAGAGGCTCGCAATGAGTGCCAAAGGCGTTCATTGCGATGCCCACGATGAGGGGGGAGAGCCTCACATTGTGTGGCAAACAGCATTGCCAGGCTTAACATTTTATTGCCTTAATTTTTGACGGGCAAGTAACCAGTTAACTTATGTTGAATTATTATACATATCTTTGCATCATTTATAGAATATAACACCTTAAACATTTTCCTTTGCATTTAAAACTTCAACACATGTTGGTCTGCAGTTTAATGAATTATTAAGATTAATCCACCTTTGTTTAAAGGGAATGAAAAATATACTAAGTGAAAAAAATGTTTACATATCCTTGGAGATAATGAAAATGACTGTGCATCATTACAAATGTATTTAGGTCTCATTGGAATTAGCTACCGCTAAATTCATACCCATTGGCTAACATAGACAAATCCATAAGTGCAATAAAACAGTAACAATAACTTTCTTTCAGATTAAACAAAAATGCTTTCCATGGACTATTAGACAGCAAAGGTCTTAGACTCTAGTCTGTTGGTGGTCCCTGAGGACTAGAATTATCCAACCCTTCTATGGCAGCATAAATAAACAGATCCTAACTCACTCTATGAAGCTGGTAAGTGAAATTAGTTGCATAACTATTTAAATTACATTGGTGGTGAAATTCCACTACTAAATTTATCTCTGCCATTATTAGTTTGTTAATTTGGTTAAATTTCTTAACAGCTCAAGAGCTATAGACTTTGCCAATGTTCTAAATAACTTTTTTCCCTCTTTTACAAAACAAGTGAACTGGATTGATGTGGAGGTGATGGACGAAGGAAAATTATCAACATGTCAAGATGCCAATGCATATTACATGGTTAATGGAATGAGGGGTACGTGCCATTACTGCTGCTAGTTACTTGCTATACAAAATAAATTGCTAATTTCATTCATCAGAATCAGCCCAGTACAATAGACATTGCATGTTAGACTCACATTTCTTCAGATGAGCAACATAACTTGATCACCATATGACTCAAGTAAGAATTACATCATTTACTTTGCTATATAAATAACTAAACTATTTTAATGGTTTTTATGTGCCTTTGCAGTAGACTTGTAGTAAAATACTTTGCTTATGTTTTCCACAAAGATTAGCTTTTTAATGCTTTTAGCCGCTGTGTTTATAGGTCTTTGTTCTTCTGTGATATATATATTTATTTAATCATTCTTTGTATTTGAGTTTATATTGTATGATTTTAGTTTTTTTAATCAAGCTTAACAATTATAAATATCATAAATATTATAAGTTGTTTTTAGAAAAAAAACTAAATGTATTTGATATTGAATATTTGAAGTTTGGGGGTAATATAATAATTCTCCAAAGCTTAATTTTGAAAAAAAAACAACATTTTTTTATTATGATGTTGAAATTTACTGCCATATTTCCGTCACCTAAAAAAATAAAAACATTCAGAACAATTATCAAGACCATATGATCAATGAACATTGTAAGTAATTCCATATTACTAGAAACTGTAAATATATTTGTCTGCTTGTGTGGCTTAGGGCTAGATTCACTAAGGCTAGTGCTTCTGTATAGAAAACAGCCACTGCAAATCCTTGGGGAACATTAGTAAATTTAGTCCATATTATGAGACTTACTGCATAAAGATGCACTTCTTGAAATTTGCAGCCTTATTAAATTGTGATTCGGCAAATTGAAAAGGGCTCTATATAAGCACATAGCATATTTTTTTTTACAGAACATTTAGTTAGCTTTTGGATAGAAGTTCACTAACTAAAAACTTCTGTAAAAAAATATGCTATGTGCTTAAATAGAGCCCTATTCAATTGGCCAAATCGCAATTTAATAAGGCTGTTGGTCAGTATTTCAGATTCTCTGCTTCACCTTACACTGTAAATGACAAATTCTCTATCATGTAGATAGATAGATAGATAGATGTGTTTTCCTTTATTTAATGTCACAAGCTTGGAACAAAATTAAATTTGCTATCATATCTTGTGGTCTCTGGCATGCTCATGACATGCTAAAAAGTAATATTCAGAATAAACAAGCTGAAAAACAAACACAATGTTTTCATTATATAAATGTAATTTAAAACAAAACCGAAGATGCTAAGCGATTTCTTTTTTTATGTACTCTGGAGATTTCTTCAAAAAGCTGGCAGTAACTATAAAACTCGAGTACACAGAATGTGCTGTACTGTTCTGTATGCAGTGCACTATTAGCAAGGCCTATAAAAATTATATTTAAAAGAAATGCAATCCTTTTGTTATGTGCCAAAATGTGAAATGAAATGTTATAGTATGCTGCTTAATTGTGATGCTGGTGTAACTGAATTTGTACACAGATTAACTCATACCTCCCAACATTTCACACAATCAAAGAAGGACATATTCTCTTGAATACATATATATAATACTGTATAAGTTGTTGCGTCGTCCAGTCGTGTCTGTGAACTCCTGGACCGTAACACACCAAGACATCTTTATGTCTATGGTAATTCTGATCCACTTGGTTTACATAGCAGAGATACCAGGGTGAGTTGCCAGTTTCTTCTCCACTGGGCCACACCATACTACTCCGGCCATTCTTGGGTGGTCTCCCATCCAAGTACTGATCAGCCCCATACAACTCAACGCTTCAGGGTGGTGTGAAGGCACTGAATCCTAACCACTGAACCACCAGGGTACCTATGAGATATAAGTACCCTGCTCTATATATACTGCAGAACAGACATACATAGAATCTATCTTCCTCATAAAACCTTGAAAAAAAGCAATTACAGTGTATTCAGAGGAAGACAACAGGACAAGGTCAGACTAATATACTTGTATTTGTGCGACTTTCATCTTAAAAATATGAACATTTGAAGATGTGGGAGGGACAGGGGCAGTGCTACAGCTAGTTAATGTAGTGCCCTGATTCAATATATTATAAGGCCCTCCTTGCTACTTAGCTGTAAAAATAGGTTCTGCTAGCTGCTAATATAAAGTTAATATAGGTAGGCTGTCAGATAGGCCCTAGGTTAATCAGTTCACCTTTCTATAAATCATCTTCTTCTCTATTCACCTAATGAATTAAGATTCCACTTTTGCCCTCTACTGCTGCTTTGCACCTGCTGCACTAGCAGCAACTCTGTCCCTGGGCGATGAAGTTTACTTTAATGAAGGGACAGTTAGTAGATATGGTAAATGCCCAGTAAATGAGTAGATAAGCTACCTTTTTTAACCAACAGACTCTTGGTGTAAGATGTCAACTCTTAGGTGTATATTCAAACAGGGATAAAAGTGACGATAACTGGGGACAACTGGGTACAACTCAGGATAAGTTGAGTTAAAGCATAAAACAACTTCACTTCCTTTATTTTCTACTGGCGCTATTTCGTAAGCAGGGATACACTTTAACAGTTTCAAAGGTTGTGGTTTGTATAAAAAATATAGGCTCTCCCTGGAGATACCTATGTTTTTATTGCAGTTTTGTAGCAAGTAAAATATATTTGCCAAGAAATGGCAAACAAAAAATCTTGTTGCGTGTAATAGTTGTATAATTTGTAAAAAAAAAACTAATATAAAATTGAGGAATTTAAAATGCAGAAGAAATAATGAAATTTTGGATTAAGGACAATAGAGAGTAAATGCACAGATTTCTAACATGCTGCTCAGATGAATGACTTTATATATTTTACTCAGATGCAGCATTATTATTAATGCAACTGGAGTTTCACCATTGCAGGATCAGAATTATTACTTTTTTTACAATATCCCTCTGCTGTCTCTAGCAGGCTGTCATGTGCTTAAGTAGGGTAAACTTTATAAATTTCATTATATCATTTTATCAACATCATTTTGCATCATTTGTTTGCTATAATGGAAGAAAAGTTTGACTTGAGCATTCAATTTGGATATAGCTATTACCACCCATAATTAATTTTATGTCAGTTGAACTATATTGCAATTAAAAAAATTAAGTATTACGGTATGTGTTATAAAGACAATTTGTCTTTGGTCGCTCAATCTTTAATTCATATATGTATCATTTTAATATGTTAGTCCACAATTTAAGCAATACAGGGAATAGTCACAAGACATGCAGAAAGACTTGTTTACACCTACAGTCTCTAAAACACATTCTGAATTATATTAATGTAAAACTATTTTTCCCATACAACATATAAACCTATAGTATTCTTTCTTTTAAAATAAGCAATTAATGAATAAGAATCACAAGACCTTGAAATCCATGAGAAAAATGATTGTGTAAATCTCACAAAAAGCTCAACTTCCGTGCAGCATTTTCTCATAGGAACGGTCACTCTTTAATCAGTAAGTCTTTTTAATGACAGAACAAAATAAAAATGTTTTTATTAATATACATATACAGTGAAATGCAGATCTCAAGGAAGATGTTAAACATTATGAAGAAAATAAAAAATGCTTTCTTACAAATTGAGAATGTGGTTGATTTAGATACAATTCTGTAATTTTGTAAATGCATAGTACTAGCAAAATATGAAGGTGAGCTTTTTTACCATTAGAACAGCCTATATGTCAATGGATTCTAAACCAGATCTATGGGCCTCATTCAATTCGGGGCTGTTACGTGCAAGTAAATTCCCGATTTGCTACCTTTGAGCTGCATGCTCGCATAGCTCTACTTTTACATTCCTATTCAATTGCCCCGCGCTGCACGTTTGTCCCCCTTCCCGATAATCATAAAACCTGCCATCGGAAGTAGCATCTACGAGCCTGAACATGAAGCCCGTAACGCCCGCTATCGAAACAGCCAATGGAAACAGAGATTGTCATCATGACATCAATGTTTCCAAACTCCAAGCCCATAGTACTTGGTAAAATGGGGTGTATCCCGTTGGGATTGGCTCCAACCATCTGCGTCTTCTGATTGACTGCAATCTGATTGACAGTTACATCAGCCAATCAGAAGATGCAGATGCTTGGAGCCAATGCAGGATTGTGCATTGGTGTGCCGCGGGCAGTTTAAGGACCCTTGGCGGGACATTTTAATTTTTTTAATACAGCAGTGGTCCCGATCGGGACCTTGGCTGCAAGGGTTAATGTGAGGACCCTCCGGGGATCCCAATGGGACCCCGCAGCATAGGGTTAATGTTAGTTGCCGGGGGGTAACAGTAAGTGGGGTTAACCATTTGTGTGCTGTGGGCCCTTTAAAGACCCACAGCAGAATTTTTTTTTTTTAAATGCTGCAGTCCCGATCTGGACCCCTGCAGCATGGGAGTTTGATTTGGGAGCAGTGGGGAGAATAAGTAAGGGCTTTGCAAGCCCTTGCGACACCTCCTTGGTACAAGTAAGCTGCAGTTAATACATATTTAAATATTGCATAATCATTTTCATGTTTACCATTTTGTCTATTTTCAATCATAATTATTACGCACAAAGATACAGCTACATTTTTATTATTATTATTATTATTGTTTATTTGTAACACGCCAACATATTCCATAGCGCTATACAGGGGATTCCATCAAGGCAAAAACAATAACAGTATTAGCACATTGTAAAGGATGGAGGGCTCTGTCTTTGAGCTTAGAATCCAGTGTCCAGAGTGCTTCCTCCAAAGCACCTTGCAAGATTGAAAACTCGCAAACTTGCAATCTAAATATTGATAAACACACTGAGGAACGACACATTGAGCCACATTAAACCATTAGTGTGCTGCGGGCCCTTTCAGGTCCCGCAGAAGGAATTTTTATTTTTAAATGCTGCAGCTGTCCCGATCTGGACCCCTGCAGCATAGGAGTTTGATTTGGTAGCAGTGGGGACAATACGTAAGTGCTTTGCAAGCCCTTGCGACACCTCCTTGGTACAAGTAAGCTGCAGTTAGCTTTTTGACATAAACAGGCATGACGGAAGGGGTAATCAAAGCAATTGAATAGTGATTTGTGATTTTGGTGGCCACAACTCTTGCTGGCCATGAAAGATCAAAGGATTTGAGGGAAGTAAGCTGAGATTAGATGAACCGCAATGAAAAGTAGCTTGCGGCACGTAACCCGATCGGGCCCGCAAGTAGGAGGCAAATTGAATAGCTAAGTAACTTGGTCTCTCCACTTGCGGGCTTGGATCTCAAAAAGTAGCAATTGAACGAGGCCCTATGTATCGCTGCAAAAGAGCAAAGTGTATTTGAAGAGAGACAACAGTCGTAAATAAAGTCATGCACCTTCCAAAGTATAAGTGGCATCCAACATAATGAAAGCATTATGAGCTTAAATGCATAAAGCCCTGAATTACTACTTTTTTTACAATGTCCCTCTGCCGTCTCTAGGAGGCTGTCATGTCTAGAGGAAGGGTAACATGAAGGTAGGGTAAAGGTTATAAACCTAAGCTATGACTGTGCAAAAATGGAAATGATAACATTGTTTGTTTGATTAAATGTTGTTGCTTTTTTGAACCTGGCCAAATGAGCTAAGGATATTTAATAAATATGAGAAAGTAATACAGCTTTTACATACATTTTTGTAAGTTGGGGACAAAACTTAAAATGAACTTGTGAAGACAAAAGATGGAGGTGATGTGGTGGGGAAATACAAATGTATGAAAGGGGCGTAGGAAAATATGAGCTTCACAAGCTAACTTGTTAATAATGCATGAATGTTAAGGAGATAATCTAGCCTAGCATGGGCGCTCCTCAAATGATATTGTAAGTTATCAAAAATGATTCAACAGTAGTAGCTTTAAGCGTTAGGTCAAAGGCGGGTTTGCTACTATATATTTTTCCATATCTCTAATTATTATTTAGATATTGCATATTAATACACATGGTTTGGTTTCATTTACAATATTTACTATCAATATGTATATATGTATCAAACTAAGCAGATGCACCATTAATCATGCAGTGCAGAGTAATTTAGTTTTTAAAACAAAATACATTTTAATACATATATAAGTATTGCATAATCATTTTCATCTTTACCATTTTGTCTATTTTCAAATAATTAATACGCACAAAGATACAGCTACATTATTATTATTATTGTTTATTTGTAACACGCCAACATATTCCATAGCGCTATACAGGGGTTACAATCAAGGCAAAAACAATAACAGTATTACCACATTGTAAAGGATGGAAGGCTCTGTCTTTGGGCTTAGAATCCAGTGTCCAGAGTGCTTCCTTGCAAGATTGAAAACTCACAAACGTACAATCTAAATATTGATAAAAACACTGATGAACGACACATTGCGCCACATTAAATTCCCCTAACGCGTTAAACCGCAGCTCGTAACGTAACCCTCAAGAATTACGGCTATTAAATTGGCCTCGTAAAGCAACCCTACAGGATGTGAGAATTCGACTTGCGCTCCTGCAAATCTTTTGATCTGTCAGGCCCGTAAAATGTTACATTTTCAATCATGCTATTAAATTGCAACGAATTCACTGGCATTCAAGGAGTCAAAAAGCCAAATGGAGCCAAAAAGCCAATGAGTGCTAGAGAAGTCCAACCCGTAGCACTTTAAATTCACATATACACACACTACTGTACTTTTATTAACAAGGAAAGTGATGTTAGGTCTTAGAATTAATAGTATAACATTCTTAAGCTCGCAAATCAGCCCCCCAAAAATACTTTATTTCATGTATACCTTTAATTTGTAAGTTTGCGAGTTTCAATCCTGCAGGGTGCTTTGGGGAAAGCACCATGGACACTGGATTCGAGGCTCAAAGACAAGGCCCTCCCTGCTTTGCTATGTGTTGATTTGTATTTACCTGAAACTTATGTACAGCGCTACGGAATATATTGACACGTTATAAATAAATAATAATGTTTAATTTCCGTGTTATATAGATCCCGGCAATCAATGTGTTAATACATATAATGGAACATGTAATAGAATATCATATTTACGGCTTTATCAGTATTGTATTTTTTCTGGCATGTGAGTCAGATCGTAACTCGTAATTGAACCCCGTAACACTTTGAAATCCCACCTCCATTTTTCAGTGACATACTTATGACGATCTCTGTTGCCGTTTGCTCCATCTAAACCCTTAACTACGGGTTTGACTAATTGATCACGTTCACTGCCTCTCATTCAACCATCAACAAATGGTTTACGTGCTTGCGTCTCAAGCCCGTAACTCACAGCAGGTTCTAATTGAATAGCTCTGTAACTCGGCCAAACTTCGAGCCTGCAGCCATTGTGGATCTCACGTTGCACTTAAGGGCTTGGAATTTAATGTGGCTCATTGTCCTCCATCTTACATAGAGACAGTGTAGTATATGTCCATACAGCAAAACGAGTATGAAAAAAAAGACAGTATAATTTTGTGCACTTGTGAGATTGTATGGTGTTGCACTCAATAGCATATCAATATAAAAAATACATGAAAATAAAAACAGTCGCTTAAAGCCCGTCTTCGGATATAAGAGAGACACATAAGGGGATATTCGTCCTGTCTGCTGTTATTACAGAGACAAGCTGTGCAACCAAAAGCTGTGCATATAACCAGCTACAGGGCTGTCCCTGAGTATGTCCATAAACATTTTAAACATGGCTTCCTTTAAGCTTATGCCCACTGCATTACACAGTTTTTTTGCAAAACCAAGGTTGGATTTTAACGCAAGCTGCGAATCCTACCCACAGACAGTCGTTGTAAGGTTACTGCCTATTATCAGTGTGGGGCGGGATCCCAGACCTTATGAGTAGCTAGTTCACCACAACAATCATTTAATATATAGTGGACAAAAGAGCAATAGACACCCTCCTCCGTACAGTAGTACTGTATATAAATAGTACAATTGTGGGTAGCACGACTTTTGGGTGCACGAGACATGCGCACCGTCATGTGTGCGCCCACAAAAGCTGACAAATGCACGCACCCACACCAGCGCGGCAGTACAGCACTCTGCACTCACCCTCTCCTCCCCATCCTTCTCCAGCTCTCCAACCCTGAATAATCACCCTCTCCCCAAGTACTCCCCCCTCCCCAGTATTCACCCTCTCTCCCCAGCTCTCCCTCCATCCCTCAGTACTCAACCTCTATCCCCAGCTCTCTCTCCCCACTGCTCACTCTGTCTCTCCCCCTAGTACCTACCCTCTAACCCCAGGTCTCTCTCCCCCAGTACTCACCCTCTCTCCTCAGTTCTACAAGCTCTGGTGTGGGTTTGTGCATTTGTTGCCGCGCACATGGCATTGCGCATGTCTCGTGCTCCAAAACGTCAGGGTGCCACATTTGAGAATATATATATATATATATATATATATATATATATATATATATATATATATATATATATTAGGAAATTGCACCGTCAAAAATGATGGGATTAAAATTGAAAGGCTGGCAATGCTGCTTGCCACACGTGAGGCTTTTGGACCTCTGAGCACCTTCAGTGGTCATTGCGAGCCTCTCCCCCCGTGTACTTCAATTTTCCTGCTTTGCACTGATCACCTTCGGCGCTCATTGCAAGCCTCTCCCTCTCGCGGTGCTCATCATGAGGCCTGCAATGAGCACCTTCAGCACTCATTGCAAGCCTTTCCTCTCGCCTGCACTCATTGCAAGCCTCTCGCGCTCGTGGTGCTCATTGTGAGCCCCGCGATTAGCGCCTTTGGTGCTCATTGCGTGGCTCGCAATGGCCTCCTTCGGCGCTCATTGTGAGCCTTTCCTCTCGCCTACTGCACGGGCCGCTCAATGCAGGGTTCATTAAGCTGAAGTTTTGTGCTTGGGAATGCGTGGAGCGCAGTGACTGTCGTTGGTTTTATTTTCAAGTATGTGTTACTGTCTTAAACGTTGTGTATTTTGTAAGTTTTACGAGCCTGGCATTGCTAAGCCTCGTTTTCATGCTGTTTCTGAAATTTTGATTTCGATTGCAATCTCACTCCCAGGTTTCCTGTGTCTCCCCCTGTGCTGTGTGTGAGTGTGTTATATATATATTTTTTTTATAACTTTTTTTTTTGTACATGATTTCTGTTTTTTGGTGGGTTTTTAGTTACGCGCTTGAACAGTGCTACGCCACTGGCGAGCCTCGCTTTGCGAGGCTTGCCTAAGTACTGTGCCGCTGTCTGCAATGAGCACCTTTGGAGATCATTGCACCCTAAGTACTGTGCCGCTGACGAGCCTCACTTTGCGAGGCTCACATTTGCATTCATTGCTTCGCGTGGGATGCCACTGCGTTACCAACATCGCAAACGTCTCCAACACTGATAACTATATATGTGATATATATATATATATATATACAGTTGTGCTCAAAAGTTTGCATAGCCTGGCAGAAATCGTGACATTTTGGCATTTATTTTGAAAATATGACTGATCGTGCAAAAAATATATATTTTATTGAAGGGGACCATATGAAGCCATTTAGTATAAAACTGTTGTTTGTTTTTTATTGTCAGCATATATATGACATACAGAGTTACATTTTTGCTCAAAGACATATTTTATAAATATATAACAATGACGCTATTATATAAAGTATTAACTGTTTATTCTATACTTAAGAACATTTAACATATTATGTGTATCATTTGCATATATGAAGAATATAACTACTGTTTTGATCATGCAATCCGCTTCCTCCCATTTTCAACATTTTCTTCCTTATTATTTTCCTGTTAGTTGTAGAACAATATCAGGTTTGCTTATTTTATCATTATTAAGCTTCATCAATATTTTTTACTGGAAATTTCCCTTATGTCATTTTTATTAATTACATTTATTCCATAATGAAATCAGTTTCTTCATTCTGGGGTTTTAATATCTGGCATTATGGTATAGAGAATATTCCCTTCAAGGTAGGAGTGAGTATCAAACAAATCAAACAAATTAACATATGTCACCTTGGTCAGTTGTGTTATTTTTTAATTTAAAGCAAATTAATAATATCTTGTGTTCCTTATTTGGTCCCCCGCCCATTCCTTCCTTATCAGTCCCCGATCTCCAGATTTCCACCCTTTCCAGGTCTCTTTTACTTTTTTATTTTTGGGTTGTTAGGTTATAGTTGTGATCTGAATGCCTGTGTAGTCTATCCTTGGGCCCCATATCTCTATACATTTGGGTATAGTATCTGCAACAGAGTTTTAAATTCTCTTATTTGTTGCAATGAAATGTATTTTTGCTTTGATTGCCCCTATGTCTAGGAGGTTTTTTTTCCAGTTTCTGACTATGTGGGATTTTGTAGCTAATAGGATATATTGCAGAAGTTTGTTCTGAGGTGTGGAGAGTGTTGGGTCATGTATCCCCAGCAGGTACATTTCTGCTATTAATTTTACAGAATGATGAAAGATGTTTGTTGCTACATTCTTCCAGATATGTTGGACTTTACTGCACTTCCACCAGGTATGGATGAATGTGCCTATATCAGGGCAGCCTCTGAAACATTGTGGGTTCTCTGACTTGTTCCATTTAGCTAATCTGTCCGGTGTAAGATATGTACGATGAAGAACTTTTATTGAAGTTTCTAAGATGCTATGATTGAAAGAGCCTCTGAAGATATACGCCCAAGATTCTTCCCAATTATTTGAATCCCTTTTTAAATCATAATGATAACAGAAATCACCCAAATGGCCCTGATCAAAAGTTTACATACCCTTGAATTGTTTGGCCTTTTTATTTTCCTTCACCTGTGGCTTTTTAAATTGCAATTAGTGTCTGTGTATAAATAGTCAATGAGTTTGTTAGCTCTCACATGGATGCACTGAGCAGGCTAGATACTGAGCCATACAACAGAAATACAATATTCTCCCTATTGACCCTCCCCTAAAACAGCTAAATACATACACTGCAAACCCTAATTAAATACAATGAAATTGATAATTGCATTCAATGAAAACCAAAGACATCAACTCAAAATAAATATCTACAACTTCCAAAGTACATACAATTGAAGTACTAACTATATGCAAATAACCAACTAACTATAACATTTCAAAAACAGCTTCAAATCTTTATGATGCTTATTTACATTTTTTTATTGGGTTGTGTGGTTTGTCAAGTTTTGTGCAGCCCTTCTTGTTATTTTAGTATGAATTTAATTTGAATTAATTAGTGGTTTCTCTTAATAGAGCCCAGCAGAAGACTTATGTTGCCTGGGATCTAACCACTGTACTGTTTTTTTTTTTATGACAAAATGTTTCATCTCAACAGACGTGAAAGTTATTCCTTTGGATGGTTTGTTTTTTCTTTTGTTTTTTGGGGTTGGTTCCATTTTTTTGATTTGTTTTCTTTGTACTTTTTGAATTTGGCACATTGAGTTGTTGATGTTAAATAGTGGTTCCTTGAGCCAGGCATATGAAAGTCTATCACAACAAAAATATTAACCTCATACAATTCTATGCCATTGACGGTGCTACCCTTGGCCCTAGAAAAGGCAAAATTGATCAGGTACTTTTAAAAAAAAAGAGTGCCAATGGATCTATAAATTGCATGCTCATAAACCAGAAGGCCTAAATGAGGGTTTTAGTTTCAGGGCTTTCCTTTGAATTTCCATCTTGACTAATTATTATTGATTTAAAATCTTTCAAATAGCCTCTATTTGTCCCGTGAAAATTGAATATCTATTATGATATATACATTCTTAGTCTCAATATGTTTTTGCAGGAGATTGATATTGTCTCACTTTTCTAAAAGATCTATGTGTAAAAGATGAGCACTTAATGGACTTTACCGTTGATAAAAGATTGGGTAACTCTATAAATATTATCGGGGATATTGAACTAATTTAATAATATCCAATCGGCTTAAGTACTTCACAACACTCTGTCTTCAATTAAATATGGCCTCGGATGTTTAAAATAGGATCAAAAACAGTATTAATATGTGTATGCAAGTAAGTTATACATCACTGGGTAACCCATAATATTGTGTTTAAATAAAAATATGAATTTAAACATGTAGTCAAAAAATGTCACTTGACATCTATTAGAATAGTTCTTAATTCAATATATATATTATGAGTGTCATCCTTTTTACAATGTCCCACTCTTCCAATGCGTTTCACTTTTTTTGATGCAAACCTTTATTTGTGCATCTTGAAAATGCTACAAAAAGTTGACCATGTGCAAATACTGGTTCCTCTAAAAATATTCCAACTGATTTAAAAGTCTGACCTTGTGATTTATTATTGGTCATTGCAAATGCCATGATAATGGGAAACTGTCTCCTTTGTAGTACAAAGGGCAAGCTACTGTCACTCAGAGTCAAATCTATTCTTGGTATGAAAACTCGTTCACCTTTATGAGTATCATTCATAATTTTTGCATGTATTAAATGGTCTCTTAAATCTTGAACCATTAACCTTGTTCCATTACAAATACCTTTTTTGGGTGCATTTTCCTCAGTAACATGACAATTGCCCCTTTTTCAGTTGCAAAATATGTGGTGGCATTCCAGAGGGAGTTAATGTATTTATAAATTCTGTGTTAAAATTTGATTGTCTCTGTTTGTCATCAGCTAGTACAGAATCTGCACTGTAATCATTTTTTTTGTGGTGCATCTATTAATTTTAAGATGTCTTTATTTATATGCAATGCATCTTCATTTTTGAAAGTTAATATTACTTTCTGTGCAAGTTCGTCTGAATCCTCATTACTTATTCCATTTTGGAATATAGCAGATATTAGTGAATCTTGGCAAATCATTTCTGCTGGTATTTCAACAGTGTTATCTGCTAAATTAGTTTTTAGCTTTGTTTTTCCTTCCCCAATTTTAATTAGCCAATCATTGAATTAATTTTGTCCTTTGGATCTCATGTTTTACTCTAATCTGAGGTGCGTAAATTATTTCCTTGTGGACTTGACTTTATACAGGTTTCTACTATGTCTGTTCTATTTCCATGGACAACAACAGGTAAGGTTTGTCTGAAATCGCCACCTAACAAATATCACCTTTCCTCCAAAAGGCAAATCATTAGCCATGACTTCATGCAACAAACAATCAATACATTTCAGAGCATGACATGACATCATAGTGGCCTCATCTATGATACTTAATTTACTTATTTTTTTGTATTAATTGCTTGAAATTATTTCATTCTAATATCTGAGACAGATGTTTCCACAATTGGAACTGGAAGTTTAAATCCACTAGGCATTGTTCTTCCACCTTCTAATAATAGTACTGCAAATGGAAGTACCATTTCACTATTACTTCTAATTGAACTCATCAGCAAATTATAGAGATAAGTTTTTCCAGATCCACAAGGGACCATCTAGATAGAAATAACGGTCTTTCATCTGCTCATTATCTATTTCTTTTTGTTTTGTCTTAAAAGCATGCATTTGATCATTATTTAAAGAAACTATCACTTCTTCAGCCTTTCGTTTTTGCACATCATCATACTCTATAAATCCTGGATCTGGCAGATTAAAAGTAGCACAACTTAAGCCATGACATAGAAAAAGTTGTTGAATGTCCATTAATGCTTTTAATTCTTCTATTGACTCGTTTTAATGTTCATACATATTTTCTTACATTTTTTCCCACAAAGCCAATGCATTCTAAATATGACAGAATATGCAAATGAATGCAAACTGGTCCCTCATCTGCCATAGCATTTTACATAATGCGGCTTCTTCCAGACATCTCTCCCATTCTGTATCATCAGAAGGAAGGTTTCTATGTTGGGCGGCTCTTTGAAATGTATCATAAACAGTGTAATTTACAGTTCTCAAGTGTTTAAAGCTTTGCGCACCAGGAACATGTAAAAGGAGTAAACGTAAACAGAAACGTTCAATGTCTCTTGGACTTACCGTATACATTCTGGTAATAATTTTATTACCCCCTTTTTTCTGGGTTTCCATTACCCATTAATGAAAACATAATGATATGGAATTTCATTGTATAAGTATTCCCTTGCCTCCATGTCTTTGCTATTTAAATTAAACCAAGCAGTAAGTGTTGTTTGGCGATGTTCATTTTGTGCCAAAGCCGTTTCTTCATTGCTGGTATGGAAATAAACAAATTGTTGTTGTGGCAAATGTACAGCTATTCGATATACTGCATGTGAGTGAGCGATCATGCATTTAAAATTTAAGAAGTCGCCACATTGCTTTTGGCAAACTGATATATTGAGCATCTACATGATATTTAAGTTAATTGTGTTCTTCACTTGTGCCACTCTTCACCACAACAGTTGCTGCATCATATGCTTTATAAATATATTTGTACACATATTTAATGGGTTTAATGGAAGTGCAAGCTTCGACATTGATGTGTGCATTATACTTCATTAGTAGATGTGAATTATATGGCACCATACAAGTGTTATCTAATTTTTTCCCTCGAATAATTGCATTTGGACCTTGTGTTCTTCTATACAATGGATAGCCATCACAATTTGCAAATGTTTGATCTCAGTATTCTTTTGGGAAATCTTTTGTGCATTTTTTATTTTCCATACATGGCAAATTTGGATTGAGCTCTCCACATGGGCCATGAATCATTAAATGTGTTGCAATCTCATATAGTCTTGCATGTTGTTGTGGATCAGGTAGTTGAGCAATAACAACAGAGTCCACTTTTTCAGCTGTATTCATGTTATCATTTTCTTGAAGTATAATAAGAATATGTGCATGTGGCAGGCCTCTTTTTGGGGAAATCAATGGTATAAACATAAGCCACACACTTTACAAATAAATGACTGGTGGTTATGTCATGTATTAAAGCTGTTAATTTTATTTTGAAGACTCTAGCAACTAAGTCTGGTCTATCCGAAGCATTTTGGCCAAGGTTCAAATTCTCAACAATCTCTGTCCATTGAGGATTATATGTAAATGTAATAAATAAATCAGGTTTTCCAAATCTAGTTACAATAGCCATGGCATCATTGTATCTTTCTCGCATATTGCGAGGAGATCCTTGGAAGCAGGATGGTAAAATGATGGCTCTTCCAGCTGTCAGATTTTGGTTTGTCGCAGCCACATAATCCACAAGGCCACAATACTGTTCTACACGTAGTTTATTTCGTTGATATTTCATGAGATTTAAATTATTTGCTTCAACTTGCAGGTATGAATCAGTGATCAATTGTTGTGTCAGTTTTCCAACACTTACGATAGGATAAAATTCATCCCTCATGGCAGTTTGAGCCACTTTAAATTCAAGCATGGAAATATTACTTCTGATACGTTCTTTAGTGTTTGAATAACTGGGAAGTCTTAATTTTGGTTGCCATTCTGCCTCACCATTGGGATTCAAAATTGGATAAGTCATTGGATCCAAATTGGTACTTAATATATTGATGTTAATGAAAGGTTGCTCTTCATTTCTTGGATATATTCTGATATCCCTCTCAAAATGTGGTTAACCCCCCCCCCCCCCCTCATTTTGGAAAACCACTGCAACCTCATTAGCTGTGTGTAAGTGGTAACGTCGTTTATCAGTATATTGGTCTCTTCTTGGAACCATATTAACTTTTGGCATGGTCAATTGATTTTGCTCAGGATGAATGTGTTCTTCTTTAACTTTGGACAGTATTTTATAAGCTTGAGTGTATGGATTGTTTTCCATTATCTTATCAAGCTCATGGAAAACAGTTACTAAGCATTTAGCATTTTCAGGAAGCTGCGTACGTTGTTCAATAGCTTGGTTTGTATCTAGTACATAAAGTTTCTTTGCTCTCCTTCCTGCTGGTGTAAATGTGAAGGACAGTGGTAAATTTGGCCTTGAACTTTAAACCAGTAAGGGCCATATCTTTCAACATTACAAGTTAATGTTGCACCCATAGATGGCACTATTATAAGAGAGTATATTATTTTTAACATGTTTGTAATTTGGAAACGTAGGGTCACTCCTTATGCTTTTTAAATATGTTGGGAAATCTTGTCTTACTGGCAGTCTCACTTTTCCCTTTTGACAGCAACTAATAAACTTACAGTCTCTGGGGGTTTCCTTCTCAAAATGATAAGCCCCGCAAAACTGACAAAGCACATTTAACATCCCACAATTGTGAGTCTCTACTGTGAGAGCTCTTAATAATGGACTATCCTGTGAATGAACATAAACATTATAATCTGTCTCCACATTACTAGCATTGTCATCTTGTTCACATGTTTGTTGTTCTGCCAGCAGTTGGTCTTTTATGGGCAATTCTTTCACGCTCTTCTTGGCGTATTTTTTACAGAATCTCCTCCGACTGTTGCTTTCTCCATCTTCTTTTTCTTTCCCTGTCCATATGTTGTTTGTACCTCTTCCTTGTTTTGGACTTCCCTGCCATTGCAATCTGTAACGTAAAATGTATATTTTCATTTAGAATGTACACATTAGCTCAAGCATTCATTGTCATATGAATTAATAATTCTGTCAAGCTTACCGTTCTTTTTAATGCACTAAGCTGTGGCAGTTAATTTTCAAATGTTGTGAATGTTTTCACCTCATTTTGTTAATATATAAATTTTTACGGAATCTAATGACAATGTGTACATTATTATTTTTTAAAATAATAAATTAATAACATTGTATTCCATGTAATTGTAATATATGTAATTCCTGCTCGTAGTTTATTGAGAAGAACAGTAGCCTCCATAAGTTTTTTTTTGAAGATAGGTTAATTTAGAATTATTATTTTTCTCATTGCTGCAATCTGTAATTATAGAAATGTGCAGCATATTCCCTGTAATAATTATTTCATGCACACACATTTCTAACTGTAATTTTTGTAAATCATAATGTAAGTAGTTACCTTTTCTGTTGAACTAAATATGTTCCCATTGATGCAGCACAGCAAGTCTGTGTCCCCAAAGTGTCACTGGCAAACACCTGCAAAGTGTAAAATAATATTTTCAGTTGTAGTATATGTCACAACCTACAATGATGATGGAGTATAGAGGATCCTAGTCCTCTTATCTCCTGTAGGTTTTAGACCTAAGATTTGGGTGACTCAGACCAATGGACCTTCTTTGCGGATATAAGAGCATAAGTCCCAGCTTTTGGTAGTGTGCATGGGAAACCTGGAAGGGAGTCAGAACGATCTCCTCTACCAGCATATGCCCCTGGGTCAATAATACACCTGCACACAAAGTCTTGATGAAAATTATGAACCACTTTATTTGGAAAACAACATCTTTTAACCAGGCATACATAATTACCAGGACGGGGCTACCTTTAGTCAGCCCCTAACTGCCTCTGGCCAATCAGGCAGGGTCCCTACGTGGGAACCATGAGACTCCTCCCCAGGTCCACCCACTAGGCGGGGCCAACTAATCCATTTGGGGTCTGAATCTCCAGGGCAAAGCATACCTTTACTCTCCTGTGCCCATGCTATGAAGGCTGAGAAGCCTTCAGGCCATCCCATTGTTTCTGGGTGCCTGCCTGTCAGCTGTGAGGTTCCCATTGTTAGTTCCCTGCTGGACACTTAGCTAATGGGATTAACAGGCCTTTGGGAACAAAGGAGGTTTGGCTGTATTCAACGGCTTCCCCTCTACAATATAATGACATACTAATATAATAACATACATTCATATTTACAAATACAACACACAATGTTTCATACACATACAACCAACACATCCCACCAGCTCCCTCACATGACACCCATTACAATGAGCCTAAACATGGAAGGGATGGGGATATGCTAAGGGGTAAACTTATACTTTATCCCCTAGACCACAACATAACAATATATCCATAACAAGTGGGCCCCAAATCTTTTCTTCCACAGCAAGAGCCATGCACTTTGTCCAACCCTTATGGCCACTGGCTGATTCATGACAGTATATAATTGTTTTTTTAGCATTTTTATTTAACCTTTACATTTACTACACAGTACAAATAGACAGTTTAGAATACATTTGAAATTTAGGCACAGTAACATTATTAAATTAATAATCTTGAGTATTTTTTTACAATGAATGTCTTAAAAAATTTACATTAGATTGTCAAATTTGTGAAGCATATTCAATACAATTTACTATTTCAAAATATCACATATAAGTAATGTATTTAAATCTAAGTAATGTACTTAAATAAATACTGTACCTCTTCCTTCAACGTTGATTTGTTCTGTCAGTCAGGGCATTTTTCTGTCACTGTCAATGTTATGAGACCTATAAAATGTAAGAATAGATTGAAATGTTGATTATATTTATTTTCTAACATTTACATGTATTAGCATAAACAAATATATGCAGCTTATAATATGTGAAATGGCATCGGGGGAAAATATAAAATTTTGCATTTTTTTAAATGTATTATTTTATGCAAATCGTAAATTATTAAATTAATAAAAAATATAAATTCAACTAGTAGAGCTTACAATGTCTTAAATGTCTTAAATAATAATACTTTACCTAATATTTTTGAATGTATTTGTTAAAAATCATAAAGAGTCTCTTCATAAAATGTGTCCACAGAGAATGTGCAGGCACACAGTTGATCATCTGAGGAGAAACTGAGAAGCTTCTGGAAAGTCTGCAGTATATATAGAGTGTTAGCTCAAGGACAAAGTTGCACATGCGCAATTTAAGGGTTTTCCGCCATTTTAGGTTCTTAATGTGAGTATTTCCAAGTTACAGGCTTGCTTCTTACAAAATGAAGTTTTTTTTTCTATTTACTGCGTGCCTTGCATTGTTGTTGTGTTACTGGGTTGACTTAGGTATTTACTACCTTCGTGTAAGTGTTACTGGCTTCTCGTTTTTACATGCCTCGGCCTTGTTTTCGGCATGTTGCGCTTTTTCGGCAGCCATTTTTTTTTCTTGCTTAGGCGATTTTCGTTTGTGCATATGATCATATGATAAGACTTTAACGGCCAAACCACCGAAATGAAAATACCTGCAAAAACACACAAATATGCCTCAAATTAACTTGCAACCTCACTCACAGGCTCCCTGGCTCTCCCCCTGTGTTGTGTGTGAGTGTGTAAGTTAATTTGAGGCATATTTGTGTGTTTTTGCAGGTATTTTCATTTCGGTGGTTCGGCCGTTAAAGTCTTATTTTTGCGAGCCCCCGCAGTCCATCGGGTCCTAAATCATACAGGGCCTAATTTTGCGGCCGTCACTAAGTCATTGCAGCTAAGTCCCACGTGTTTCAACTGTTCGTGCGCAAAGTCCTACTGGCCTCGCGATGAGTGCCTTTGGCGTGCCTCAACTGCTCATCTCGCTTTGCGAGGCTTGCAGTGCAATGAGCGCCTACAGCGCTCATTGCAGTCTAAGTTCCTCATGCTTCAACTGCTCGCCTCGCTTCACTTGGCTCGCATTGCAATGAGCGCCTTTGGCGCTCATTGCAGCCTAAGTCCCGCGTGCTGCAGCCGTAAATGACACGCCTCGCTACGCGTCGCTCGCAGAGCGTGACCCACCACTGTATATCCACAACTATTATATGTGATTACATTATCACATATATAGTTGTGAGCAAACGAGTTGTTGCTAACGATTGCGGGCTTGCGTAGTGAAGGCCTCAGTTGCTGGCATGGAGCGCCGATGGCTTGCGGGCTCGCAAACTTCACGTCATAACACAAACAACATACGAGTCACGTTACCACACATTACGACCTCGCAAAAATCGGCCGCAACCCGCGGACATAAAAAAATGAAAAACACAATAAATACACACAACACATACATAAAGCTTACCTACAGCAAGAGGGAGCATCCAGGACCTCAAAAAATGAAGTTACACCTTCATTTAACTCAAAATAAAAGAGTTTAGACGATAAAAAATTCTGTAAACGAGAGAAAAAATGACCCCCGAACAAAACAAAAACCAGGCTACAGGACTCTAAACACGCAAAACACCACAAGAAACACGCAAAACACAACAGAACACCTACGGATATTCCGCAAAAGACGCATACCACACATTTGCTGCCATTTTACAACAATGTGGAAGTACACAGCTACGCTAACGGTTTGGTCTCGCGCACGCACACTATTACACTGCACACATTCACCACGCTTACACACCAGCTCCACAGCACTAATGCTCCAGCAACATCAAAACAGATTGTCAGCTCTTCAACAGAATGCTTCAAAATAGGTAAAGTATATTAATTTATTAATGTATTATTTATTTCATTATTATACACCAAATAGCATTAGCTCACTTACATTTTCATTGCCGTCATGTTTCGACGGGCAATTCCCTAGTATTATATATAAAGATAGATATGTTATCTTATACTCCCTCAAAAACAATATTAAGCATACTGGAAATATTGAAATAGTTTAAAAGGCAAACTGAATGGCTACTACACATATTCTGAAGTTAGATAAGTACTACTGGCAGTACTTGGGGATTTTATGTTACATATTTATGATAATAGATTAAAATGTCTGGTATTTTGCCATATCCTGTACAACACCATTTGCTGGAACATTGCAATGTAAATAGTAATTGAAGTTGTTTAATCAAGGAATCTAAATGAAACAATGAATAACCAGAGTCTCTCCTATGTCCTGATATGCACAACTTTATTCCATGTGATTGAACAAGTTTTGATTATATGAGTATCCAATGTTCCACACCGTGGCCCTTTTTAATTTTTTTACCAGATATAACTCACAGAAAGGCTGTGAAGAGGCCATGATGTATCAAAACAAGCATCACAGTCTATTTATGGGCTTTACAGTATTCACTAAGCTAGTGTTCGTAATAACTTCTCATCACAATTCTTCACAATGATGGCTTGTAAGAGGTGTTTTAGGCTACAATACATTTAGAGGAGCTGGTTAATGGAGGAGCTAGTGAATGAATACTTGCTTGAGCTTTTTTTTCTACCAGACATTTCATAGAGATAGATAGATAGATAGATAGATAGATAGATAGATAGATAGATAGATAGATAGATAGATAGATAGTGGTATAATATTTAGATGACTGAATTTTGTGGACAGCTGTGGAGGAGCTAGTGAACACACTTGATCTTAAAATATGTTTTTAGAAACATTTAAAGTTTGTTTTGGGTATATAGTAATCATTCTCAAAAGCTTTTTTTTTTTTTTAAAAGGGCATATTTTATTATGCTGTTGAAATTTCCTGCCACAATTTACTTCAGCTAATAAAAACAAAAATAAATTAAAACCTATTATCTAGACCATATGAGCAATGAGCATGTTAAGTAATGCCACATTTCTAGAAAATAAATATATTTTGTCTGTGCGGTTTAGGGCTTCAATGTTGGAGCATCTCTGTATTCCCTTCTTTATAGACAACAGCCACCGCAAATTCTTGGGAAACCCTTATGGATTTGGCCCATAGCATAAGGCTCACTGCAAAAAGATGCAGTTCTTGCTATTTGTAAAGTGATCAATGCTTTAGGTTCTCTGCTTCGCCTTAAACTGTAAATGACTAATACGCTTTTCTTGTTTCCATTATTGTATCAAATTGGAAAGTGCTATGGAGAGGTAGAGTAGGACGGTAAAACTTCTGGGGATCCAGAACAGGTGACTGAGGCTGCACAGAGGTTAACAGCCAAACACAAGGTAGGGCTCATTTAGACCGTTTTCCTGCTTAAATCAGACCTAAGGCAAAACAATTTTAATACGTTTTTTAATAGCTGACATACTTAAGGAAATTAATAAAGTCTTCAAGGATGAGATAATTTAAATTCCTCTATATAGTAGTAATTGAATTCACTGCTGGTTAGTTTCCATACAGTAATACTGTTGTGATCATATGGACTGTATCATGCTCCTATTTTGTGTTCAATTAATTAGACCCTTAATCAGCACCACGTAAGTAAGTCGAAGGTGGGGGGAATAGGGATGTTGCAAAACATTTTTAAGTATATGTCTGTTTCTGAGAGTATGACAATGCAAGACAAGTGACAGTTATGGCAGTCACGTCACTATATCCTGTCTCGCTTCTGTGGTTGGTAGATTTCGTGATCATAATCTAATTTGTATTATAACAGTGATACAGCTCATTCATTTGTACAATTTCCAGATGTATTAAAAATCAATGCTGCCAAAGATATTCACATGTTACATACATTCTGAAGCTATTGGTGTAGAAACTTACATTGTGCTAAAATGGGATAGAACAGGGGTGAGCCATTCATTTCCCAAAGGGGCTACATGAGAAACTCGGAATGTTGTGGAGGGCCGAACCATAGGCTGAACTTAATTCTCCTCAAAATTAATTTTTTAGCTTTATTTTATTTTATTTTCTCTGTGCCAGGAGCAGTATCTACAGAATGCTATCCATCCCAGTTAGTCACAACACTGCTGCTCACAAATTGTCCCCTTTTACAATTGGCAGTGTTTTTTGTCCAGGGCACAAATTTGTATCCCACTGTAGGCCACTGTAGCGGGCCGCACACGGACAGCCAAAGGGCCGGGTGTGGGCCGCGGGCCGTACAATGCCCAGGTCTGGGTTAGAGGAATAATAACGAATTATGTTGAATGTGTATGGGACCTATACTATAATATCGCCAACCTATTTATTTATTTAATGTTTGCTTTTATTCTTAAAATACTTTATTTATTTTTATGGTATATGGTGAAACTTCTATGTGTTTGGTTGAAATGATTGTATATAGAAATAAACTGTAAGAGACACTTTTTAATAATATTCAATTGAGAAAGGCTTGGTTATTACCTATAGTTTAAATTATACTATATCTCTACTGTGTCCCTTTTAAAATTAGAGTCTTAAAAAGCCAGTACATAAAAAAAAAAAAAAAAAAGCTTTTTTACTGTAGTGAGCATTTGGTCAATGGTGTATTTTTACCTAGTCCAAAAGGCCCAGGCCTGGGGCAGCACATTTGTAGGAATAAGCTTAATATTTCTAGTTGCTAGTGCAGTGCCATGATATAGTGAGTGAATATGAGCAGCAATATGTATACTGTACATATATATATATATATATATATATAAACATACACCTGTATGTACTCACTTCATATTTTACCTTTACAAAGTCATATTTCAGGTAAAATCCCTTTCATTTTATATTATGCGTGTTCTTCAGCATAGATTACAATATTCAGAACATATTTCTGAATTGAAGATATTTCAATGGAAAGTGTGAGAATGGTAATAAATCACTGTTACAAAATATAAGTTAATGAATGATTTTGTTTGTTCCCAGAGACGGAAATACTTTTCTGTAGATACTATTGTTGCAAATCTACTAATATACAGGACTCCCATGCATGAGGTCATGTAAAACTATGTGTAAAGCTTAGCTCAAGGTCAGAAAAGATATTACATGACATCACTCTGGCAGCTTCCTTGTTAACATTATCTTAATCTTATATTTTTCACAAACACTTGTTCTTTTAAATATGGTAGCAAATTCAGTATCCCTATAATCTCCCAGAACAATTTAAAAGAAAATATAAACAAACTCAAAGAAAATCAATTTTGTAATCTAACTGCACTGATGTTCAAACATATCTCCAGTATTTAGTGCATATTCAGATTATTGTGAAAGTTTCACTTAAAATGTACTCAGCAGAAGCAGCTCTCACTGCCAAATTGAATAATGATTAACAACTTCTTCAGTCAAGTAGCAGAAATCATTTATTTATTTTACTTATGAAAGAAGACTTGCACATATTACCATTTGTATGTTATGTTAAAAGATATTATTTACATTGTTATTCACATCATAACACAATTCACATATTCTGTTTGACCTTCTGAACAATGGCATTGTAAATTTAGTATATATATATATATATATATATATATATGTGTGTGTGTTTTTGGAAATGTTCAAAAAGCAATATTAAGCAGAGAAAAGGCATAAATATTGATTTCATTTAGAAAAAATATATACTGTATATATATATTGATGCTAGCTGTTTGTTTCTGGCATGGGTATAGGAGCCAAAGAAAATGTGGGGGAATCTCGGATATAGTGTAAAAATTCCATGCAACTGCTTCTCTACACATAAACACACATTGAAAAATTCTCCCCCCCCCCCCCCAGTTCCTACACCCATGGTTTCTGGGCATTAATGGGAAAGGGGTGGGTGTCAAATTCAGTAAGATCCAATTACCTAACAAATCCTCCTCACCTCTTCCTCTTACCTTCTTCCTCCACTGATAAAAAGCACACCTCTGATGCTCCAACTATCAGGAAGTGCTCAAATACAGTATTAACACAATGTAATTTATATATAAACAGAGCTCCAAAATTTTCTTTAAACATGTTTTTGTCCATGGCTTACACAGCTGCTATTGCAGTTAGGTTGTTAAATGCAAATACGTTTTTCTTGAACTAACTATAAGTAACTATAACATTGTCTCCAAAATACTTTACCCTTTGACATTCCCACACTACTTAATAATACACTGTATATATTGGGGATGGGTAAAATATATGTGACGTTATATTAAATAATAACCTTTTATTGTGCTTAAACACCACTTTGTGGAGTAATAAAACACGATAATGGGCAAATCTTTTTAAAAAGAAAAATAAATATACACAGCCTCTGTCTTTTGTAGCTTGTCTGTGCAATACACTTTACTATCTAGCTCAATTTTGCTTTTTTTTTCTTTGTTATTTGCTTGCAGCTGCCTGTTCAGTTGGGTGTGTCATTTTCAAATAATGAGCTTTTAAACAGCAATTAAATGATTGTTGCTAAAATAGTATGCTAGAGTTCCTAAGTCCGTTTTTAAAGGACAAGTAAATCATGGTACTACCAAAACAATATATATACTGAGAGGGTGACATTGTGTTAGAGCTCGATAATATTCCATCCCCCGAACATTTACGAATGAAAATTATCAGCAAAATGCAATGTTGCTCTTAGATGCTGTTCATAGTTAACCCTAACATGTAACCTTTTGCAAGTGCTGGATACATGTTATTTGCTCCCTGCTCTGTGAGCAAAACATTCTACTTTGCTATTATATTCTCTTTGCATGTGCTCTCAAAAAACTTGCGAGCACTCTCTACAGCTTAAAATCCTACATGCACTTTAAACACCCTACAGATGTTAGAAAAACATTTGCTAGTGCACAAAAAGGCCCTGAATTATTACTATTACAATCAAGGCAAAGAAGTGTTAACAATAGTAAAATGAATGTGGAGGTTTATGACCCCATATAACCCTCTCTAGTCAATTAAATACACTTTGGGGTCTCCCAGGAACTGTGGACAATAGGGTGGCATCAGGCCCCTTTCTCCTCACCCCCTGGTGCTTTAGGGTGGGAGATCATTATTTGCATTATTAATCCCTTTGTTACCTGCCATACCCCACCACCCTAAACAAAACAATTTTCCACATGGCAGTGGCCAATGGCCCCCCATAGTCCCTATCTCCTATGGGTCTCTCTATGGACCCCCAAGGATCCTAGCACTAGCCCCATGAGGGTATCTATTGATCCCCATGTCCCCTAAATAATCTACCCCAAGGAGGTCACAATAGTCTCCGATGAACCCTATCCCTGTGGCTACTAACATAATCCCCTACCAAGTCCATAATGGCTGATTAGAAAATTAAAGTGAACTGTTAGTGCAGGGACAACTTCTTTAGACTTAGGTTCAAAATAGATTGCTGTTGACAAAAAATACAGAATCAATTCCTGAATAATCCATCCACTGTTGCTGTATACCAATGTACTTGTTGTTTTAGTTCCAAGTATTTCTAAGGTGGCAAAACTATTATCTAATTAATGTATTTAAAATTTAGAAAACATAGAAGGAGTGAAGGAGTGGAAAGTACTCTTTGCAGCATTCACTGGAATTGATAATAGGTAGAAAAAATTATTTCTAAAGAAGCAAAATTCTTTGATTTCAGATGGTATGCTGCAGATTTCTTGTTTTTATAGGTATGACTTGAGTATGAATATTTTTGTAAAATGTTATTGTAGTGTTTAAATCATTAGTGTCATGACTCAGAACTCAGGAAATCAAGCTCAGCCCTAAGGTTACTGACTTATTGAAAATAATAAAACTCTTTTTCATCCCTTTGTCTTAGATTAGAAGCATACAAGAAATAGCAGCAGATATACCTTTGCTTAGCATGTCAGACTCTCCCCCTCCCCACTCTTTAGCCAAACCCCTCTTCATAATTTCTCTCCCTGTATGAGGGGAGGGGTCTGCTTTCTTACTGTGACCTCCCCACCCGGTTACTAGGCTATAAAGCCCCCTCCCTGGTTGCCAGATACACCAGAGAAGTTTGTGCACCTCAGGGTCAATAAACAGTCAAGATGGCACCCGGCTAGGCAACATGGCTGACCACAATTAGGGCCTAGCAGGTCACTACATCATTCTGACTCATAATAAGTTCCACCAGAACCAGTATGGCCCTGGTAATATAACTTAGAGCCTGTGAGCCACATTTTACTGTGTTCATTACATCAACCATTTTGCCACCGTACATAATTAACAGCCCATACATTTTTACCATGAGACCATGACAGCAACATTATCCACACACTAATTCTTTAAACATGACACATAAATGAAAGACAAATTGTCATAGTCCTTAAACCATATAACCTGTCCCTTTTGGTAGCCTTTGATAATAGCAATCACAAGTGTTAGGGTCCCAAATAACAGGGTTGCTTGTGGGGTTCAGGGGAGTACCAAAATCAGTTATGACAATTATGTCAACAATTAATTTGTCTCTACGCTCTGTAGCAAGGGAACTGATGATTTGAAGAAAGCTGTGTTCACAAGGAAAACCTTTTAAAATGTTTGAATGGTTTTCAATGTTGGAATGTCAAATTGAGGGGTTATGTAGAGAAAGTATGCTGGTGAATTGGGAGATGATGTTGTGAGCTGGTATTTATATATAGAGAGAGGGAATGGTAGTGTGTTAATATGGAGAGAATTTATAGCAGTGAGTGGTTATGGAGAGATAGAGGTTGGTTAGTGGGTATTGAGAGATAGTGGCACGGGCAGGCATTGAAAGGGGATGGTGGTGAATATTTATGGAGGAAAAAGGTTACGTGAGTGGATATGGAGAGAAGGAAGCTAGTGTTGAGTAGGTATAGAAAGAGAGTGAAATAGTGAAGTTATATGGAGAGAAAGGTTGGCAGTGAACAGTACTGCTTTTTGTTCAGCTGCGTCGAATTCCAGCCTATAGTTAGAGCATGTATCAACTTGGGCATTGGTGATATAGGAAGTCCAAACAGGGGCTAAATTAATACATTATGTAGGAAAAGTTATAATTAAAGGATCACTGTAAAATGAGCAAAATCTATATGTCTGAAAGTTTTTAGTCTGACTAAGAGCATATTAGGCAGGGCAAGGTCATAAAGTTTGGTTTTAATTTGTTGTACTACTACTACATGGTGACATTCAGGCTATGCTTGTGCTGGACCACAATCCTCTCCCACTCCTGAACAGGTCACAAGCGATGTTGCCACAGCAGTTGATATCCTAGCAGTGGTTGGCCCAGCAGTTGGCCCAGCAGATGTTGCAGCCATTGGTGCCCCTGCAGATGTTGCAACCATTGGTGATATCGCAGATGTCGCAGCCATTGTTGCCCCAGCTGTTGTTGCAGCTGTTGATGTCCCAACAGACCAGGCCAACACCATGGGCAACAGCAGTTATGTATTCGGGACCATCTCTAGTTCCCACAGCACCATCTCCAGTTCCCACAGCACCGTCTCCAATTTCCACAGCACTGTCTGCAGTGCCAGTACCTTCGCCATTTGTCAACCTACTGGCAACACTATCCCTATCCCTTAAGGGTACACCAACACAATGGGAAACACCTCTGGCCTCACCACAGCACATCTAGGATACACCATCATCCGGAGACGGAAGTCACGTCCACGCACCAGGCAACTTGAGGGGCATATATTGGCACATCCACTTGGCTGATGAGTGCGAGAATGGAGCAGTGCAACAGTTGACAGCTCAGCCTGCACGTCAAAACAAAATTGCCAGCGGCCAGACGGAATGCATATGATCCATATATGGGGAGGTGAGGAGGCATAATCAAGTGGAGGGGTACATGCAAGCCCAGACACATCACTTGGCGTTGCTGGTGCAGTTGGCTGAAGCCCACTTGCCAACACTACAGCCTTCAGTTCCACGGGCTCCACAACCGCAGCCAGAGCCTACAGCATCCACTCACCCCTTACCACCAACGACAGCTGCTATACAGCCAAGGCGGCAGCCAGAGCCTACAGTATCCACTCAACCCTTACCACCAGTGAAAGCCACCACAGTTGGATGCACCCCCTTGATCCAACACCTCCTGTCCGTGGTAGAGGGAGGAAGCGCGTGGTTTCAGAAGGTCTGGGCCCAGTGCTTAGAAAGAGGAAGTAGGTGTGAACGTCCCCCAGGTCAGTGGTTGTCAAACTTCTCCCCAGGACCACCACTCAGACCATGATTTGGGTGAAACATTGTGTGAATACACATGTGAAGCAATTTGAGGCTCCACCACCTGTTGAACACAATTTGCCTCATTTATTGTTTCCCCTAAATTACTGCCTATCTGATGGCTCCTGAGGAGAGGATTGAGAACCACTGTCCTAAGTCCTCCTCATCCACACTCCACAATGAATATAATTTTGTATTAATGTTGACATACTTATGGCTGCCTACAGAGTGTGTACACGTATGGTTATGTTGAATATTTCTGCTATTGATGTTCAATGTGGATTGCCGTTGAGATGAGATGTTGAGGTCAATCCAAATAGTGTTCTGATTGATATCTTGTTCTTGCCTCTGTAGGTCTTAATAGCCAAATCTCACATCCATGAAAGCATGTTCCTCAACCTCCTCTTTCTGTGTCACATATTCTGCTAATCAATTTCAAATTATTATTTCTTAACTGGCAACACACTGTGTGTGGAATAGATCTGTATGACATTATCCATGATTATGTTCATCTGTTTCATGGAGCAGATCTAGACAAGTTGTAAGTGCTATGCACATTAATGGTTTCTCCAATTACATGGAGTGATTTCTGATGATCCCTTTTCTCACCAGATTCCAGTTGCAGTGGTGTAGTGACCACATGTGACCCTGGTAGGTTGTATGCATTGTGCTTATTTTTGACTATGACATTACCCACTTTAGGTATCCCATTGTTCACAAGCACAACCTATTGCCCTTCCGTTATCTGCCCACAACACACCCATGATATTAATGCACAGTCTTGTCCATTTCTGATTGTGCTCTGTGTAAAAAATAAAGTTTTGGTATACCGTTCTAACCGTGTCAGTGGGTTTTCAATGTTTGGGGTTATGGGACATCCAGATACATCACATTTGTGTCACATTCCTATATATGTAAACTAATGAGCCCTAGTTACTATGCAATAGATCAATACATATCAAAATAATCATAGTCAGAATAGCATTACATATCATATAATACTAAATATTGCATATAATAATAATAATGGGTTAAGACACAGGCCAAGTCCAATTAGTGAGGGCCTCAAAGAAATATGACAGGTGATACTGGAGTGGGTTGCCAGTTCCTTCTCTAGTGGGCTGTAATTTGTCTGACCTCTCTGCTAGAGTGTCCCTACATGGTATAGCTCACAGCTCATTAGAGTACACAAGCCCCTTCACCACCACTAATCAATTCTAAAGGGGACCAGGGGAACATACAACACACTAATCTACTCTAACCCATCAGGAGGGGCCACAAAAACACATGGAGGATTTGCAGAGGCATGTGGATCAACAGCCAACTCATCTCCAGCAGGGGTAATCTCCACTATGACCATCCTGGAAAGTCCCATGCCATTGCCAGTGGCCATGTGCCAGGATGTATAGCCATTCCCATTTTGTGACCTCCCATTATGTTCTGATATTCATCAATTAACATTAGTGGGGAGTGCTAAGTGGGGGTGGTGAAGGGGCTTGTGTAGCTGAATGAAGCTGTGAGCTATACCATGTAGGGTCAGTGTAGGTGGGCAGTTGATAGCAGACAGGTCAGACAAATCCCAGTCCACTAGAGAAGGAACTGGCAACCCACTCCAGTATCTTTGGCATGCAAACCTTGTAGAACAGCACAGGCAGAGACCTGGCTAAATGTGCTGCAGTTCATAGGGTCACAGAGAGTCAGACACGACTGAAGGACTGAAAAATAAGTTACATGTTCACTGTATACTTGATATATGCCATGTGGCGGGGAAATATGGCCAGTATTTGTATTCTAAATGTAGATGTGATGAGTGAGATGTATATCAAATGATGTTTGTATGTTTATGGTCCACATTATAGCCTCTGTGAGTGAAAAAGGGTTAATATGGCAGCCATTTGCATGTATTTGTATTGCATTTTAATGAGGCTGTGGTGTTGAGCAATTTTGGCAATTGAATACCGATTAGCGATTTTAGCAATCAGAAGTCTTGTGGCCTTGACAGATCAAAGGCTTCTAGAAGGTGTAAGATACGAGTTTAACCAGCACCATTTTTTCAGAGCCCGCAAAAAGATGACAGTTGAATAGCAAAATAGCTTGCAACCTCACTTACGGGCTACCAGATCTCAAAATCGCTAAATTGAATGTGGCTCTATATCAATTTACGCATTATTAATATTTTTTCAATTTCCCTCTACTTGACTCTAGTTGTCTTGTTGATTTGTCTCACATTCATCAGAGCTGATCACTGTATGATAAGGGTGGTCAGTAAGCTTTACATTTCCATATTGCAGCATGCATGTGCAAAGCAGGACCGGAAGCTTCAAATATGTTCGCCTCCTCATAGGGGGTAACTTCTAATGCTTGAACAAGCACCACATGGCAATCAGGCCCAATAGAAAGCTACTGATAAGACTTTGAGCTTTAAACAATGGAATTTGTATATTTAAATGTGATTCACAACTTGCTGATATCCAGACTCACACTTTGGGACATTTTGATAGATGGGAGGAGGTAGCAAGACCAAAATGGCAAACCCCTAAATGTGTCAGAGGGAAATTAAATAAAATAATAATAATTCACAACTTTGCATAGTTGGGCTAATAAGGCTGTCATTATGCTAGGCATATCTTGTGCTTTAAAAGAGCCATGACTTGTCTTACCACTACAGTGTCTCTTTAAACACCAGTTTATATAAATATATGTTATACCCATAACAGATCAGAAAATAATGTATATAATAGTTCATTAACATTTAGGAAATTGCATAATACCTAGCGGGCTATGGCCATCTAAATATATTTCAAAATATTGCAGAACATGTTGGTATTTGTCAAGCTCATTACATTTTGTCATAGTAAATTTAAATTATAAAGTTGTGAAAAATACATGATTGATTGTTCATATAAAATCAATTGGAAATTACTTTATATTTATCTTGTTAGTTACTGATAACAAGGGTAATTCCTCAGCTGTGCATCAGTATGTGCAGGGGACATGCACAAGGACTTAATATATTATTGAATATATATATATATATATACCCCCCTTGACTTTTTACCTATTGTGTTCAATGTTTTGTTAATCTGAATTTTATGTGATGTATCAGAACACAATAGTCTAAGTTGGTGAAGTGAAATGAGAATTTTTTTTTTACATAAAACTATTTTTTAGAAATAGAAAACAGAAAATTGGCATGTGCGTATGTATTCACCCCCTTAGTTATGAAGCCCATAAAAAGCTCTGGTGAAACCAATTACCTTCAGAAGTCACATAATTAGTGAAATGGTGTCCACCAGTGTGCAATCTAAGTGTCACATGATCTGTCATTACATATACACACCTTTTTTAAAAGGCCCCAGAGGCTGACAACACCTAAGCAAGAGGCACCACTAACCAAACACTGCCATGAAGACCAATGAACTCTCCAAACAAGTAAAAGACAATGTTATTGAGAAGTAGAAGTCAGTGTTATAAAAAAAAATATCCAAATATTTGATGATCCCCAGGAGAACCATCAAATCTATCATAATCAAATGGAAAGAACATGGCACAACAGCAAACTTGCCAAGAGACGGCCGCCCACAAAAACTCACGGACAGGGCAAGGAGGGCATTAATCAGACAGGCAGCACAGAGACCTAAGGTAACCCTGGAGGAGCTGCAGAGTTCCACAGCAGAGACTGGAGTATCTGTACATAGGACGACAATAAGCCATACGCTCCATAGAGTTGGGCTTTATGGCAGAGTGGCCAGAAGAAAGCCATTACTTTCAGCAAAAAACAAAATGGCACATTTTGAGTTTGCGAAAAGGCATGTGGGAGACTCCCAAAATGTATGGAGGAAGGTGCTCTGGTCTGATGATAGAGACTTATCCAAAGCGACTTGGAGCTGTGATTGCAGCAAAAGGTGGCTCTACAAAGTATTGATTTTAGGGTGGTGAATAGTTATGCACATTGACTTTTTCTGTTATTTTGTCTATTTGTTGTTTGCTTCACAATAAAAAAAAAAACATCTTCAAAGTTGTGGGCATGTTCTGTAAATTAAATGATGCAAATCCTCAAACAATCCATGTTAATTCCAGGTTGTGAGGCAACAAAACATGAAAAATGCCAAGGGAGGTGAATACTTTTGCAAGGCACTGTATATATACTAGAGTTATTAACCTGGTATAGGTAAATATAATTAGGATGTTAGCTGCAAAATAGAAATTTTAATTGATAGAATATGAATCTGTCTTTGCTCTCCTTCTCTCTCTCCTTTCCTTTCTCCTCTGCCTTCTTTCTCTCTCCCTTTCTGTCTTTTCTCTCTCTCTTTTATGTCTTTGCTCTCCTTATCTCTTCTCACTCTCATTTCCTCTCTCTTCTCTGTCTCCCTTTCTTTTGCTGCAAAATAGAAATTTGTATTGCTAGAATATTAATCTGTATTTGCTCTCCTTCTCTATCTCCTTTCATCTCTCCTCTTCCTTCTCTCTTACCTTTCTGTCTTTGGTCCCTCTTCTGTCCCTCCTTCTCCCTCTCTCTTCTCCACTCTCCATTCCTCACTCCCCTCCCTTCTTTCTCTCCTTTTCTGTATTTGCTCTCCTTTTTCTCTCTTTTACCCTCTCACTCCAGCCCAGTCTGACATGGTGGGAGTGGGGCTATGTCATGAAGGGCCATGAGTGTTAGACATCTTAAGGACAGGGCTATGAAATGATGGGGCAGGTCTACAGAGCGTATGCACATAGCAGTGTTGTCATGCATGACAGACACTGTAGTTTATATTATAATTAATATATATATATATATATATATATATATATATATATATACAAAAAGTGCCCACAAACACTATTTGCATAAATACTACAGCTAATGCATAAATACTATAGCTACACACAACAAAAGGTAATCAGAACTTCTAAAATAAACATATACACAGTAAGACACGACATATGCACACATAATTACAGAGCTTGATGATGATAAACACTCCAGTAATACATACACACACACACACACATATATATCAAAGTAAGCTGACTAGGTTTTATTACTGTTATTTGCTACTTAAAAGGCACAAAAGCAGGACCATTGCAGTGGCATTAACTGTATTTCAACATGTAGCAATCATATCTTTAAATTGCTAACCATACTGGACATTTACTGCTTGCTAATCAACAGATTTTAAATTATGCTACCATTTAAGAATGACATATGGATGTTGATACATAAATATATATATTTTTTATAATACAAACGTATTCATAATTATACTGTATATAATTATATCCCACCCCACGCTGATGATAGGCAGTAACCTTGAAATGGCTGTCCATGGGTAGGATTCCTAGCTTGTGTATAATCCAGCCCTGGCTTTGCATAAAAGCTGTGTAATGCAGCGGGCATAAGCTTAAAGGAAGCCATGATTAAAATGTACTATGGATTGAAGAGTGAGGCATTTGTGGGCACATTTGCATGTCCCTGCTCAGCTTACCAGCGTGTAGTGTAATAACTGTATTTCTCAGAATTCTAAGCTACAAATAGGTTATTTAACTTGTTTTAGACATTCAAATGTGAACACAGATGTTCTATTTATTTGCTGTACTGTTGTACGGTGGAGGGCTTCTATCGCTCTTTTGCCCACCATATATTAAATAATTGTTGTGGTGAACTACCTATTCATAAGGTCCACAACAAAAGCTGGGATCCTGCCCCAGGCTAGACAATCAAATGTGAACATAAATGTATTATTTTTCTACTATATATATATATTTTTTTTTTTTTTTTTTTTAATCATTCACTCTCCATATGGACCACAGCATGTCAGGCACATCTATCATTATGTCTCTGGTCATGCAGATCCATAAGTTATCTTCCTTCTCCAGTGGACCGTAATTTGTCTGCTATGACTTGTCTGTCTTAGGTGACCCTACACAGAAGTACCGTTTCAGTCGCTACCCCTGGTTAAGTTGCGCTTACGAAATGGAAAACAGAATCGTGACAGCTGCAGGCTGCTGCAATCACAACAGCAGGAGGAGTCAGTGCCGGCAATAATTCTAGTCGCCAGTACCTGAAAGAGCCCAAGTTCAGCTTGTGGCTGTAAGTTTCCAAATCGCCTGTGCCTGCAAGAGGACAAATTGACCTGACCCCAAATCCAGTCTGTGCCTATAAGAGCCCAAATCCAACCTGTGTCTGCAAGAGGCCAAATTGAGCCCAAGTCCAGCCTGTGCCTACATCATGACTTCAAAAATAATAGCCAAGTATGACTGTGGTTGCCGAATATGTGATCTCGCTACTGGGTTCAAATTGCCAAGAACAACAATCGCTAGCATGCTGAAAAATAAGGGAGCAATTAAGGGAGCTGATGTGGCTAGGGGTGTAAGCAACATCACCAAGTAACAGTCAAAGACACTGGAGGAGGTTAAGAAAGTATTGTACTTTTGGATAAACGAAAAACAATTTGCGGGTAATAGCATTTCCCAGGCACTGATATGCGAGAAAGTCAAACAACTGCATGCTGATCTGACAAAAGACCAGCCTACAGCAAGTGGTAAGAGCTGTGAAGAATTAAAAGCCAGTCACTGTTGGTTTGAGAAATTCAGAAAGAGAACTGCCATTCATAGAGTGGTGAAGCTTGGAGAGGCAGCCAGTGCCGACACAGTAGCTTATGAAATCTTTGTCAGGGAGTTCAGAGAGTATGTAGCGGCTGAGGCTTTTGTCCCCCAAAAGTGTTTAACTATGACGAGACTGGACTATTTTGGAAGAAGATGTCTACCAGAACCTACATCACCCAAGAAGAAGTCATTGCCAGGGCACAAGCTGATGAAGTACAGGCTAAATCTGTTGGTGTGCAGGAATGATAGTGGGGATTTAAAAATCAAGCCTATACTAGTCTATCACAGTGAGAAAAAAAAAGGGCATGTGCAGAAAAGCAACTTAAGTGTCATGTGGAGGGCCAACAGAAAAGCCTGGGTAACCAAAATATTCTTCACTGAATGGATTAACAAAGTGTTTGGCTCAACTGTGAAGAAATATTTGAAAGAGAAAGAACTGCCTCTGAGGGCTCTGTTAAGCATGGATAATGCTCCTGCTCACCCTCCAGGCATGGAGGACAACTTGCTGGAGGACTTTAAGTTCATAACTGTGGCTGGAGGAAATTGTAGACAGAAGCTGTAGCTCCAGTAAATTTGGAAACTGAACCTAGCAGACTAGTGGAGGACATTGTGTCTCTGGGCAAGTCCATGGGCCTGTAGGTGACTAATGAAGACATAGGAGAGCTAGAAGAGGAGCACAGAGAAGAGCTCAGCACTGAGGAGCTGCATAAACTTCAGAGAATGCAGCAAGTGGAAGTGGCTGATTTTTCTTCAGGTGAAGAGGATAGAAGGGAGGAAGCGAAGAAGAAATGTGTGCAAAGTGGGCTAAATGACAACATTTTGTTGAACACTATCACCCTGACAAAGCTCAAGAAAGCCACGTTGTGGACTTGTTTAATGATAAAGCAATGACTCACTTCAGAAACATTTTGCAACAAAGGCAGAAGCAAGTTTACCTTCATAGGTTTCTGGTGAAACTGTCTACTTAACAGTCCCCAGCAGTGTGGGTGCAGTGGAGTTGAGAGACATAAAGGACAAACATCCCATGTGCAAGTGCCTGATGTTTCCATGGAAGAGGACTCCCCTTCCAAGTAATTACCTGTCTCCTTCATTTTCTTCCTCTACATTGCCACCATCCCATTGGGCCCTCAAGTCCTCAGAGTTAAAGTGAAGTTAAATGCTCTGTTATTGATCTCAGTAGAGTTAAAATAATGTTAAATTATCTGTTATTTGTCCTCAGTACAGTTAAAATTAAGTTACATTCTAAGTTATTTGATGTAATTATTGTTGTTTAGTAATGCCTGTTTAGTTTTAAGGTTTTCTTCAAAATAAAATGTGAGAAAATATGAAAAAGCCGCCTATGCGCATTGCTCAACAGGCTGCGCCGGTGGAGAGAGAAAGGAGGAGAAGGGGACACACAGGGAAGGAGGGGGCAGACACAGAGGAGAGGAGGGAGAGACAAAGGGCAGGGAGAGAAGGAGGGAGATTCACAGGGGAGGGAGAGGAGGGGGAAGAGACACAGGGGAGGGGGAGACACACAGGGGTGGGAGAGGAGAGGGGTAGACACACAGGTCGAGGGGTGGAGAGACACAGAGGGGGAGGGACACAGGGGAATGAGAGGGGGGAGAGACACAGAGGAAGGGGGAGAGACACAGGGGAGTGAGAGGAGGGGAGAGACACAGAGGAAGGGGGAAGAGACACAGGGGAGTGAGAGGAGGGGGGAGAGACACAGGAGAGTGAGAGGGGGTAGAGAGACACAGGAGGGGGGAGACAGGGGAGTAAGAGGAGGGGGAGAGGCACAGGGGAGTGAGAGGGGGAGAGACAAAAAGGAGTGAAGGGAGAGACACAGGGGAGTGAGAGGAAGGGGAAGAGACACAGGGGAGGAGGGGGGAGACATACAGGGAAGGGAGAGGAGGGTGTAAGAGACAAAGGGGAGGGGGAGACACACAGGGGTGGGAGAGGAGGGGGTAGTCACACAGGGGAGGGAGTGGAGGGGCTGAGACACAGGGGAGGGAGAGAAGGGGGAAGAGACACAGGGGAGGGAAATGGGGGGAACAGACACGAGGGAGGGGAGAAGAGACACAGGGGGGGAGAGGTGGGGAAAGAGACACGGGGGGGACAGGGGGGGAAACAGACACAGCGGGGACAGGGGGTAAAGACACAGGGGGGCAGAGAGAATAAAAACACAGTGGGGGGAGACACAAGGGAGGTAGAGGAGGGGGAAAGGAGACACAAGGGAGGGAGAGGAGTGAGTAAATGAGACACAAGGGAGGAAGTAGACAGAGCAAGAGACTCGCAATGAGTGCCAAAGGCACTCATCGCAAGGCCAGTAAAGTAGAGGGGGAGAGGCTCCCATTGTGTGGCAAACAGCATTGCCAGGATTCACATTTTAGTGCCGTAATTTTTGACGGGCTAGTTGCTAGGGAATTATCAGAGTGAAGCCTTCCCAGAATGTGGTGTAACAACTGGATTTCCAAGAATTCTGAGCAGAAAATTGTTTTTTTTACTTGTTTTAGATGTCCGAATGTACACACAAATGTACAATTTACTTACTATATATATATATATATATATATATATATATATATATATATATATATATGTATATATATATATATATATATATATATATATATATATATATATACAGTATGAAGGCATTAAGTAAGTGAAATGCCATAGATTGCATTAAGCATTGAAAAATGAACTGAAACATTTTGAGCTGTCAAGTTAACGTGAAAAGCATTTTGGAGGAGTGTCTACACTTAGAAGTGTTCTGTTTCCTGACTATGAATGAGCTCACCCAATCATATCTTTGTATGCAAATATACTTTTTCCAATCTAGACTAAAAGTCAAAAAGAAAGCTGAGTCTTCAGTCAGCATAAAACCACAGAGCCTGACTAGTAATTCTGCACTTTATTTCACCTGTGTTTCAGTAAATAGCTTTAAAATGTCAACTGAAACTAAGAAAAAAGCTGAGGTGAACTCTGGACCATTTCAGAACATGCCTACTCCACTCAAAAACCTGGAAATCAAATACACTAAGGTAAGAAAAAATTAAAATGTTTTCTATTTTTTTATTTTTTTATATTTTTTTTTACAGTTGAAAGAATGTATATGCCTGTTCCTTTTTTTACAGCATTTATATATTGCTACATACATTTTAAATATGCAATGGTCCTATAAAATATATTTTTTCAATATGGTTTTGTTTCTTGTTTGTTTGATATTTAACATATACGTTTTTGCTATTTAACATATTAGTAGTGGTGAACACTGAGAAGATAAAACTTTATAAAACTTCAATCATAGATTTGTCACAATCTTTCAACTTGCATATTGACTTTAGTTCCCTTAGTACAAATTAATTATTATCCATTAACCAGAAAGACTACTTCTCACCTGCTCACAGATAGTAATAAGTAATCAGGTACCAAGCAATCTCCTAAAATGATAGTGGGAAGTGTGTTTTACAGTTGCATATTGTATGTCAATATATAAAGACTAATTTGCAATTTGTCCTCGCAATGTAGGCCAGGAAATACAGAAAGCTGCAATATTGGACCTGGGTGATTGAAATGTTTTTATCAGTTGTTATAAACTGTAACTTCTTTTAAAAACATAATGATGCTTTAATTTTTTTAAATAAAGCATGTTAAAATGTAGATCATTCACATTTTTATTACTTCGAAATAATAACATTTACCAAATTCACACAATATTCAAGTAAATATAGTGTAGAAAACAGCATTAGCTAATGCATCTGCTGCGGATCTGTTTTTCATTTTTATGTCTACAGAGCTTACTCAGGGTACTTATTTAAAAAAAAAAAACAACACAGATGTAATCCAGAAAGTAAGAGTCATAAGATTCAACAAACAATACTTTATGTGCCTCATAATTATATCACAAGCAGAATGCTCATTTATGTATAATGATCAGTATTAGTCATAGCAACATTTGGTTGCTTAACCCCATCACTGAGCAGAATGTTAATTTATATAATGATCTGCATTTCTCATAGCTATGTTTAACCTCATAGCTATGTTTTTTAGAGTTGTAGGATGTGCTGTAGGGTATAAATGTATTAAAAGGGAAAATAACATGTAAACGACATTGCCGACTAGAATTATGGACGAGGATTAGCAAAAATTATATATTATTAAGTTACAAATAGCAATTTTTACTGAACTAAAATAATTCTGAAGATTGTAGTAGCCATAAATGTCCAATACATAAAAACTATTACAGTATACACTGATACCTTTTTTATTGCACAACATATTAGCTTTTCAATAGATACATCTTTCTTTTTGAAGTCAAAAGCAATACTAACAAATATAAAAATGAAATATAAAAAAAAAGTATATTCTAAATAATTATTGTATGGGTTGATTTATATATTGATGAGAAATACATATTATAAAGTTAATTATTTTCTAATAGCAAGATACTTAGATTCCCTAAACTTCACAGAGGCTGTGAGGCAGATCATTGAAGAATGCAATGTCTGTTTCCAATGGGGAAAAATCCCATCCCATTGAAGCTTACTGCAGCCCCTTAGTTGCCTAATGAATGTACCCCTTAATACGTTGATGACTGTGTGCTACTTACTACAAATAATATGCGGGCAAAAAAACATATCAGTAATTTTATTGTAGAAAGATCACATACTTTCCTTGGGAATATGCATTACCAGGCTGTACGCTTGTTTCAGACAAGTACAATTGTGCCAATCCTGTGAAGGGTCTTGATGCAGGTCTACTTTAAATTGTCTGTGTCCTGCCATGCATGAAGGAAATGTTTTTTGCTTCCACTTGAGGAGTTAACTGCAGAAGTATCCCTTATAAATCATTTTAAACCTATGAAATAGCAACCTTTTTTTATGTACAGTGTTTTTTTCAAACTGGAATTTAATCATGTTAGAGAACTTTGCCATATATAGGTGTGGTTAGCTTTAAGCACACAAGACCGTACCTACTATCCCCTGCAGCGCTGTGTGAACATTTCTACCATTTAAACAGGTGGAGGCAGATCAAATTACAGCTTCAACAATATCATGGTGACTTGAGATTTTACTATGAGATTGTTGCGTTCAAAAAAGTAATTGCTCAAAATTAGTGATGTCCCCAACAGTTCGCCCGCGGACTACTCACAGCGATTTTGGCATGTTTGCGTTCGCAGCTAACGGCGAACACATGCGCTTTTCGGTCCGCCCCCTATTCTTTATCATTGAGGAAACTTTGACCCTGCACCTTACAGTCAGCAGACACATTCCAGCCAATCAGCAGCCTTTACTCCCTTCCAGAGCCTTCCGTCTGAAGGACAGCCTCCATTTTAGAATCATTCTGAAGCTACATTCGTTGAGAGAGGACATATATTCTAGCTGCTGCTGATTTAATGGGGAAATAGATAGCCAGGCTGTGTATTTAGCTTCCACTACAGACCTGAAGGACTCATCTGATATCTGCTGCAAAGACAGCAACCCAAAAAGCCCTTTTTTGGGCTAGAACATCATTTATTTTATTTTATTATTTTTTTCTGTGTAATCTAATTGCATATGCCTGCCTGCCAGCGTGTGTGTGTGACAGGCTAACACCTAACAGCTTCTATTGTGCTCAGTGAAATAAAACAACACTTTTTTGACTGTAATAGACTGAATAGCAATTGCCTGCCTACAGGCGTGTGTGTGAGGCCAATTGCATCTACTCTGCCAACTTTTGCCAGTGCACAGTGACACTCATATCTGGTGCAACCTAGTGTACAGTGACATTTATAAACCCTTTTTTGACTGTAATCAATTGAATATCAGTTGCCTGCCTACAGGCGTGTGTGTGAGGCCTATTGCATCTACTCTGCCAACTTTTGCCAGTGGACAGTGACACTCATATCTGGTGCAACCTAGTGTACAGTGAAATAAAATAACCCTTTTTTTTTCTGTAATCGATTGAATATCAGTTGCCTGCCTAAAGGCGTGTGTGTGAGGCCTATTGCATCTACTCTGCCAACTTTTGCCAGTGCACAGTGACACTCATATCTGGTGCAACCGTAGTGTACAGTGACATTTAAGAACCCTTTTTTGACTGTAATCGATTGAATATCAGTTGCCTGCCTACAGGCGTGTGTGTGAGGCCTATTGCATCTACTCTGCCAACTTTTGCTAGTGCACAGTGACACTCATATCTGGTGCAACCTAGTGTACAGTGACATTTAAGAACCCTTTTATGACTGTAATCGATTGAATATCAGTTGCCTGCCTACAGGCGTGTGTGTGAGGCCTACAGCGCCTACTCTGCCAACTTTTGCCAGTGCACAGTTACACTCATTTCTGGTGCAACCTAGTGTACAGTGAAATAAAAGAACCCTTTTTTTTCTGTAATCGATTGAATATCAGTTGCCTGCCTACAGGCGTGTGTGTGAGGCCTACAGCGCCTACTCTGCCAACTTTTGCCAGTGCACAGTGACACTCATATCTGGTGCAACCTAGTGTACAGTGACATTTAAGATCCCTTTTTTGACTGTAATCGATTGAATATCAGTTGCCTGCCTACAGGCATGTGTGTGAGGCCTACAGCGCCTACTCTGCCAACTTTTGCCAGTGCACAGTGACACCCATATCTGGTGCAACCTAGTGTACAGTGAAATAAAAGAACCCTTTTTTTCTGTAATCGATTGAATATCAGTTGCCTGCCTACAGGCGTGTGTGTGAGGCCTATTGCATCTACTCTGCCAACTTTTGCCAGTGCACATTGACACTCATATCTGGTGCAACCTAGTGTACAGTGACATTTAAGAACCCTTTTTTGACTGTAATCGATTGAATATCAGTTGCCTGCCTACAGGCGTGTGTGTGAGGCCTATTGCATCTACTCTGCCAACTTTTGCCAGTGCACATTGACACTCATATCTGGTGCAACCTAGTGTACAGTGACATTTAAGAACCCTTTTTTGACTGTAATCGATTGAATATCAGTTGCCTGCCTACAGGCGTGTGTGTGAGGCCTACAGCGACTACTCTGCCAACTTTTGCCAGTGCACAGTGACACTCATATCTGGTGCAACCGTAGTGTACAGTGACATAAAACAACACTTTTTTTGACTGTAATCGATTGAATATCAGTTGCCTGCCTACAGGCGTGTGTGTGAGGCCTACAGCGCCTACTCTGCCAACTTTTGCCAGTGCACAGTGACACTCATATCTGGTGTCACAGTAGCTTGCACGCATAGTACCACTAATCGAAAAAAAAATGACAGGCAGAGGCAGGCCACCCCGCAGGGGCCGTCGTGGTCGTGGTGCTGTGATTCCCTTTGGCCCTAGAATAATGCCCAGTTTTCAGAGGCAACGTACCCTGAACTTGAAAAGTTCTGAGGACATGGTTGACTGGCTAACACAGGACACCCAATCTTCTACAGCTTCCGCTCGGAACCTAGACGCACCATCCTCCTCCAGCTTAGCTTCGGGCACCTCTCCAGTTACCACTCGCCCGCCTGCCGCCACCACCAACACTAGCACCACAGCTGCTTCACTTGATCCGTCAGCAGAGTTATTTACACATCCGTTGGAAGAAATGAGTGATGCACAAACATTAGTGCCAGAGGATGTAGATAACAGGGATATGTCCCAGTCAGGCAGCATTACACACATGACGTCCGATGATGATGATGATGTTGTACCCGGTGCTGCTTCCTTTGTTGAGTTGTCAAATACAAGTGAAGCGGTTGATGATGACGATGCATCCGTGGATGTCACGTGGGTGCCCGCTATAAGAGAAGAAGAACAGGAGGAAAGTTCAGATGGGGAGACAGAGAGGAGGAGGAGACGAGTTGGAAGCAGGGGGAGGTCGTCGAAAGTAGCTAGTGGCACAGTCAGACAGCATGCATCGGCACCCGGGGTCAGCCAGACAGCATGCCAGTCAACGCATGCTGTTGCCACCACCAGAATGCTGTCATTGCAGAGCTCAGCAGTGTGGCAATTTTTTCGTGTGTCTGCCTGTGACAACAGTGATGCCATTTGCAACCTGTGCGAAAAGAAACTGAGTCGTGGGAAGTCCAACACCCACCTAGGTACAACTTCTTTGCGAAGGCACATGATGTCACATCACAAACGCCTATGGGATCAACACATGAGTACAAGCAGCACACAAAGTCAAAGCTGCCATCCTCCTCCTGATCCAGCAATTTCAGCCACGTCAACCACTGCTGCCCTGCTTGCCCCCTCTCAACCATCCGCCACTCCGTGTCTCGCCCTGAGCAGTCCCAGTCAGGTGTCTGTCAAGGACATGTTTGAGCGTAAGAAGCCAATGTCGCAAAGTCACCCCCTTGCCCGGCAACTGACAGCTGGCTTGTCTGAACTCTTAGCCCGCCAGCTTTTACCATACAAGCTGGTGGAGTCTGAGGCGTTCAAAAAATTTGTAGCTATTGGGGCACCGCAGTGGAAGGTACCCGGACAAAATTTCTTTGCACAAAAGGCAATCCCCAACCTGTACTCGATTGTGCAAAAGGAAGTAATGGCATCTCTGGCACACAGTGTTGGGGCAAGGGTCCATCTGACCACTGATACCTGGTCTGCAAAGCATGGTCAGGGCAGGTATATCACCTACACTGCGCATTGGGTAAACCTGGTGACGGCTGCCAAGCATGGAATACGTGGCTCTGCAGAGGAGTTGGTGACACCGCCACGACTTGCAGGCAGGCCTGGTGCCACCTCCTCTACTCCTCCTACTCCATCCTCTTCCATAACCTCCTTGGCTGAGTCCTCTTCTGCTGCTGCTATGTCTTGCTCGACATCAACGGCACCCCCCCAGCTCCACAGATACTATTCCACATCCCGGATACGGCAGTGTCACGCCGTCTTGGGGTTGACTTCCCTGAAAGCAGAGAGTCATACCGGACCAGCACTCCTGTCCGCCCTGAACGCACAGGTGGATCAGTGGCTGACTCCGCACCAACTGGAGATCGGCAAAGTGGTTTGTGACAACGGAAGAAATTTGTTGGCGGCATTGAATTTGGGCAAGTTGACACATGTGCCGTGCATGGCACATGTGTGTAATCTGATTGTACAACGCTTTGTGCATAAGCACCCAGGCTTACAGGACGTCCTGAAGCAGGCCAGGAAGGTGTGTGGCCATTTCAGGCGTTCCTACACGGCCATGGCACACTTTACAGATATCCAGCGCCGAAACAACATGCCAGCGAGGCGCTTGATTTTAGACAGCCCGACACGTTGGAATTCAACACTCCTAATGTTTGACCGCCTGCTCCAACAAGAAAAGGCTGTTAACGAGTATTTGTATGACCGGGGTGCTAGGACAGCCTCTGCGGAGCTGGGGATTTTTTTGCCACGTTACTGGATGCTCATGCGCAATGCCTGTAGGCTTATGCGTCCTTTTGAGGAGGTGACAAACCTGGTCAGTCGCACCCAGGGCACCATCAGCGACATCATACCATTTGTTTTCTTCCTGGAGCTTGCCCTGCGAAGAGTGCTGGATCAGGCCGTAGATGAGCGTGAAGAGGAAGAGGAAGAGTTGTGGTCACCATCACCACCAGAAACAGCCTTATCAGCATCGCTTGCTGGACCTGTGGCAACGCTGGAAGAGCATTGTGAGGAAGAGGAGTCAGAGGAGGAATGTGGCTTTGAGGAGGAGGAGGAAGACCAACCACAACAGGCATCCCAGGGTGCTCGTTGTCACCTATCTGGTACCCGTGGTGTTGTACGTGGCTGGGGGGAAGAACATACCTTCAGTGAGATCACTGAGGACGAGGAACGGGACATGACTAGCTCGGCATCCAACCTTGTGCAAATGGGGTCTTTCATGCTGTCGTGCCTGTTGAGGGACCCTCGTATAAAAAGGATGAAGGAGAACGACCTGTACTGGGTGTCCACGCTACTAGACCCCCGGTATAAGCATAAAGTGCCTGAAATGTTACCGAATTACCACAAGTCGGAAAGGATGCAGCACTTCCAAAATAAATTAAAAAGTATGCTTTACACAGCGTTTAAGGGTGATGTCACAGCACAACGGCAATCTAACAGAGGAAGAGGTGAACATAATCCTCCGCCTCCCACGACCACGCCAGCAAGGAGAGGACGCTTTACAGACGTGTTGTTGATGGAGGACATGCAGAGCTTTTTAAGTCCTATGCATCGCCACAGCCCTTCGGGGTCCACCCTCAGAGAACGACTCGACCGTCAGGTAACAGACTACCTCACCATAACTACAGATATCGACACTATGAAGAGCGATGAACCCCTTGCCTACTGGGTGTGCACGCTTGCCCTGTGGCCTGAGCTATCCCAATTTGCCATAGAACTTCTGTCCTGCCCCGCTTCAAGTGTCCTGTCAGAAAGGACCTTCAGTGCAGCAGGAGGTTTTGTCACTGATAAGAGAAGTCGCCTAGGTCAAAAAAGTCTAGATTACCTCACCTTTATTAAGATGAATGAGGGATGGATCCCGAAGGGACTGACAGTGGGCGATACATTTGATTAAAAAAGGCCTCATAGATGAGCTGCCTTGAGCTAATAATGGTCCACGCGCTGCTGTATTTTATCCCTGAATGCCGGATGACTTGCGTGACTTATCCGCCACCAACTAGGGTTCAAGACGTAATGTTTTAGGGCACTTTCTGCCTGGCAAACTAACATCAATTTTTCTGGTCGCTGCAACAATACCTAATTTTTGCATTTAAATTCTTTTATTGTCAGAAGGCGTACAGCATGTAATGAAAAATAAAGCATTTTTGAACAGTCTTGCATAACAGTTGGGCAAAAATACATATTTACAATAAAGACATTTTGTGAAAGTTAGCTGGCTATTCCTTCTTATTTTTACTTTGTAGGTTAATAATTTTTTTATTTTTTACTGTGATTGCAATTTAAGAGATACCTAAAACATGGTAAAACAGACAATAGTAAAGAGTATATCTGCAGGAAACACCAAAGTCCTATTAGCTATCATCCCTCCAGTAGTATTAGCTTATTATTTACAATATCTAACCTGGGCAATCACCCTTGGGTTACCCTAGGGCAGGCTTCAGTAAGCGACCTCTCAATTCCTGGGATGATTTTGCCGCTGGTTGCTTCTGAAGGGTCTCCAGGGCTCCCCCACTCCGGTCCTTCCCCCAGTGTCGCTTCAACCCGTAACAAATGTTTTATATTTGTAAAGCGACTCAATGATCCCCCTTGATAGACTTTTATCTTTACAAATTTTGGAGAACCAATTTAAGACCGGTGTCCCCTGTTTCTGGGTCAGGGAGTGTGTAAAATGCCTCAGCCTACAGTAATTGTAATGTTCTGACAGCGGTAGCTCATGCTTGTCCCTCAGTTCCTCATAGGTGAGCATCTGGCCCTTTACTAACCAGTCTCCCAGTCTATCTAGTTTCCTTGACCTCCACCAGTGTTGTGATGTTGTGCTCATGTGTTTCGGGGCCTGAGGGTGGTCAAGAATTGGGGTCATTTGGGTGGATCCAGGGAACAAACCTGTGTGTTTCTTGGCCCATTTCCAGTATGATAGTGAGTGTCTGATTAGGGGGTTTGGCGAGTTTTTAAGGCTCTGAGGCAATTCTGATAGCCAAGCCACCTTGTCCCAGGTTAAGGGCCTTAAAGTGTGGTTCTCTAAATACACCCAGGCCGGTTGATGACATATAGAATGTGCTATTGGGAGGAAAGATAGGTGACGTAACAGGTATTAAACTGATATGAATAAATAGTACAACTGAACACACCACTCCTATCTGGTGGCACCTTAGATTGCACGCGCAGTGCCCCAAATTCAAAGTAGGAGGTCCGACCAAGCATCTTTTTCCATCTCCCTGTTCCAAAAATCCATGCCATATACACGTCCCCTGATAGGGGACGTAACAGGTATTAAACTGATAGGAATAAATAGTACAACTTAATACACCACTCCTATCTGGTGGCACATTACATTGCACGTGCAGTGCCCCAAATTCGAAGTAGGAGGTCCGACCAAGCATCTTTTTCCATCTCCCTGTTCCAAAAATCCATGCCATATACACGTCCCCTGATAGGTGACGTAACAGGTATTAAACTGATAGGAATAAATAGTACAACTTAATACACCACTCCTATCTGGTGGCACATTACATTGCACGTGCAGTGCCCCAAATTTGAAGTGGGAGGACTGACCAAGCATCTTTTTCCATCTCCCTGTTCCAAAAATCAATGCCATATGCACGTCCCCTAATAGTGGACGTAACAGGGATTAAACCGATAATAGTACTACTTAACAGTTTACACCTTATAATAACGCAGACAGAGGCAACGCATAGAGAGGAGTCTGAAGAAGAGGAGTTAGAGGAGGAAGGTGGCTTTGAGGAGGTGGAAGACCAAACACAGCAGGCTCCCCAGGGGGCTTGTTGTCACCTTTCGGGGACCCTTGGTGGCTGGGTCGAGGAAGAGACCATGGCTAGCTTGGTATCCAACCTTGTACAAATGGGGAGTTTGCGGTTGTGCAAAGGGACTGTTTGCGGTTGTTTGCGGTGCATTAAACGGGGAGATTGGTCTGTTACTGTGAAGCGGGTATAACCCTTACACTACCTGATCGATACAACATCATACCTGATGTTTTAAAGCATGTTATTCCAAATAATTTAGGAATGTTATGTGATTTATGCCCTTTATGGCTTAAAACCAGACTCTGCATCAACTATGTAATTTTCCGTGGGAGTTTTGCCATGGATCCCCCTCCAGCATGCCACAGTCCAGGTGTTAGTCCCCTTGAAACAACTTTCCCATCACTATTGTGGCCAGAAAGAGTCCCTGTGGGTTTTGAAATTCGCCTGTCCATTGAAGTCTATGGCGGTTCGCCGATGTTCGCCCGTTCGCGACATCACTACTCAAAATACTTTATCTTAATATACAAATTAAGACAGTATGCATAGTTAAGCAATATATTATCTATATTATTTTAGAGCCTCACTTATTGCATCCAAAGTCCATTTACAAAGGTCAAAACTACTATTCAAATATTAGCAGTTCACACCTAAATATTAACTTTTCAAGATAAAGTGTAGTACAACTAAATTATCTGCAGATTTAATAGAAAATGTTATTAATTGCTATACACTCCAAAGTCACTATTAAATTATTGTCTTAATTTTAAAAAAAATATTGTAAAAGAGAATGCCAGAGACGCTCACCTGTTTACAAAAAATGTATACTTAATATTGTGGCTAGACAGCTAAGGAAATGCTGCCAGTTCAGAGAGCAGTTTCCTTTTCCAAACTTGAGGCACAAAAGAAATATTAATATTATATCAGCCTGAGTCTTCTTTCAGTGACAAAATACAAGACATGCCTCCTTTGTCTGAAATAAACAGCCCTACTCAGTTTATAGTTTAAAATATTATTAGAAACTATTATTTTTGATGTTTACCAACATGTGACTTTTTTTTCTTACAATTGCATAGATAGACCCAGTAGCTTGCGTGCCATACACACACAGCTATTCTCACCACTTTAGATGCTTAGTAAATCCCCCAGTGTCTCTTTGGCTACAGTTTTGAACACAGAATATCTATTTGTTTATTACTAATTTATTACAAATTATGTAATATGGTAGGAAATAATTGTGTTGTAAAAACTATAATTTGTTAAGTCTCAACAATTGCACATTTTGTAACTAAAATGATATTTAAATGTTATATTACGTTGTGTACTATATCACATGATAACATACAGCATCATCCTGTTTGTAAAATAAATATTAACATTATTATTTACTAGCCACTTGCCCGTCAAAAATGACGGCAATAAAATTTGAAGTCTGGCAATGGTGTTTGCCACACATTGCAAGCCTCTCCCCCTCTACTTAACTGGCCTTGCAATGAGCGCCTTTGGCGCTCATTGCGAGCCTCTCCTCCCTTTACCTCTTACCCATCTACTTGACGGTAGGCTCTCAATGAGAGCCTCTCCCCCCTCTACTTTACTTTCCTTGCGTTAAGCACCTTTGACGATCATCATGGGCCTCGGAATGAGCAGCAAAGGTGCTTATTGCGAGCATCTTCCCCGAATGTGTCTCCTCCCCCTCTACCTCCTCTGTGTCTCATCCCCTCTCTCCCTCCCCTGTGTCTCATCCCCTCTATCCCTCCCCTGTGTCTCATCCCCTCTCTCCCTCCCCTGTGTCTCATCCCCTCTCTCCCTCCCCTGTGTCTCATCACCTCTCTCCCTCCCCTGTGTTTCTTCCCCCCTTTCCCTCCCATGTGTCCCCTTTTCCCTCTCTCCCTCCCCTCTCTCACTCCACTGTGTCCCCTTTCCCCTCTCTCCCTCCCCGGTGTCTCTTCCCTCCCTCTCCCTCCCGTTTCTTTTCCCTCCCATTTCTTTTCCCTCCCTCTCCCTCCCATTTATTTTCCCTCCCTCTCCCTCCAGTTTATTTTCCCTCCTCTTCCCCCCATCTCCCTTTCCTGTGTCTCTTCCCCCTCTCCCTCCCCTGTTTCTCTTCCCCCCTCTTCCTTCCCTTGTCTCTTCCACCCTGCTCTCCATTCCCTTGTCTCTTCCACCCCGCTTTCCCTCCAGTCTCTTCCACTTAACATCTCTGTCTGTCACTCCTTCCTGTCTGTCTCTCTGTCCCTTCCTCCTGTCAGTCTCTCTCTCTGTTGCTCCTTCCTGTGTATCTTTCGCCCTGTCCATCCTTCCTGTCTATCTCTCTGTCCCTCCCTCCTGTTCTCTGTCCCTCCTTCCTGTCTGTCTCTCTGTCTGTCCCTCATTCCTGTCTGTCTCTCTGTCCCTCCTCCCTGTCTCTCTCTCTGTTTCAATCCCTCCTGTCTCTCTGTCCCTCTCTCTCTCTCTCTGTCCCTCCTCTCTCTCTCTCGCTCTCTCTGTGTCCCGCCTGTCTCTCTCTGTCCCTCCTGTCTCTCTCTCTATCCCTCCTGTCTCTCTCTCTCTCTGTCCCTCCTGTCTCTCTCTCTGTCCCTCATCTCTCTCTCTGTCCCTTGCACTGTCCCTCATCTCTCTCTGTCCCTTGCTCTGTCCCTGCTGTCTCTCTCTCTGTGTCCCTCCTGTCTCTCTCTGTGCCCCCTGTCTCTCTCTGTGTCTCTCCTGTCTCTCTCTGTGTGTCCCTCCTGTCTCTCTCTGTCTCTGTGCATCCTGTCTCTGTCCCTCCTGTCTCTCTCTCTCTGTCTCCCTCCTGTCTCTCTCTCTCTCTCTCTCTGTCCCTCCTGTCTCTCTCTCTCTCTGTCCCTCCTGTCTCTCTCCCTCTCTCTGTGTCCCTCCTGTTTCTCTCCCTCTCTCTGTGTCCCTCCTGTCTCTCTGTCCCTCCTGTCTCTCTCTCTCTGTGTCCCTCCTGTCCCTCTCTCTGTGTCCCTCCTGTCTCTCTCTCTCTCTGTGTCCCTCCTGTATCTCTCTCTGTGTCCCTCCTGTCTCTCTCTCTCTCTGTGTCCCTCATGTCTCTCCCTCTCTCTGTGTCCCTCATGTCTCTCTCTCTCTGTGTCCCTCATGTCTCTCTCTCTCTGTCTGTGTCCCTCATGTCTCTCTCTCTCTCTCTGTGTCCCTCTATATGTGTCCCTCCTGTCTATCTGTCCCTCTTGTCTCTCTTTCCCTCCAGGCTGTCTCTCTCACCTCAGTCCCCAGCATGTCCACCGGTCCCTCCTCAGGGAGGAGTTAAGAGCAGCCGGGGGAGGAGTTGAGAGCAGCCGGGGGAGGAGTTGAGAGCAGCCGGGGGTGGAGTCGAGAGTGATGGGGGAGGAGTCGATAGAGATGGGGGAGGAGTTAAGAGCGTCAACCCGCAGCGCATTGTCCCCCTGGACAACTGATATATGTGGGCCGCTCATGCCAGCAACCGAGGCCCTCGGCCTCAGTTGCTGGCATGGGGCGCTCCATCCCAGCAACTGAGGCCCACAGCACTCGCTACGCGAGGTCCGCGGCTCGCGCTCTATGCCAGCAACCGAGGCCCTCAGTTGCTGGCATGAAGACATCACATATATAGTTGTGAGCAGGTGAGGGCCGTGGGCTCGCTACGCGAGCCCGCAAGCGTGAGCAACGGCCCGTACGCTCACAACTATATATGTGATGAAAAACAATAACTATAATGTTGCAAAATGCTTCCTGCTTTTTAACTCCGGATGAACATGCCATGGCTGTGGAAAAATCAGTTGCAAAAAATTATAGTTGGATACATTTTAGCAAGTGTTTTCCTTGTGCTCATCAGATAACCAATGCTTTTACCACTACGTTAATGTGGCAACAGTAAAACAGCCAATAATAAGAAAAACTTCATTTGGTCACCCTCATATTTGTAAGCTTGCCATACCTCTCTTAAAACGGGACATTTATACAAAAAAATACAATATACAGGGCCTATATACAGGATCACAATACATTGCTGCAGTCTTTTCTGTAGATGCCATGCACCGTGTATTTTGTATAAGTCTCCCTTAAAATTATACCTACATATTGTTTTTGTTCAGGAAGTCAAAAACTGACTTATAACAAAGATTATTGTGAGAGCCGTTACTCAATATTCTAACACAAACATACCCATATTTCGGGGGTTCAAATTTAGCATAATGTTCTGAAGATTGTCCCTTTTCTATGTTATATTTACAAACATTGTAATATGAACTGTAAGTGGCCATATACATAGTTGGTTATTGATCAATGAATAGTATTGATTATCAATACTATTATTAATGTATTGTATTATACACATACCAGTCATTTGCAATAAAGCATTGTACTGTATATAATTTAACTCGGGGTCAGTCTAAAACTCTTTCAAGAAATCTTTTCTTGCCAAGAAGCCTACAGTTGACAAGAGGTCACCTCTTGAGGTTAGAAGAAAAATGATTCCACATTACATAAAGAAAAGGGTTCTTCACAGTAAGAGTAGTCAGGTTGTGGCTGATTACCCCCTGGTGCTCCGATTCTCTTATCTTTTGTGTAAGTCATGTGGAAAACAAAACATTGGGCATGCTTCCTATGGTTTGAGCATGCCTAGTCTTTTGTTTTCACACAATTTACATTGAATGATAGTTGATAAAGTACTTGTTGTTACATATAGTAATAAATTGTACCATATATGAAATATCTGTGTCACTTTAAGCATGAGGAAGATTTGGAAGCACGAGAAGCATTAGAAAGCATTTTAACACGAAAATCAGTAGGGAAAAGCAATTACTAATAAGCTATTTATGGCATAAATTGAACTATAGTACAGCAGAAACTAGACAATAACACAATTCATAAGTTGGCCGTTAGTTAACAAAGCTCTCTGTTCAGGACATGTCTGTGGGACTAGAGGGCAGGGCTAGGCCGGGTCATCTTAGAAGACCACTGGCAGAGTTGGCTCAGTGTGTGCCTGACACCCAGCCAGAACTATTTCATCTATAATTCCTCCTCAGTATTTCATAAACACTGTAATGGAATGCACTTGGGAATATAAAACAGAAATTAAACTTAACACTCTGACCTTGGTTTCTCACTAATTATGCTACTACTTCCTTTGGCTTTTCAAAAGTAATTTCCTTTGAAATAAATGTGTAACTTCCCATGCATGTGACCATATGGAGTTGAGCACAGCTTGAGTTGTGCATGATGAAGATCAGTAAACCCTGCCTACTTGCATCAGAAGGAAATGTCTGCCTCTTGGCAAGGCTCCTTCAGTATCATAGCCAAGCAGTGTGAAATCCATAATCACCAAAAAGCTTTTGAGCAAATAGTAAGACTCCTTAAGCCCTGTCCAAATTCATTTTAGTTTCTTGGCAAAAAGAAAAAGACAAGTAATTACTGGCTTAAAAGCTCTATTTTGACAATTTACAATTAATTATACGTATGATTTTTATACTTGTTGAATGTGTCCACTTCCTGAGGTTACAATTCTGGTATAGAAATACATTTTCACTACATGTCTTAATTTAGCATATTAATTAACAGAGATGTTTGTTCTTTATGGATAATATTTCAGTTGTGAAAAATAAGCTGAGTGTAAACTTGACGTGACCGCGTCCACTCTGTGGAAAATTGGGATATTTTCGAGAAAGATTAAGCAGAATGGATATTCTTAGAGATTAACTATGCTAGGATCTAGGGAGGCAGAGGAATAAAAGAAATAATGTATTTGTCATTTCATTAAAAAAATGACGAATAATGTATGAAGAGTAATTTGATATTGCAAAAAAAAAAACTGTCCTTTATGCCTAATTGTTCTGTTAATCGTCCTCATAAATAAGCCACTTTCAGTTTTATGCCAGTTCATATGCTATGTGGTAAAATGTGTTTATGTTTGCTTAGCTCTAAACTAATTATGTAGCACTTCTAGACAAAAGCTCCAGTAAACAGAATAACTCTGATTAAATACACTCCACACTCCCATGTTCCAACCCTTTTTCTTTCACAGTTAACTAGCAAATTTATAAAGTGGTCAGTTGGTAAAGTGGATAGTTAGTGCATTGTAAGTAAATTAAACCAGCCAATTTATGAATGTGTTAGCATATTAACATCAAGTGTAATCTCCTGTAGCATCTATTCTACCATATAAAGAAGAGAAGCAGAGAAGTCCATTATTCTTATTCAAATGGAACAACACTTGACACTGCCTGTGAATAACTAGTAACATTTTTAAGATTTGCTGAATAGATAATGTGTTTCCTGGTAAAACTACCAATGACATATAGATTTCTGCGTTTCAGACAAAATGCCATTACTATCGACATTTTGTTAAAATAGTTATTTTAAAAGGTCACTAAAGTCACCTCTTTTCTGGTATACATTAAGTATCAGATTTTAACTTTAGCTTTTTTGTATGTGCAATGCAGAGCTTAAAAAATATATATGCTTTTGATTTGTGTGCAAGTTGCTTTTGCCACAATATAATTACCTCCTTCTGAAAAAAATGTTTTCGCAGTAAATCAAGAGGAATAACTGATTTCTCCATTGAGCTTCATGACTCACCTGGTGCAGTATTCTAACACACCCTAAATAGAGTTTACAAGAAAGCGACCATGACTTTGGTGTAAAACTGCATTTCAACGTTTTAAAAATATTATGCAGTAACTAGAAGTTTGCTATGAATCACAGGGATTTTGTTATTATATGTATTATAATTACCAAATATATCCATACTGCCCAATATATCTATTGTATAATAGTGTATAAATTGTGGGGGTTTTCTTTACAGATCTTTATAAATAATGAGTGGCATAATTCGTGCAGTGGAAAGAAATTTCCTGTCTATAATCCAGCCAACGGAGAAAAAATCTGTGAAGTGGAAGAAGGGGATAAGGTAAGGCTTTTTGATGAATCTCCAGTATGGTAAATACATTATCAATATTTGCACAGAATATATTAGCCACAATGTGGATAAAAGGCAGTTTATTGAAGTAATAATTAACAGAAAAAAAAGAGAGATGAATGTAATTAACTTTTAGTGGATATGGTAGAGACAAATTCAACCAAAGAATTAAAAAAGTGTGATTTCCTGATGATTATTTAAGCCTGAGACGCCTAGGTACATATCACAATGGCCTTAATAGATGTAACTATTGTGAGTGGCAAAGCTAGTGAATGGATGACCCTGGTGCACACAAAAAAATATTGCCCCCATGTGCCAATTCTACCTTCTCCCCCACCCTTGATGTCACTTGCAAAAGACCTCTTCCTAAAGCATCTCATATCCCCCAAAACCCCCTTCCCATCCACTGACCCATCTTAATTGTCTTACCTCCCCAAAACCACATCCCAAAGTAGTTACCCTTCTGCCTCAAGACCCCCTCCCTCAGCTACTGGGCCCTCTTAAAAAAAACAAAAGAAACAGGACACTGTGACTGGCCCCTTTTAATTTTCTTATGCCCCAATACCTGTTCCCAAAGCAGTTGCCCTCAACTCAAGACCCCCTTTCCCAACCCTTGGCCCATTTTAATACCCCCAAGACCCCTGACCTAAGCTTTCTTACTACTCCCATGCCTACCCACATACCTTAAGGCCTGCCCCCCCCCCCCCCCACACACACACGCACAAAAATAAAATATGTTTTAAAAAATTAGGACAATGCAGTGGATCTAAACATCAAAGTAAATAGCTTAATTTTAATATTGCTAGGAAGTCAGTTCAAAATCTGCTGGTTTTTATTTTTATATTTAACATTTTCACTGCCACATGTATCACAAACATGGCAACAGAATATGTGACAAATTGGGCCAGCTATAGTAAACTATGAAGAGTTAAAGAAGTCATGGAGAACCTTTCTATTGCAGTGGTTGTAACATCACCAAGAATTTTAGTACATTGTCTCCTCAATTAAAAATAATAATAATTATAAATGGTAATCAATAGACCTACTCTGCAAGTCTACTATGCCAACTCAAAACAAAGAAAATGGCACCCTCATCTGCCTTGGAGGCTGCAAGATAAAAAAAATGATTTAATGGACCATTGTGGTGATATATAAAAAAATACTGTTTTAAAGAACAGTATGAAACATGCCTTTTAAAAGTTAAAAAACAATACGCTTCTAGTTACCTTATAATCATTTATATTTAACCATGCTGTCCTGCAGTCTATCAATTGGTTTCAGTGGCTCAACTTCCTTAGGTGGGGTTAGACTAGTGCTCTTAGTTGGACTAAACAGATGTTCACTAGTTTACAAGGACAATCCCACTTGAGAAAATAAAAGGGAGCTTGCAAGGATGAAAGCAAAATGGTGGACGCCACACAGAAAAAAATGAATGCATATAGAAATGTTAAAATATAAAGGTTGTGTTAATAACTAATTGACTCACAGCATTATAGCAACATAAAGTCCTGTTTCACTGCCGTACAGCAAAACAAAACTGCCAATTTTATTAAAGATAAATCCAATTAGGTAAACTGAAGATTGTCCTTGACATATACAGGTGGACCTTGTTTAACACTACCTCATTTAACAATGATTCGCTATAAAGCTGTTTTTGCACATCCCTCAATCAATATAAGACAGTTTTTGGCCAACACTTCCCCGATTAACACTGATTCAATGAATCGAGTTTACCTGTGATTTACCCTATGTTAAAATTGACCCATTTAACAATGTTTTATTTAGCGCTTAGTCTCCTAGGAACTCATCTACAGCATTAAAATGTATATGCCTGTACAAAGAAAACATGACAGCATTTTTAAAAAGGTTATTTGAACCCATATAATTACTGATGGTTTTCACAGTAAATACTTTAATTTCTATCACAAACAACATAACATTATGGGTTCTTACACCAGCCATTTAATCATTACTTCAGGGACAAGTTAGTATTTCTATACCAAACAGGATCTAATATTTTAAGCAGTAAGATTCCCACTAAAGACAAAATCACATTATTGTGGATGTATTTATCAACAGATTTGCCAATTTTGTATTCCGATTGTAAATCTAAAGTTTTGTGTGCCATTTGTAATTTTCCATACAAGTAGCATCCTGAGCAAATACTTATTTTTCTTTAGAAACATTACATGTGAAGGCTAGTTTCCCAGTAGGTTTTCTGTTAGCTGCTAAATATGCAATGTTCTTATACTTTATATTAATTTTAATCGTGTTTTCTAGAATGATATTGTATTCAAATTATTTTGCATATTTATTATAATCCTTGTAAGCTATTTATATTGTAAATATAGTTTATATATTTATGTATTTATATATTTTACATTTACAGGAAGATGTAAACAAAGCTGTAAAGGCAGCCAGAGAAGCATTTCAGATAGGCTCACCATGGCGCCGATTGGATGCTTCTGAAAGAGGGAAGTTATTGAATAAGCTGGCAGACCTCATGGAACGTGATATTTTGATTCTAAGTGTAAGTGATCACAAGAATAAGTACAAATATAAACAATACAATATATAGTATACCCTTCAAATGAGTGCACTCAAGATTAACGTATGACAAATGTTTGTGCCTTCTAATGTTAGAACCAATGGGTAAATGTTGATGTTGGTGAAAATCTTAGAAGTTATATGAAAGTGTTTGATGAATGCATAGAGCAGACTAAGGTCTGGAAATGAATTACAAAAAAGTACAGAACTGCGGTGTGCATAGGATACCATACACGGCTAATTATAGTTTGTTTTAATAGATATCAGGTCGGAAAATGGTAAACTACTTGGACCATTTTCTATTATTTAATTCAATATTTATATGATTTAGCAATCAACATATTTTTTCATAAATAATGTAAAGCTACATTCTAACAAAATATGTTAAAAATATTTCTTATCACTTTGGTAACAATACAGTGTAGGCACATTTGGCAAAAATAAAAAAAATGACTAATTTACAAAATTAATAACCTGTCTTAAATCTTTTGTATGTTTGTAAAAAAAAAAAAATACCAAAAAAAAACCTGTCTTGAAAAGCATTAATGATATTATGAAAGTCGAAAAACATTACTCTCCAATCAACATGATTACCTGACAATATTTTTTATAGTTTTAATGTAGTAAAAATATGACAAGACCTTGGACATGTTTTTATTTATTATAATATTAAAAATAGCATGAGGCTTTTGATTTATCTGTTGAGTTCTCCAGTAATTCCAGCACCACAATTTGATAAATTGTAACTTTATATAGAAAAGGCACACAACAAATAACACAAACATGAGGTTCATTTATTTATGTTTTCAATGTTTATCATTTTTGTAAAATATATGTTGAAATATATTAATATGCTCCGTACCCTCTTAAAAAATCAAACAAATGACACAAATACAATGCTTATTACTTATGTGTTGTTGAATTATCACTTGTTATTTAATATCTATTTTCACTTTTTATAAAATGTATAAACATAAGAGTCTGTTATTAATTAACAAGGTTTTGATAATTATGTTGTGATACTAAAAATAATAATTTAATCAATAATTTGTCAGATTTGATACCATTCATTACTGTTTTATTGTAGTACAAAATGAAATAGAGGTTTATAGTTAGCATACATTGAGTACTCAATGCAAAAACGCCAGTCCATCCAGAGTGACACTATTTGCAAGCTTTGATAACATTAGGGACTGTAGTCTACTGAATCAAAGTTATTATTTACAGTAACTTTAGCAGAGTTAACACGTAAATGTTTTGACAAAATGTATGGTTTTCATTTTTTTCAGACTATGGAGACAATTGATGCTGGAAAGCCCTTTACCGCATCCTACTTTGCAGATTTACCTGGAGCTATTAAATCTTTGCGCTATTGTGCAGGCTGGGCTGACAAAAACCATGGGCGCACAATTCCAATGGGTAAATTATATTTATACAAATATTTTTGTAGCATTGTTGTATATATTTATACATACCATAAATAAAGTATGTGTACATTGGCCTAGAATCACAAGTGTATCCAGCTTGTAGATGTGTTCACTGGTGGGCCCATGCTAAACCACTTCCGTTAAGTGCCTATTTGGGTAATATAACTAAGATTATACTCCAATATTCAATGCATTATAATAAAAATGATGGAAATCATATGTATTTCCTACACAATTATGCCTGTGGTTTACATTATATTCTACTGAAATACTGATTTCATTATTTTCTTAAGATAAATTTGAGCATGCACCTTACTATGGATGAGAGGGCACAAAGAACTCACCACACAAACAGGCTTCAAAACCGCATGGGAAAGTTGTTTACATTATTAAAATTGATTATGATATGATTTGGAGTTATAGGCATCACTGTTATTGCTTATATAGCTCTTATAGCAATCCCACAACAACTGAATAGATAATGAGAATGAAGGCTTTGCTACACAGCTATGGACTACTTCAAGTTGTCAGTTAATAAAGGGAATAAAGCTGGGTTGTGTCAGCCCCTGTGTGAGACAAAAAGCTGTAGTGTAAAGGTTCCAGGTAAAACAACAATTCAAGCTACTTTGGATAAGCTTAGCATCATTAGAACAATAGTGGCATATAAGTCATCCATGTTGCATTTCCAGAAAAGTAGGTGTCCCAATGATAACATTTTTAGCTGGATATTTTTAAATAGTCTTTCTCAGGCACGTGGCAAGATAGCTCAAATGTAAAATGTTTTCTTTTGGTGAAAGAGGTCCAATGGTTCTTGGTGACACATATTTTTTAATAAATGCATTAGTTTCACTGTTTAAAACAATCAAAGAAGAAGTACGACCAATATAGAGTGGTGACAGTTATGGGGTTCTGTAGTACATTGACAGTCACAGTCACTCAATTCCCTGCTACACATATTTAGACTTTTGCACTTTCTACCATTTGCAGAGTACTACCGAATATCACTTCTTCCATGCAAAGCTAACACATAAAATAATAAAAACATCCAATGCTAATTCTGCAGCAGAATAGTGATGTTCTGCAGTGCTCTTCAAGTTGTATTGTTGAATGATATTATGAATGTATAGCAAGGTAATAAATACATGTGCTTGGCAATACACCATGGAGCCATAGTTTTATTATACTCAATTCTGTACTACGATCCCAAACTATATCCTCACAAAAGACTACAACTGTTTGTTTTACTTAGCTTCATTATACATAGAGGCATTTCAGATGTGTATTCAAACAGTCTATAATTGCTACATATAAATTCCTTTAAATCCATATATTCAGCAGAAATTTCAAAAAGGAAAATAGGTTTTACATGGGTTTCAACCTTCTGTCTGATAGGGCAAATTAAAACTGATTACTTCTGTGAGATGTCTATAAGAGGGGAATCTAATTCTGCTGCTAGTTTTTCAAGGTATAATTTCAAAATGTATGGCAACTTTAAAAAGATTTTGCATGTGTAAACCCTGAATAACATACCATGATCATTATTTACAGACGGGGACTTTTTCACCTTTACAAGACACGAGCCTGTTGGAGTATGTGGTCAAATAATTCCTGTAAGTAAAATCTGTCTTTTGGTAGTATTGATCTTTTACTGCAACACATTATTGTTATTATTTTTTTATTTGAATAACTATATAGTAATATAAAAATAAAAACAATGTTGCAATACATTAAATTTAAGTTTTATTTTTTAAATTCACATGCCAAGAGCCAGGGATACTCAACAAAACATGCAACAAAAGTCACTGCTATAACTCTCCTAAAATATTCTGTAAACTTAGGAAATATGTGCTGAATTATATAATCCCATCTAAAAGGAAGGTATAGGCCATGAAATATAAGGCAATTCTCCAGTGAATGGGACATAGAGATTATTCTTTCATAGGTTTACACCATGATTGACAGCTTTCTGTATTGATGTATATTTGCAAAATAGATGCTGATTATCTGTATTTTTCTATTGATACAATAAAAATGATATATATATATATATATATATATATATATATATATATATATATATGTATATATATATATATACTAGCAACTTCCCCTTCAAAAATGACGGTGCAAATAAAATTTGAAGCCATGGCAATGCTGTTTGCCACACAATGTTAAGCTTTTTGCACTCTAAGGACCTTTGGTGCTCATTGCGAGCCTCTCCTGGCGTGTCCTTTAGCTCCCCTGAGCACGTTTTGCGCTCATCACAAAGACAGACATACAGTATGTATCTTTATTTTTTTAAATACTAATTAATTAATTAATTGAATAGTAAATTAATATAGTTTAGCTTTTTCTAATTAATATATGTAACAATCAGTAGCCTGAAGAGGTAACAATCTCTTTTTATTAACCTGCAGCATATAGTGTCCAGTGGGACTGTTGCAGGCCTGAGGAGAAAGTGTCATGAATGTCCCAACTGAGCATTAGAAATAGGCTCTGTGCGCAATGGAAAACTGTTGGCTTATTTGTGTAAAGCGCTACTGTAGATGCATAATGTTGTTAGTTGGAAGTTAGTGTTCTAAAATGGCGTCGTTTGTCTATGTGCTATGCGGTTTGTGAGCCTTTTCTGTCCTCTGTAATAGTGTATTTTGTACCTCGTACGTTCCTGGATGAAAGTGGTACTCGACTGGCGGTGTTTTGCGCGGTTCAGGGTCGTGTAGCCTCGCTATAATTTTTTTTGGCCACCATTTTTTTTCTCTGCAAATTCGACTTAAATTAACCTCACTCCCAGACGTCCTGGCTGCTGCCCCCCTCCCTCCCATCTGTGTGTTATTTTTTTTTCATTTTTTTTTGGGGGGGGGGGGGGTTATGTGGTTTTCGTGTTTGTCAATTTGCGCAGTTCGGCCGTTAACTTCAAATTTTTCCTATCTCGTATTTTTTTTCCTAAGCGTCTCATAATTGTCCCGCGTTCATCAAGTGCTTGCAGCCTAAGGCGATCCCGCGTTTCCTAAGTGTTTGGAGGCCAAGTCCTGCATGTTTCATTTCCTCCACTGCTCATCGCCTAAGACATAAAAGAAAAGCTTGTATCTCTAGAAAAGCTTTATTTTTGGCAAACAGTGTTAAGAAATACTGTTACTGAAATAGTTTTGAATTTTAAAAGAATTACCGTATGTGAAAAAGATATCAAGGGAAAAAATACTGGAAGAAAAAAAGTTTTGCTGATTTTTTTAAAGTTTGGCAAGTTTAGCAACAAAATACAAATGTTTTTGACTCCTTCAAAGAAAAACTTTAAAATAATTTGCTAGGTTGAAATCGTTTTTCACATTGTTTTGCCAAGCTGAAAACTTTGGTTATTTTTATACTGCATTTGCTGTAGACTAGATCACAGAATCATGATACACTGGACAAGATGTCTTGTTATCTGATCACTGGCAGAGAAAGTATACACACAGACATATGGTCCTGATTAGATTGGTGCTGGTAAGGCTAAAAAATGTAACGGCCTCTTGTTAATAGACTTTTTTTTTTTTTTATTGTAGTTAAATTACACCTAATAAATGTATTAACAAGAGACTGAACAATTCATCACTGATTCCTATTACAAATGCCTGATAACAGTGCCAATGCTATAACACTTGTATTTGTAGTATCTACTTTTTGCTAATAGAAGCCAGGACCACTTGATAACTCTGGTCAATAGCCCTGACTACTGGGAACCACATTGAAAACAGCTTCTGGAAAAAAAAAATAGGTACAGATAGAACTATTCATTTTCTACAAATACAGGTATTCCTTGGTTTAGGACAGGGTTCTATTAGGAAGGAGCTGTTGCAAAATAATCAGTGTAGAATGAGCCTAACTGTACAATGGAAGTCAATGAGTTATACTCCAGGCCCCACTCAAGCTGACATAATACAGTATAATATTATTATATTTAAAGCTCTGAAATGTATGGTATAAGTGTAGAGGAAAATATAAATCAGTTAAATGTATTACAGCATAAAATTGCCAAACTAAATTTAATTCAATAAAAAGCTAACTTTTGTACATTTACTTTGATATGTTCAAGGTCCAGAGTGAATGTTTTTGTAAGGGCCACTGTAAGGCCTCTGTATTGACCTTTATTTGACAACTGTATTAAAAATGAGATCAGGAGGAAAATTACAATGGCTTGTCTCAACATTTGCTCTGGCTGCAACACTTGCTTTGAAGTTTAATCCCAGGAACCATCACTTGATATGTAAAAATGTCTCATCACCAGCTTTTTTTTTCTTTCCTGCACTTCTCTTATTAGACAGGGTGGCTCTTTTTTAATTAATTTAATCAAGATTTTTAATTAACATTCACAAATAGTACACCAACAAGCTAACTGAGTTTTGTCCTCCTCTTATCTGTAGCCACATCATCCCTTACTGGCTTAGATAGTAGATAGGGACAATCTCTCATCCCTGATTGGCTTAGATAGTATATGGGAACAATCCGTCGTCCCTGATTGGCTTAGATAGTATATGGGAACAATCCGTTGTCCCTGATTGGCTTAGTAGATGGGGGACAAGTTCTCATCTCTGACTGGCTGTGCTCTTCTGTTATATATTTTATATAATATATTTTAGATTTTGGATATTTTTGGCCTTCTCATTTCAAATCCGCTGTTATGAGGAATCATTGGAAAACGAGCTGTTGTAAATTGATGGCGACCTGTACTGAAGTTACTGGTTGTTAATTTATGAACATAACAGGAAGCTTGTGTTTAATTGAACTATTTTGTTTTTTTTTCCTCAGGCCAAGCTACTAATGTGATCAATGTGTCTGTATTAAATAGTATTTATCTAAAAGTGACTGTCCTCTGTAACACAAATAATAGTGTCTCTGTATCACCCGGCAGCAAATGCAGCATATAGCTGGGTACAAATACTTTCAATTAATGAAATAGTCTGGCATTGATGAATAACTCAACTCAGATTTCAGATTTTGTTTATCTGTACCACATAACAAACATGTTAATATTTTTCAGTGGAACTTCCCATTGGTGATGTTTTCATGGAAAATCGCACCTGCTCTCTGCTGTGGAAACACTATTGTCATCAAACCAGCTGAGCAGACACCACTCACCGCTCTGTACATGGGATCATTGATAAAAGAGGTGAGCTTAATTTGATATAAGTAAAAGATGTTACTAATATTTTATGAAAATAAAAAGTACCTCTAGTATATATGCATAAATAAAAAAAAAAATAAATAAAAAAAAAAAAATATATATATTATATATATATATATATATATATATACACACACATACCAAATTGTGTTTATATTTAGAAGTTTTCTTTGTGGTTATTTTGCAAAAGCCAAACACAGTCATAGTTTGAAGTGAAACTTGCCTGTTTCAATTTGTGTCTTATTTTAGCTTGTTAGCTTGAAATATAAATGTAAAAAAATTAATTCATAGGTCAGATGTATTTTCTTTTACTTTTTTTCTAAATAAGAGACTGTGTCACACTTGTAAACATATCATTTATTCTCTAATAACTCAAACTGTATGCTGCTTTTCATTTTTTTATTTATGTTCCTACATATAATTTAGTCCTGTTAGGGAATAAAAAAAATAGGTAATGATTTAGTGGAATGTACTGCACCACCATTTTGGTTAAATGTGTTGCTTTTTATGTTAAGGGTCTGTTGCTGAACGTGGAAGTGGAAGAACAAGTAGCATACAAAAAATGCACCCCATAAATTAATTATAATCAATCCAATAAATGTATACTATATTGGTAAAATACATGATGTATTGCATGTTCACTGGTGAAAGCACAGTAACATTTTATTAGAACACTTTATAAGTATAAGCATCTTTTCATTTGCACTATTACTTACCAGTACCTGTAAAAGAAGTTCTGTTTTCCTCTCTTGGGTAGCTGTAAATGTGTACAGGATTAAATGTGGTTTTCATTGTTAGAGGGCTATCTCAAATTTTTGTTGCATAAGAGGGGAAGTTTATTAGGTATTCTATGAGAAGATCTTTATAGGAAAGAGATGTAATGTAATGTATAATTTCTTAAAATGATTAAAACAACAATATGTACTCAAACTACTAAAGATCAGTGCAAGCTTACATAGATACAGTAAGCTATCTCATGGGTTGCTATAGGCTAGCATAATTAATATTACTATATCTGATAATCTGATACAATAAATAATAAGGCTTCAGTATCTTTACCAAGAAAATCCTATGGATAAGTACAATCAGAGACATAATGATGTCCCTGGAGTGCTGCTATCCATAGGGTCACGAAGAGTCATACAAGACTTAACGTCTAAAAACAACAATTATTCTAAACAGCATTTAATGCTTTGGGGAAAACTACAGACAGATTATATACTTCTCAGTGATCTGGGAATGTTGTGCTGGAATTTGGGGTACAATATTATTTGAGTATGAGCAGCAGCAACAATTATATTGTTTGTTGCACAATGTTAAGTCCTGAAAATTATATTTAGTTTGTATATTGTAGAACAAAGTTGCATTAGTGACACAAAATGCTCAAATTACATTAAATGTTTTAATGCATTATTTATTTTTAAATGGATGTTATAGGCAGGATTCCCTCCTGGAGTGGTGAATATTATTCCGGGCTTTGGACCAACAGCAGGAGCAGCAATATCTTATCACATGGATGTAGATAAAGTGGCATTCACTGGATCTACTCAGGTAAAGAAACAATTACACTACCTTCATGAAATTTAAAATAACCTATATTAAAGAAATACAAAAACATAAATCATATTAAAAAATGTATACATTTATAGAGAGACGAATAAACATTGCAAGACTGTCAGTTTATGATTAGAATAAAATCCATTATCTGGTATTTCCAACATTAGAATTAAAGTTGCCCAATTAAAAGGAATTTAAAAAATTATCTTACATCAAAATTCTTTGTAAATATTTGCAACTGTTTATATGTGGTAGTATAAAAATGTACATTATGTAAAATTGAACTTGATATAGATTACGATATATTAGCCATTTACGTCTTGAGATATAACGTTAGATCCATTAATATTCACAGGGTCTGTGAATCACTTCAGTCACATCTGTGATGGCTATATTCTATGGAACAAATTTCCATCGTTCCAATCAGTGCAGAAATATGAACTGTGAAGCTTAGTAAATCTATGGGATAGACTTGCTTTGTTGTTAGGGTATGATATGCTATTCAGTGCTACAGTGAAGTATAATATAACAAATTATCATATTGTGCCACTACTTAAGAAATCATTCCACCCAGCAGTATAACACTTATGTGTATGTATGTAAACCCAGGAACAGATAACTACATTTGCATTTCACATAAAATTGACTTATCTTTGATTTAATGTATTTTATTAGGTTGGTATGCTGATAAAAGAGGCAGCTGGAAAGAGTAACCTGAAACGTGTCACGCTGGAGCTTGGTGGAAAAAGTCCTGTCGTCATTTTTGCCGATGCAGATTGTTAGTAAACACACTCTAATTCCAAATTAAATATCTCATATAACTTGTAAGGTTGCTGGCCGGTTCCTTGGTTCTTAAATGATCAATGCTACAATTTAAAGAGCTTTTCGTTTAGATTTTCCAACTATGAAATCACATTTACCCTAAAAGAATCACCTTAGATTTACTTTAACAGTCCTAGTCTGTCCCGGGACTTACACGGTGAAATAAAAACTTCACAGGTAATAAGCCAACCCCTATATTAATGTTAAGACACAAATAACTAAATGAACAGAATAAAACCTATAAATGATTGAGGAGATCTCTATATCTTAAAAAATAACTAATAACAACATTAATGTTACTTTTTCTTTTAGTGGACAATGCCATTGAGCAGGCCCATCATGGTCTGTTCTACCATCAAGGACAGTGCTGCATTGCTGGGTCCAGAATCTTTGTGGAAGAGCCAATCTATGAAGAAGTTGTACGTAGAAGTGTTGAGAGAGCCAAGAAACGGGTCCTGGGAGATACACTTTCACCAGGAATATGCCAAGGCCCACAGGTGCATTATTGCAAAATCATATTGTATTAACTTTGCTGTTTTGTAGTTAGTATAAAAATGTTGTGCACAATATTTTCAATTCGTTTCTCAAAGATAGCTGGAGTCACTTTAATAAGATCAACCATTATATGAGGCTCATCTGCAGACACCTAATATACTTGTATCGCTATTACTGTGCACCCAGGGTGGATTTATATCTATGATGCCCTAGACATACATTTCTCCACCACACATTTCTCCAATCAAAGGGATCCCATTTGGGCTTGTGTTTAATTTAATGGTACCTTCATATCAATGATTTAATATCAAGACTAACATCTAGAGCAGGGGTTCCCAAACTGTGCGCCTAAGCGCCCTGGTGCGCCACGACTAGCCTACAGGGGCACCACAAAAAAACTTCCCTCAATATTACAGGAAGTAGTCATTACCCAAACCCTACTCTAAGCTCACGATGGCTGCTACTCTTGATGGCGACCCTAGTCTCTGGCACACTGCAGTGAGCATTGTTAGCCATGTCTGGTCTGTTATCAGTAGCAGCAGACTGCACACATGATCCTACAGTGGAAGTTCCCCCAAGGCCAAGCAACCGAGTGCAGGAAGGTAAGGGATGAAGGCAGGTAAAACGTGCAGAGATAGAAGAGGGTGTGTGAGCTCCCAGCCTAGGGGAGGGATGTGATCAGTGGGCCTGCTTTGTTTACACAAGGAGCAGACTCCTAGCTGGCTGTATGTCTCAGAGGAGGGAAGGGGCACATCAGAATAGGCTGCTGAGCTGGAGGAGCTGAGGCCAGGTCTGTGAGCAGGGGTGACATCACAGCACTGACTGCATGGACTGTGAGCAGGGGTGACATCACAGCACTGGCATATTAACTCCTTCACAGCTTAGGTCAGATGCACAGTCTGCACTGACTGCATGGACTGTGAGAGCAGGGGTAACATCACAATCACTGGTACATTAACCCCTGCATGTCTGCCTGCCTCTCTGCAGCAATCTGATCCTTATTTCTCCAAGCCCTGATTGTAAGATTATGCTTTGACTGCTTATGATTTGTTGGGATAACATTAGTTTGTCTTATTTCTGCATGGAAGTGGGGTGGGAGAGAGAGAAGTGGGGAGTGGGAGAGAGAAGTGGGGAGTGGGAGAAAGAAGTGGCGAGTGGGAGAGAGAGAATTGGGGAGTGGGAGAGATGGAAGTGAGGAGTGGGAGAGAGAGAAGTTGGGAGAGGAAGAGAGAAGTGGGGCGTGGGAGAGAGAAAAGGGGAGTGGGAGAGAGAGAAGTGGGGAGTAGGAGAGAGGGAATTGGGGAGTGGGAGAGAGAGAATTGGGGAGTGGGAGAGAGAGAAGGGGGAATGAGAGAGAGATGTGGGGAGTGGGAGCGAGAGAAGGGGGTAGTGGGAGAGAGAGAAGGGGAGAGTGGGAGAGAGAAGGGGGAGTGGGAGAGAGAGAAGTGGAGGGTGGAAGAGAGAAGTGGGTCGTGGGAGAGAGAGAAGGGGGTGGGAGAGAGAGAAGTGGGGAGTGGAAGAGAGAGAATTGGGGATTCGGACAAAGAGGAGTGAGAGAGACAGAAAGGGGGAGTGGGAGAGAGATAAGTGGAGAGTGGGAGAGAGAGAATGGGGGAGTGGGAGAGAAAGAGCCTTGGATAACAACAGATTAATAACTATTCTAAACATTTGTAATAATTTGCAGCTAATTTTAATCGCACCATATATATGTATCTAGAACTATGGTTTGACTTAGAGAATACTGATCAACACAATTCATTATATTAGAGTAGTATGGTGATCCTTCCTTTCAAGCACTTAGTTATATAGTTTAGTTGATTTTAGTTTTACTTGGTTTGATTGCAACTAGGGCCTTGAAGGGACACTAAAGTCCCAGTTGCCCACTGTGCATTTAAAATAGTGTGTTTTTAATAATAAATGCTTTTTCATGAAAAAAAAAATGTATATGCTGTTTTAAATCAAACTAGGAGCAAGCCTTGGCAACTGATCATATATCATATATTCATACTTTATTGTATTACCATATCTGCTTAAGAAAACACAGAATGAAGACTATTTTTTATTATTATCTGGTATTGTACAGAAAAGAGGCAGCATATTTCAAATTGGCGTAACAGAATTATTTACACTGTATAGTATGAGGATTTTTTTAAGAGTACATTTTACCTTACATATTTTAGCAGTGTATAATATTTGCTTAAGAACTCTGCTAATCTGATATATCATCAAATGTCCTGCTTTTTCCCCCACAACAATGCTTGCATTATTTCCTCATTTGCACCTTAATGAAAGAGTACAATGCTTCAGGTATTATAATTATATGTGTAAGTAGTAGCTGCTGGATCAGAGCTATGTGAATTTGCCAGGTTCCCAGGCTTTCTGTACTTGCGGATCAAAATGTGTAAGCAAATAACCAGTGTCCTCTGGCAGGAATTCAAGGTGTTATGTTCAGTCCTTGGCCTGGCTGCATGATTAAATATACTGCTTGAACTGTACTAAATTGAATTCTGATGTGTACATCTTTATACAGAAAAGATAAGAACTTCATATCATAGTTCAGAGATTATATGGCCGAACTTTGAACTTGTTGTTCATGAGATTGTGCAATTTAAATGTACATTTTGACCAACTTTCCATTTGGTGCCTAATCAGGCTATCACTTTCCATGAAGAAAGATCTAAAGCTTAAAATCCTTTTTGAATCTTGTGTACTGATAAGATGTTCCCAGCTACATAGAGCTTATTTTATATGTGATTTTTTTTTTCTTAATTTTTTTCCCTGCCAAACTCTCTGAATTGAAAACTATCAAATGCATTTTGAAAAACAAGAGATTAAGTAACATTTACAAGATACATATCCAACTAAATTGAATATTACATTTTTATAAGTTAAAATGTACAATTATAAATATACATACCAGAAATCATCATATTTCTATTTGAAAATGTCTTTATAAGTGACTAAAATGTCTACAGTCATCTGCCACATACATTTATTACCTTGCTTAATTTAATATAAAATTATTACTCACAAAATGCTATTCTCGAAAAGAAGTTTAGCTTGTGCCCTTATGTGGAGATTTTTTTCTTAAATCAGTTACAAAAGGCATTGAAAAAACAGCGTGTCCACACATTTAAATGGCCACGGTAGTGCTTTAATTGAATATTATGTTTGTAAAGAATATGAAAGAGAGTATAATTAAAGCACATTTTTCCACTGATTTTCAAAATACTCATTGATTGCTTCTAGGTGTTCTCCATTTTATCCTGTGCCTCTCCCACCTCTACAAGTATATGGCTTAGAGTATTTTCAAGCATTACATATTTTGAATTTACTTGATCTTACATATATTTTGCAAACATACAGCCTGCAAATGCTGCGGGCTTGAAATTTGGCTGCGTTACAAAGCTATTAAGTTAAACCATGCTGCGAGTTACGGGCTTGAGAACCAAACCCGGAAACCATTCTTGCGCATGTTGGATGTGCAGCCGTGAACATGATCAGTTAGTCAAACCGTAGTTACAGGTTAAGACGGAACCAATGGAAACAGAGATCGGCATCATTACATCACTGAAGAATGGAGATTTGATTTCAAAACCTTATGGACTTCAATTACGAGTTTCGATTGGACCCGCATTCCAGAAATAATGCAATATTAATAAATCAGTAAATATGATATTCTAGTCCATGCGAGTTCCATTATATGTATTAACACATTGATTGCTGGGATCGATGTAACACAGAAATTAAACATAAAAAAGTATTTTATGTTGCAGATTTGCGAGCTTGAGAATGTTGTGCTATAAATTTTAATACCTAACATTACTTTCCCATAAATTATAAGTACAGTAGTGTGTATATTTGCATTTACAGTGCTACGGATCGGACTTTAACCCCCTTGTCGGGGTTAATACGACATATTATTTTCTATATAATATAGAATACTGAATATTGAGTTCAGAATCAATTTATAGACACATATTCCTTTTTATAAAATAACATTTATTGAAAATATCAAAAATCAACTAGTCTAATGAAAAAATGTAATATATCAAATCAAAATGTAAATATAACACGATAATATATCAAAATCAAAAATGCAAATATAACACAGTAATATATCAAGATCCAAAGCAGATAAAACACAGTACAGCCAGTCAGATAACTAAAGGAAAATCAATACATCATATAGTAATACTTATTATTTATGATATTTTCTATGCAGTCCTAAAATTTCAATATAAAAGTGTACTTCATTCACATGAACAATAAAACCTGGGATAGCAACCCATAGAACAAAGATCAGATAAATCAATTGATAAAATTCATTCTTAATAACGTTTTAGCAAGTACTAACAATGTCTAATGATATTAAAATATATGCAGCTATACAGGAATATATTGAATATCATACAATAAGTAAAGTATTTTATAATATAATTGATAAGTTAGCTAAGTAGGTCAATTTGTCTGTATTGGTCAAAAAAAGAAAAATGAGATATCTAATTTTGTATCAAAATTTATATCCGGAGTATAAATTTCAATGACAAAAGGAAATCTAAATAACTTTTTGATAAGAAATAAACCAAACAGAGAAATTATGGTAATAATTCTCAATTATATCATAAAATAAAATATTTCAATTTATACATTACCAATTATGACACAATTCCACTAGTTAATTCCAAAGTTGTTTTGGCTTTTCCACAAGATAGAAGTTTTCTTATCTCTTCCTTTCTTTTCTCTCTCTCCTGTTGTTTCTCTTTTTCTCTCTTTGTTTTTTTTCTCTCCTCTCTCTCCCTAGATCCTGTCTCTATCCATAATTATACCTCTTGCTTATTTGCCTATCAGAATCCCAAATCAGTTAAAGTATCTATTAACCAATAAAATCTTTTCATGATGTCATCATTTATTTAAATTTTACAAAGAATATATTTTCCTATAGAGACATTTATTCCTATAACCATAAGATGGCGCTCTCAGACCTTTGAATTTTTATCCCTTTTAATTAGCTAATGACCCTTTGACCCTTTACCTATAAACAAGATGAAGTCATAAGAATGTTATCAATTTGACAGATTTACTATAATGTTAAGCAGACTTAATGTCTACAAAGCGAATATTTTCACATGTGAATATTTAAGGAGTGATTTTATTACCTAGACTTATGAGTTCAGCCAGATATTTATCTCTTTTAGAACAATGGATTATTCAAATCATGGATAGTTCACTGGTGAGCAGCTGTGAAAATATATCTTTCACATAGATGTTTTCAAGTAATAGAATTGCATGCATAGGTATATATATAAATATAACAGCATATAAAATATTAATACAATGGATATAAAAATAGTGGTTAATAATTGGAATATCATATTATTCCATAATATTCATATAAGATAGAACTTTATTCATATAGAAGTTCTGACATATCCCCCTCTCTGAAATAATATCGCTCTTTAATAAAGTAGGTGATATTATTACAGTTGTAAATATGAGAAGTAAGTGGTTCCCGGAAAAACAGATACTCAATCCTGGATATGTTGTACTTCCAATGTAAGTCAATTGAATGGGAAGTAACCTTGGAATGCAAATTGTAGTAACAATAGTCTCATTCACTACAATTATTAAGTCATTTAGCTTGGAGTTCCGATTCTCTTTGCACCATCTTCAAGGAATCCCGAAGTTCCCTAGATTCCTTAATTAATGTTTCATATAATATAGAGTTTATTATTGACATAGTGGTACCTATAATAGCTCCAAGTATAATCATTATTGCAGCCCCAATAAGGAAACTGATAAATCGTTGAGAGTGTCGGCTGTTGGAACTGTAAGACTCAGGAATAAAAGTTTTCCTTAATTGTTCCAACATCTCCTTAACAGTAGCTTGTGATCGACCAATGTGTTCACGATACCACACTTTGGTTTCCTCCATCTGTATATTAAATATGTTAAATTGCCTTTCAATCATCATCTGTGGATCCACGCTCACGAAAATCTTTTGCGATGTCAATCTCCTTCCGGTGAGAATAAACCCTGGAGCCTCTTGGATAAGGATTCCTGAAGAAGGGCCTGGTTCCACAATAGGTTCCATTCGGACCTCTTGGCAGAGGATCAGCATCACCCATATCAGAGTTGTTTTCCTTTCTTTCATTTTCAATTACTAGGAAATAAAAACGAAAAGTTTTAATAGTGTATTCTATACAATGTAAAAATAGGATAACCTTATTAGACAGGGTATTCAAAGTCACATTATTCATCAGGAGTACCATCAATGATCCTTAATTGAGATCTTGGGTGACAACTTTTTATTTGATTAATATGAACCCATCTTTCAAACATTTCACCATTTTTTGGAATCTGTATTTTATACACAACAGGTGAAATTTTGTCAATAATAGTATAAGGTCCTTTCCATGAAGGCAAAAACTTTTTCTCTTTCACTTGGTTTCGTTGAAAGTTGTACAAATATATCTGATCTGTGATCTCGTACTCCTTTTTGGATGTTTTAAGATCATAATAAGTTTTAGTACTTACAGCAGATTTCTCTAAATTCCTTTGTGCAAAAGCAAATGCCTGCTGTAAGTGTTTCCTCAGATCCTCTATATATTGATGGGTTGTAGCAGCATTTACTAAATTATGGTCTTGGGTTCTGTAAATAAGGTGTTGTGGGAGTACCATACGTCTCCCCGTCATTAATTCAAATGGCGACATCTTTGTTGCCGTACTAGGTGTAGATCTTATAGCCATTAATACTAAAGGTAATTTTATATCCCAATCTTTACCTGATTCTTTCACGAATTTCTTTAAGATACTAACAATGGATTGGTTGTACCGTTCCACATTACCACTAGAAGCAGCACGATAAGAGATATGTAATTTTCTCTTAACCCCTAGGATTTTCCACATACGGTTCATTACTTCACTGGTAAAATGAGATCCTCGATCGGACTCAATTCGTTGTGGTAAACCAAAACGGGAAAAAACATGGTTAATTAATAATATTGCAGCAGTTTCAGTTTTACAATTTATGGCTGGAAGGCATTCTACCCATTTGGTAAATATACATGTAACCGTTAGCATATATTTATTACCCCTAGATGATGTTGTTACTGGGCCAATAAAATCTATTTGGATATCTGACCAGGGCATAGACATCCCTCTTTTCTGAAGAGGAGCTCTATGGGTAGGTGTATTAGGTTGGTATTGGGGACATACCAAACATCCCTGACAATATGTCTGGACATCTTTCAACATGTGCGGCCAATATGCGAAATCTCGCAGTATTTCATAGGTGATTTTATCCCCTCTGTGACCTGATGTTGGGGCATCATGGGCATGTTGTAACATTAGACCTCTATATGAGGTAGGAACCACCCATTGCTGTATTCCATTCTTAGATGTACGAATAAGCAATCCATCTAAGATGCTAAATTGGGCTTTTGACTTCATTAAAATTCTCAGGTCTTCTTTACCTACAACATCTATCTCATTCAGGGGGTATTCAGCTGGATCTTGTATATGGTTATAAAATATACCTATGATTGGATCCTCTTTCTGACTACTGATTAAATCAGAATTTGGAGTATCTTGGGACCATTGAGCTGTAGATAATTCTGTACTCTTTTGGATTTGTTGTCTTGTTATAGCCTGAATTTGAAATGGACCCAAAAGATGATCCACATCAACAAGCTCCCCCTCTAGGGCACCTTGTTTTGCCAACTTATCAGCCAAATCATTTCCTTCTTTATCCTGTCCCATTATCTTTGAGTGGCCCTTTGTCTTCTTCCAATATATAGTCATTCCATTAGAGATTACCATCTCATCAATAGTATGTATTAACCTACCATGCTTCACTGGTTTCTTCCGGGCATTTGTCATTTCATTATGTTTCCATACCTGTAGGTATTCTACGAAACTATTACGGACATATTCCGAATCAGTGATGATCACTAATTCCTTAAGATCATGCTCTATTGCAGTTTGGATAGCGCGATATACGGCTACCAATTCTGATATTTGACTAGTCTTAGATCCTATTTTATATCTTTCAGGTGGAATCGGGATATTGTCTTTCCATACATTACCGATTCCTGCCACCAATTTGTTATCTGTTCCCTCCTTAATATGATATGCACATCCATCCACGTAGACTGTGGGTAAAGTATTACATAATACCTCTTCATATACCTTATGGGGAGATAATTTGTATTCCTTCATAAGGTCCACTTCGGACCAATTTTCTCTAAGAGGATCCTCGGCGGTACAATCATGTAAATCAGCTAATCCTTGGGCCACTGGATTCCTCTTATTCTGTGCATATCTAATTTCCAAAGGCCATCCTTGTAAGGATAAAGTCCATGCGGTTATACGGCTATTTGACAAATTACCGGCTCTAATTCTATCACTCTGAATGTATTGTAATGGTTGATGAGCGGTTTCTACTATAATTTTCTCACCTTGGATAAAATTTCGGAAATTCTGTAAGGCCCATACTGTGGCAAACAGAGCTTTCTCACAGTCATTAAATTTTACTTCTACAGGTGATAATGTCTTACTTGCATACGCAATAATTTTATTATGTTGGTCATATTTCTGATATAAAACAGCGCTCAAGCAAAAATCTGTATATCCAGTTTCTAAAAAGAATGGTTTACCCATTGTAGGATAAACTAGGCAAGGAGCTTGGCTGAGTTTTTGTTTTAATTCGTTTATGGCTTGATCTTGAATTTCCCCCCATTGCCATGGCTCTCCTTTCTTTAATAATCGAATGAGAGGCCTAGTTACCTCTGCATAGTTATCAATAAACTTACGAGAATAATTAGTGACACCTAGAAATGATCTTAATTCTTTTAAATTTGTAGGGGTTTTGGTTTTAAAAAGAGCTTCCACTTTCTTTTTCTGTGGGTTTATACCTTCGGGAGTTATTTCATGGCCTAAAAAATTAACTTTAGTGCGGCACCATTGTGCCTTTTGAAGAGATAGTTTAACTCCTGCATTTTTCAATTGATCTAGAACATATCTGATTTCAAAAATATGTTTATCAAAATCGTTATTTTTAATCAAGATATCATCTACATATGTTAATGTCCCTCGCTCTTGAGCGTCAGGCATTGCCTTGTGTAAAAATATAGCAAACTCATGCCCTGAATTTATAAAGCCAAATGGGGTTCTAGTCCATGTATATTGCTGTTTCCCAAAGGTGAAAGCCAGTTTATATTGGTCCTCTTCATTTACTTTAATGGTCCAATAACCTTGGGCACAATCAAGCGTAGTAAATAATTTAGATCCTTGTATTTGTGCTAAACATTGATCGATATATGGAACGGGCCATGCAGACATGTATACCCGTTTATTTAATTGTCTCAAATCAGCGCATAAACGCCAAGTTCCATTTGGTTTCAAGACACCTAGAATAGGGTTATTAAAAGAACTGTGCACCGGTCTAATAATTCCCCTAGACTCTAGGTTCTTGATAATATCTGCCAATGATTCATAAGAGGCAAGAGGGAGTCGATATTGTTTCACAAATACAGGTGGCATATTTGGGTCAGTTTTAATTTTAGTGACATGTAAATTTGTCAAACCACAATCATATGAATCCTTAGAGAACATATCTTGGTAATCAATTAATACTTGTCTTAGTTTTTGGCGTTCAATGTCATTAGAACATCCGCTAGCTAAGGCTATCTGTTCCTCAACTCTTTCTCTAAACCCAGGGAATACCTCAGGCTGACTAATCTCATAAGTCTCCTCCAATTGTGTAGACAAATCAGTAGTGATCATACTTACCTGCGTCTCAGTGTTCTGATACTTCTCATATTCTTGTTCATCAATTGTTTGGTTAAAAACAAGTTCGTTATCCATAATATCACAGTTACTTTCAGTGAAACTAAAGGGATAAATAGACTGGATAGTAAATAATCCCTCAGGTTGTGTGTCAAAACACTGATCCATAATCTGGTCATCATTTACATAATTCTCTGGTATCAAACCAATAACAATATTCATAAACTCAGAAGTAAAATACTCAGAATCTATAGCCATACCTATTAGGGATCCCTTCTCCAAAAGTATTGGATGGGATGCTGTGTTATTTACCAGAATAATGAATGATACCGGTGTTATAGTAATTAGAGGTGTATGAGTGAGGGTGAGGCCTTTTTGTTGCATCTGATGACTAAGATTTACAAAGGCATCAATACCTTTAATCTTTTGACCCCTTTTTACCTGTAAAGGGATAGGAAATTGTGCCACCCCCTCTGGTACTGTAACACTTTGGTCCATTTGCACGGTTACTGCATAAGGCATTTGTTGTGCAGATTTCAATGCTTCTGAGTCATTTAGGAATTCTAAGGGCTTATCCTGTAGTCTGGACCAAATAACATTATTGATTAAATCAATTTGGGATGCAAAGCGATGTAATAGATCATTTCCAATATAAATTGGATATTGGGAATCCTGAATAACTAAGAATAAGTGCATAATCCTTTTACCCCCAATGAAAAGAGGTAATAAACATTTTGCCATAATACCATGAGTTGAAGTTTCATGATCTATTTTACATACCCATTGATCATCGGGTTGTGTATTTCGGATTAAATTAATATTCTTTATTTGTTTTAATAAGCTCTCATTAACATAGCTATGCTCATGTTTTAGAGCTAGTTTTGCTTGTTGAGAATTTCTCATACCTGGAATATCAACAGGAATAAATAAACCTTCATCATTGGTTTCTATTTCCACTAGAAATCTAGAGTGTTTACTTATGTTTAAAGGCTTAGAATCGTTCTTATTTAAAGAGATAGTTAATACATTTCCCTCTATTTGAATATTTTTAATATGCGCCTGATCAATTTGGATCACATTTTCATTATTTATTTGTTCTCCATTAATGTCTTTACATTTAAGTACTGTCATTTCAGGCATTCGATTGTTTTGGAAGTGAATCTCTACTGATTCCTCCTTTTTCTCAATAACATGACAGTTCCTTTGCATATGAGGTTGTTTAACCTGATCATAATTGATGGGAAATTTAACTTGTGACCATATCACACCATCAATAAAATCAATTACTGGACTAAATCTTCTAAGTAAATCAGTCCCAATTATAATTTTGTAACTAGGAATATCCACTATAATAAATGGATGTTTCATTTGTTTATTTCCTATTCTGATATCTAACCACACATGGCCTACAGTATTAACTTTAATACCATCAAAATTTCTAACAGTTCCCACGAATGGTTTCAGAATAGTTTTCTTTTTGGTTTTACTCTCAATTTCCTCATAGGTCTCTTTGGAAATTACAGTGACTTGGGAACCTGTATCAATTAATGCTTTATGATTTAAGGTTTCAACATTCTGTATACCAATAGAAACATAATATCGGTTCTGTATTTCCTCCATTTCACATAAGAAATGTGTATGTCTTAAAATATCTAACTTCTTCCATTGTTTATTTTTATTTGAGAAGTCAGATTGTGGAGTATGATCTATCCAATTTATAACTATTTCTGTAGGATTATCAGCAATTTCCTGATTAACATTTGTTTCACTTTCAATATACTGAACAGGTAATAAATCATCTGTCATGACATTGCAATGCTCTTCTATTTCAACTATTAATCCTTTACCGGTAGACACTAGTTCAGTCTGTGTTACCTCATGTGAGCTTAAAGGTTCAACACTCCTTCCTTGCTGAATAGGAATTTCTGAAGGAAAATGGAATATATTATCAACATTCTTTTTAGGACATATTTTTATATTTTTATTTGAATCAGGGGATTCACTAGTATCACTTCTGTTTGTGTTATTGATCATTAATCTATTTTCACAATTAGTATTTAGTCATTGGCTTTGGCTTTGAGAATTTTGACCATTTTGGGTTGGATCATTTCTCACTGACTGAGTAGTAAATCCTGCCATAAATGCAGCCATCTGTTGTGTCAAAAGTTTAACCTGCTCTTCTAAATTAGATGATGGTTTAGAATCTTGGTTTTGGCTATATCTTTTAACCCTTTGATTCTCTGAATAATTTGAAGTGTTAGGCATTGGAGGGGTTAATCTCCCTTCTGCATTAGGAGATTTTGTTCTCCAGACATAATTTTTAATAGGATTGTTTCCTCTGTAATTTGGACTAACATAAAAAGAATCATTATTTGTATTTTGAGATTTTTCACTTGCAATTTTTACTGGCCTAAATGATAACTGTGCTTGACTCGATTTGTTCGAATTTTTAACAACATCTGCGTAAGACTTTGTACCTGTCTCATACTGTAAATTAGGTTTAACAGAAATTTCTGCCACAGTTTGATTATTAAATTTTTCCCTTCGCTTATAATTATTCCCATCATCAAGCTGAATCTCATATATTTTAGTACATTCATTTACCAACCAACTTAAAGGCTTGGTGTCATCAAAATCACGCGCCATATTTCTCTGAATGTACAAAGGTAGTGCATGGAAGTAAATTCTCTTAAATTCAGGAGATTCTGGGTCTGTCTTTTTCGCAGTCTGTCTATAAGCGTGTTTTAAGGTGATTAAAAATTATTTTGGACTTTCGTCAGGCTTACATTTTAGATTATGAACTGCTTTCATAGCAGCCTGTGGGTTTCTATACTCAGAAAAGTATTTTCTCACCTCAGATTTATATATCTCCCAATCATATATATCGCTGTCATGGAGAGAGGTGAAAAATGAGGTATAAGAGCTATCAAATGACCAAGGGAGGTATGATATTTTATCATTAGCCCCCCTTATCCCTAGTTCAACCATCACCCTTTCTAGTGAATCAAGGTGGTCTTCTATGGACAATTTAGAATTTTTGGTGTAAGGTTTAATTAATTTTCTTATAGCCTGGGCTTTCTCATGGAAAGAGAGTCTTTTATTTGATCGTATATCTTCATCACTGTCAGTCTCATTTTTAGAGCTATGTAAGATTTTTATAGGTGATCGTTTATGTTTATTCCTTGAAGGTACTATTTCTAATTCTTCCTCAGAATCACTAAAATCCTTTATCACAATCTTGCTTGAGGCGTAATCTTGAGCCCTATTTAAATCCATTTTTAGATTTTCAACATCTTGTTGGTATTGTTTAATCTCATTCTTAGCTATAGTCAGTAATTTTTGGATCTTTTTATTCTCTACAAGTATCTCAGCCTCATGAATTTTCTTGTCAGTTAATTCTTGAGTTAAAATTTCAATCTTTTGTTGCAATTTCTTCTGTTCTATTTTTAAATCCTGACAAGCCTGAACATACTTTTGTGCTAGTTTATCAGCATATTCAGCTTTCTCGTTTAAGTATTCACATTTCTCAGACAATTCCTCAAATTGAACTAATTTTTGACTTTCCTCACTGGTATCCCTTGCACGCTCAGCTACCAATTTATTTATTTCTGCCTGTAATTCATTGCATTTCTCTGAATATTTACCATTTAAATTTTGGGCTGCGTTAAATGTCTCTGTCGTTTCAACAACTGTTTTCCTTAATTCTTGAATTTTGATAGATTGCTGCTCTGCTAGCTGCGTTTTTTCTCCATGTAAATCTCTCAGAGTTTGACAAGTAATAGTAATGTCTTGGATCTGATTATTTAAATCTTTTATGGTAATTTCTTTTTGGGAATTTTGATATTTCCAGCTTCTGGCTAATTCCATCCAAACAGTAGATAACCTAGCTAAATGCTTCTTTCTTTCTGATTTAATTTGAATTGCATTTATAGTGCTCATCATGGTTGTTAACAAAATTTTATCTTTGAACCAATCATCAATTGTATCACCATCAATTTCAGGATGTATTTTAGCCAAATATTCTGACAACTGTTCCCTGTATTCACAAACAGGATATACATTTGAAACTAAAGTTTTAACTAACAACTCCATTCCCTGTTTACCATGACCAATTATGTCATCTAAAGATAATGCTCCTACTGTTTCAGAACCAAAAACACCTTCAGCCATTTTATTTTCTTCTTAACAAATGTTATTCAATAAAAAGTTTTAAATCAATTAAATAATTGACCACGTGTCTATAAAGATATATATCTCGCTGGGGCCTCCAAATATGTCGGGGTTAATACGACATATTATTTTCTATATAATATAGAATACTGAATATTGAGTTCAGAATCAATTTATAGACACATATTCCTTTTTATAAAATAACATTTATTGAAAATATCAAAAATCAACTAGTCTAATGAAAAAATGTAATATATCAAATCAAAATGTAAATATAACACGATAATATATCAAAATCAAAAATGCAAATATAACACAGTAATATATCAAGATCCAAAGCAGATAAAACACAGTACAGCCAGTCAGATAACTAAAGGAAAATCAATACATCATATAGTAATACTTATTATTTATGATATTTTCTATGCAGTCCTAAAATTTCAATATAAAAGTGTACTTCATTCACATGAACAATAAAACCTGGGATAGCAACCCATAGAACAAAGATCAGATAAATCAATTGATAAAATTCATTCTTAATAACGTTTTAGCAAGTACTAACAATGTCTAATGATATTAAAATATATGCAGCTATACAGGAATATATTGAATATCATACAATAAGTAAAGTATTTTATAATATAATTGATAAGTTAGCTAAGTAGGTCAATTTGTCTGTATTGGTCAAAAAAAAAAAAAATGAGATATCTAATTTTGTATCAAAATTTATATCCGGAGTATAAATTTCAATGACAAAAGGAAATCTAAATAACTTTTTGATAAGAAATAAACCAAACAGAGAAATTATGGTAATAATTCTCAATTATATCATAAAATAAAATATTTCAATTTATACATTACCAATTATGACACAATTCCACTAGTTAATTCCAAAGTTGTTTTGGCTTTTCCACAAGATAGAAGTTTTCTTATCTCTTCCTTTCTTTTCTCTCTCTCCTGTTGTTTCTCTTTTTCTCTCTTTGTTTTTTTTCTCTCCTCTCTCTCCCTAGATCCTGTCTCTATCCATAATTATACCTCTTGCTTATTTGCCTATCAGAATCCCAAATCAGTTAAAGTATCTATTAACCAATAAAATCTTTTCATGATGTCATCATTTATTTAAATTTTACAAAGAATATATTTTCCTATAGAGACATTTATTCCTATAACCATAAGATGGCGCTCTCAGACCTTTGAATTTTTATCCCTTTTAATTAGCTAATGACCCTTTGACCCTTTACCTATAAACAAGATGAAGTCATAAGAATGTTATCAATTTGACAGATTTACTATAATGTTAAGCAGACTTAATGTCTACAAAGCGAATATTTTCACATGTGAATATTTAAGGAGTGATTTTATTACCTAGACTTATGAGTTCAGCCAGATATTTATCTCTTTTAGAACAATGGATTATTCAAATCATGGATAGTTCACTGGTGAGCAGCTGTGAAAATATATCTTTCACATAGATGTTTTCAAGTAATAGAATTGCATGCATAGGTATATATATAAATATAACAGCATATAAAATATTAATACAATGGATATAAAAATAGTGGTTAATAATTGGAATATCATATTATTCCATAATATTCATATAAGATAGAACTTTATTCATATAGAAGTTCTGACACCCTTGCGGGTCCTCTCTAGTACCCAATGGCTTTTTTGCTCCATTTGTGTGTTACAGGGTTGAACGCTAGTGAATTTGTAGCAATTTAATAAAGATTTTCGAACATAACAGTTACGGGCTTGACAGATCAAATGATTTGCGGCCGCGCAGTTCAGATTTCGACATCCTAGGTTTTTTTTCCGCACTTAACCCACAAGTCGTTAGCGGGTTGCTTTACAGTGCCAATTTAATAGCCGCAAGTCTTGCACGCTACGTTATGGCCTACGGTTTTACATTTGAGGGAATTTAATAGGGCTGATAATCTATTATTAAAAACTACAGTGCTCTTCATTACGAATAAACCATATTCCTATCAACTTTAACATTGTAATAAATTTGCAGTAAGCAGATTCCATACCGTACTAACCCTTTCCTGGAAAGGTTTTACATTTTGGGTCCTAGTGAAGCCATGCTGTATGATTCTGAAATGTTCTTCTCTGATCCTGCTACTGTGATTTTAATTTACTACTGCAATTAACTTACCTACTGAACTACCTTGAATGCCTGGCCTTACAAAACACAGAACACAAATCAGCAAAGGACAGTCTTTTGTATTTGCACTCACTAGCACTATCTAAGTAAAAAAATGGCATTATGAAACTGGGATCAAGTTGCATAATGAACAAAATAGGCATGTGAGTGAATTATGTAATTAGATGTTAATGGCACGTAGGTCGGGGTCTTCTTAAAAAATGGAATGTGACTGAAATGTTAGCTCTAAAATATTACATTTGGATGTGGAAACATTAGACTTAACAATTCTTTACAGCAGAATGATTGTGTTAGAGGATTAGAAATAAAATAATAGCCTTGCAATGGGGATGGGTTGGGTTACAATCTTCACTTAGTATATTCCATATACACAACAATGCCATTCCACTCCTGCTAACGTTTTAAGTAAGGAAACATTTAGGGAATAAGATATCTTGTTTTGTCATACATAATGCTGGGAATGTTGGTACATTTTGGTACAGCAGGTTACAGCAGATGATAGAGTCCCAGAGACTACACAACTTCATCAGCATGAGATGGGGGTTGATGCTCATGGCAGCCTTTCACTGGTTCTATGTTGAGCTTCTGCTCAAATTAGGTGTTGACTCCTTATATATCTTTTACATAACTGTTACCAGTCATAATGTGGCACTTCTATATTACCTAAAAAGGCTACAGACTAAACCATCATGTTTGGTACTTACTGGACTTATTGGACCATATATGGTTTGAGGGGTCTGTCCAATATTGCTGGTGTATTAAGGGGTAAGGTATATGTTGTTGTTTCAACATTCTCGATCTTGCAAATTTTGGGCGTTTGCTTATTTCCTGGTGTAAAAAGTATTCTGGCAGTGTGTCTGTCAGCTCAAATGCAAAAGCATCTTATAAACTTATTTTCTCAAAGCAGTCTACGTCTTCATATTCAGGTGTAGCCAAAAGCGATGTAACATAATCAACATTCATATGTCAATTAGACAATTCAATTATAGGTGTCAAAATTGTAGGAACATCCACTAAGGAATATATATATATCAAGCAGGAATAAGGCTTGGGGACATTTATCTTAAACTCATCACTCTAAATTTGATATGGTGGTGAGAAGGTAACATACAACTTACTGAGACTAGTTGTTCATAGCAGGATTTATTAAACTATAATGGTGTTTTGGGCTGATCACGATCCTCTCACACATACGAAAAAATGTGTGAAATTGTTTTAGGGACACGATAGTGCTCTTTTACTAAATATCTGAGATACTTAAGAAATCAGTTACAAATGTAACACTATTTAAAAAAAATGCCACAATAAAAAGTAAATTACTGGCAGTGCTAACATAGGAACACATCAGTGTTTCGAATAATATTAACATAAAACCTTTTTTACAGATTGACAAGGAACAGTATGACAGGATTCTAGAGTTGATTGAAAGTGGGAAGAAAGAAGGTGCAAAACTGGAATGTGGTGGTGGCCCATGGGGCGACAAAGGTTTTTATATCCAGCCCACTGTCTTTTCAGATGTCAAAGATGATATGCGCATCGCCAAGGAAGAGGTATGTTTATTGGCATAGACCAGGCCAAAATAATGTCAAATGAATTATATTTAGAGTGTGAAGATACATACACCAAGTACAGTTTAAATTATACTTATGACAGTGAAATGTGATCTAGTTCTAGAATTCATATTAAACTAATTTTAGATATAGCCAGTGTATACTAATACCAGTCAAGAAAAGCCAAAGATTAATTCTGAATTGGCAATGCAAACTGTACACATGATTACAGAATTACAGAACTTTTAGGGTTGGGCTCATATGCAATACCTATTATCATGTATACACTTGTGGTAAAGTTTTCTGGCTGCAGTATCATACATATCAGTGAAATAATAATTAAAATAAAAGGTACAGATCACAGGATGTACTGCCCAGAACAACAAGTGTTCTCCAATTACTATGCTAATTTATATATCTTATTCACTAAAACCTAAAGTGGGTTCACTAACTTAAAACCAATGCTATAATGTTATAAATGTTTCAAATAATAATACAAATTGGAGAAGTATTATCTCTTCAGTGATAGGACATGTACCATAGAAAAGTATTTCCCAGTTTGAGTTACAGAATCCTATTTGGGATCCAAAAGTACTGATGACCCCCAGGACTCCAAAATGGCTACAGTGGAATTCCACAAGTTCATGTCCTGTATGCCAAAGTCCAAATCATCACAGGGCTCTAAAACAGTCCATGACCACACAATCCATATCCAGAACCTCACTCCCCCTTTCAGGACCCTTTTCAAAAGTACAGTTGAGTATGCAAAGTGTATCTTGTCTTAGAGATACTAATTAAGGAACCATCAAATGCTGAATACTGTGAAAGCAATGAATTACTGTATCAACCACTATAAATTAGAGGAATATAGAAGTTGAAAGTGCAGATGTCTATAAAATAGTGGGTAAAATGGAATTACTCAGTTGGCCTTAAAAATATAAATAATGTAATACTATTAGCTGGAAGTTGTTCCTAAGTTTGGGATAAAGAACATTGTTCTTGGCCTATTTTTTTTAAATGTGCCAACTTAGGATTTACACAACAGCATCTCACTGCCTTTTATATTTTCCCTGAAAAATACAAGCCAGGGAAGGAAAGGGAAATTAAGTTTTCATCCCAAACATCTGCAGTTTCATTATACTTTTTACTAGAATTTATAGATTATAAATGCATTATTAAAAACAATGCCAAATCAGAAGATATGTTCATAATGTAATAATGTATTTCTTATTAGAACCATATCTATGGTCTTTTAAGTTACTGAATACTGTGGTAGGGCAAAAGTACACGGGTGGTCAGGTGACTCTTTGCTAAGCAAATGTTTGAACCCGGCATAGTCGGCAAGAAAAAGTAATTTAAGTTAATGAATTATAGGAAAGGCAAGGACCAAAGGCAAAAGAAATTAGTTTTTTTTACATTAAAGTTTTAGGTTGTAAAACTACTGAACTATAGAACTATAGACAAGAATCAGAAATGATAAAAAAAAAAACAGTAAAACTACAAAGAAATGGTTAGTAACTGATTACTAAAACAGAGGGAATGAATAGTAAGTGTTCTAAAATCTGGATTAAAACCAACTCCAGTTGAATTATTAAATATAAAACATTTGTTTATACAGAACATATTATATGATATGCATAATAATTGATTTAAGGATTACAACACTCAAATATTTAAATAATTCAGTTTCCATAAATCTTCTTGTTTATTTTACTAGGACCACAATCTGTATTCCATATGTAGTTGTTCCACGTGCTTTTATTATCCCAGCCTTCAGTTTGAACATGGCAGTTCAATTGTGCCTGATGCAATATCCTTTAGATTGTACATTTGAGAGTTTTCAATCTTGTTAGGTGCTTTACAAAAAAGCACTATACATGTTCATTCTTTAGCAATGTGTTAAGATTGTTTTTGCCTTGTACTTAACCCCTGAATAGCACTATGGAATAGGTTGACACAAATGTTGCTAAACCAGTTTCTAAGCCCCAATGATTTTTTTTTAACTTGTTAAATTTATTAGGCTTATGTTTCAGTTCAAAATACTTTTACTTATTTTGGTAATGTCAGTTTCTGATATATTACTTAGTTTGCATTTTCAATAAACTTCATATATATGGCTGTATATGGTTAGTGTGTACCATATATTGTTTTCTTGATTGAATAATTTAATTGTATATCAATATAATATTTTTTTTTCTTTTGTCATGTCAAATAGATATTTGGCCCAGTGCAGCAAATCATGAAGTTTAAAACCATAGATGAAGTCATTAAAAGAGCAAATAACACAAGCTATGGATTAGCAGCCGGCGTGTTCACTACAGACATAGGCAAAGCCATGACAATGGCTGCAGCTTTCCAGGCTGGAACAGTATGGTAAGCAAATATTTACAAGATGCAGTTGCGTATTTACTGTTGTCTTCAATATGATCTCTAGACTCTGAATACATAACTACTTGATGACTTCTACAGTTTGTTGTCTGTAATAGTATGTTAGTATATAAAAACAAACAATGCAGCTCAGGAGGAGTATTTTGACATTCATGAAGGACCATTTAATGGGCTGATCTTCTCCTGTGATCTGAGAGAAAACAGTATGTCCTAATTGTATGGGGGCTTGCAGTCATTGTGCTTTATGGGTTTCACGTCAGATCAGTAAGAGCAAATGGATTCGATATGAGAGAGCTCGGGTGGTTATGTGTAGATGGTGAGAACAACATATTATGTTTGTGAGTATCTACATGGCTACAAGATAAGCACAGAGCTTTTGCAGATGCAGCAGGTGATTTTTTGTTACCATCATAGTAAAATTACAGCACACATTAGACTATAAACTAGAGTCACACTATAGTCTATGCTGTATATTCAGGTAACTAACTAATGGGCTCTGTTAACAACTCTGACCTTTTTGTTACAAATCAGAAACATGCCAAGTTCACTTAAGTTCACAACATTTAACGAGTGCCAAAGTAAACAAAAGATAACGATTAATTTACTAGCACCTTTACCACAGTTGTAACATTACTGTTTCACAATTTTTCTTTTGCCATAAAAAAAAAAAAAAAGAATGCACTGATATAACCAGCAGTTAACAACATATACTATTTTTTTTTTAAAGGTACTTGACACATCATTCTTTTTTCATGCGTTTAATAGAATATGCTTGAAACATTATCAAGGTTGTGTGTGCATGAAAAAAGTAAAACATGTTTAAACTTCATTGAAACCAACAGGAAATGCACTGAGCTCGTCATACAGCTAATGTACATTACTGCGCAGTGATTGACAGGGCAAGCCCCCAGATCAGACATTTGAATCAGTTTGTCTACTGCTTTGCGAGCTTCATTTGAAAAAAGAAAACACATAGTGGTGTGTTAGAAAGAAAAAATCCTTCTTTAAGAATATATATATAAAAAATCATAATTAAAAAATATCATATGGCTTTCAAATTATAAAAATGCTTTTAATACATTGCAATTATTTTAAAATGCAATAACATACACGATAAGGCATATTATAACCATTTCAAGTCATGGCATAATAAAAACAAGAAAATAGAGTCTAAAATTAAGAAACAGGTTTTACACGTGATTTACTTCACTGTGCAACATAGACAATAATTTAATGTGAAAGTCTTAGTAGATTTAGTTAAGGCCTAAATTAGTAGGATTAGCATTTCCTAAGGAACATATTTAGGCATCATTGTATTTCAAGTAGCCACTTCAGGGGTAGGAAATGGATGTCTGTATAGAGGGAAAATCTGTTCATAACAAAAAGATTACTTCAAAAAATTTGTAAAACATATATTTTTATATTTTTTCAATAGTAATCAATACTTTGTGAATTCAATAATTTGATTTATTCATTTGAGATGAATATTAAATTACAGAAATTGGTCTGAAACCTTTAAGGCCATGATCCAGGCTAATTTAGATTATTATTATACTTTTTTTGTAACTCACCAACATATTCCATAGCAATGTACAGGGGTTAAGTACAAGTGAAAAAAACAACACATTGCAAAAGAATGGAGTGCCATTTATTTGAAATTAAAATCTTTACAAGACTAAAAAAAATGTAATCTTACAATCTCAGAAGAGGTGTCTTGGGTATTGAGTATTGATTTTGTTCTGCTGGTGATCAGTCTGGTATATGAATCAGCCCAGTCAAATCTACAGACTTTTGCATCACAATGTAAACTAATTAGTATATACTGTTTTTATCACAGTATAAAAACATGTATTGCACTACACATACTGGTACACTGGTATTTCATGTGGTAGGCATCTATGCTAATGCCCTATATTGCAAATTACACCATGTTTAAGAGCAAAGTAAATCTCCTTAGCTTTGCTAATCATCCATCCCGGAAACATTGCGAGAGAAGCCCTACGAGTGACTGCAGCAAGCCAGAGCCGAAAATTATAGCAAACTTCTCCACTGATTTTTGCACTTCCCAAATATTATGAGTTACTCCATTAGATTTTTATACCAAGCCTAATGTTAATCAGACTTTACAGAAAAATCTAGAAATAGGGCAGTGCCGTAACATAAAAAATCTGAAGAAAATATTACGGGTACCAAAGAACAATTGTGAATGGTTTTAAAACCAATGCGGAGTGCTACAGCAGCAGTTAAAAAACTATTGAAAATTATAAATGCTTATCATTATTTGACACCTAACAGTCTCATATAAACATGTGTAATTAAAAAACATAATATTTTATAATTATATTTGTTTCTTTGTACAATATCAATGGTAACTCACAATCCCATACTCAAGGGGTTAATACTTATCAGGAAACCACATGGATTAGGAACAAATGCTCTAATGCATTGTCTATATATATATATATATATATATATATATAATGTACATACACAAAAAAAATACAATTGTCGCATATATTTAATTTAAATAAATATAAATACATAAATAAAATAATTATATACATAAATATAATGGTTTATTGCTGCAGTTACTCACTCATTAAATTCATCTTGATGTTCACATTTTCTACTGGTTCCTAAAGTGGTTTCTCATTCATAAATCTTGGCTTGGGTACTCTCTAAGCTGCAATCTCTTGTGGACAAGATAGGATTTACGGACTTGGGCTGAATGCCGTATATTTGCAAATGAAAAGATTAACATAAATGTGTAATGTGGGGAATAAAAGCTCCCGCAGACGATTTTATGGTTTAACGTAAATTACACTGCACGGTTAGCATGGGTGCCATAGTTACTTATTTATGTAAAGTATAAAAAAATGTGTATAATCTAAAAATGTAGCTTTTTATATAGTATTAAATATACATTAGGCCATTGTCTAATTTCTTTAATCTTTGTATTTCAGGATTAACTGCTACAGCGCAATGTCTCCTCAGTGCCCCTTTGGAGGATTCAAGATGTCAGGAAATGGACGTGAAATGTAAGTCATCTAGAAATGTTTTTTCTCCCTTTACAGTTTACTAATGATCATACATGGCTAGAAATATTGCAAATTAATGTTGCAGAGTACACAAGTGAAGAGGCTTATAGTACATTTTACGACATGGGTGCAAATGTTAACTTATATGTAAAGTTCTGAAGAGCATGTCCATATTTACAGTGGTGGAGCTACAGCTGGTGCAGCAAGAGAAAAGCACTAGGGCCTATGTCAGGATGGGGGATCTCTGCTACAGGCAATGCCCTGGAGTAAATGTATACTGTTAATTTATTAGAGGATGTGGGTAGATAATTATTTTTATAGATAAATGTGATCTGACCATGTACCGAAATGTATTTTTTTTTATTGGCACCTATGGGGTGTATAGAGAAGAGGGTCCTCCAAATTAGTTGACAAATTAAGAGAGGAGGAGCAACATGAGACAGAGAGGTTAAAGGAAAATAAAGGTATTGTTAAGAACATATAAAGGGAAAGCTGAGTATGAAAAGGAGGATACAAAGGCGTAAAATAATCAAGTTAATACATGTCCCGCATTTACATCTGCCATGAGTGCAAAGGTTTCATGTATGAATATGACCTTACACACTGACTAAAGTATAGAATTATACATTAATGTTATGTAACATTTTTTCAGATGTTAAATAATGTATTTGATCATTTATGAGAATAATTTGGCATTCCATTCTTAGAAAAGCAAATGCTAGCATACATATTATTAGGATGGTATTTAAACAGATTTTCCATGCAATTAACAAAAATGTATATTCTCAGGAAGCAAAAATTATATTTTAATTCTGGAATATCATTGTGGTAAAAAAATGTTTAGTTAAGAAACTGAGGTATTAGTACAGTTTAATATCAAAATTATATCAATATGAGCATGGGTGAAGAATGACCTATATAATTGAAAAGTTATATCAAAATCTCTGTCCCATTACATTTTTCTACTATATGTAGCGTGAAAACATCTCTATGTAACCACATTATTCAACTTGTAACAGTGGGAGAATATACATAACTAACTTATATTTATATTAGACAGTTTTGTTTGTCCTCTGAACTCTTACAATCTGCCAGAAAACCAACACAATGAATCTAGTCCACCGGCACAAATATCCTTTGCATGCAGTTCTTTGCAGGCATCGTTCCTCCTTTTCCACCTAGCATGTCTACAAGCAAACACAAATGGGACTATCCCAAAGTTTCCTAAGGTATTCAAAGCAGATTGAAGACCATGCTCACTTGTAGTACAGTAGTACAGTAAAAACCCTGTTATCCGGCACCCACCGGGACTCCCTAATGCCGGATAAGTGTAGTTGCCGGTTAATCGTGAGTCCCAGAATTTAAGGGTCTAAACAACCCTTAAAACCCTCAAAATGCCTTTAAAAAGGCATTTGTGCCTAAACTGGGCCATTTAGACCCAGAAAAAATAATTAGGCAAAAAGTTAGTTTTTTTTTTTTTTTGCAGTCTCGAACTGCCGAATAGTGTCGGTTATGCCAGTTTAGCAGGAGTTTTTTTAAAATAGGGGAATTGATGCTGGTGCCGGTTGCTTGGAGTCCAGGTTAGTTGGGTGCCGGATAACCGGGATTCTACTGTATATCAGTCTGGTCTCAAAAAGAGTGATCCAGCCCCAAAATACCAGGCAAGTCTACCCTGAACAGGAGAAACAGCAAACTGCAGATGTATGTTTTGGCCTTAATTGGGTCTTGTCAGCAGGGTGTAGATGAACTATTACCCTCAGAGAGACAAAGCACCAGAGGTCATTTGCATAAACAAAAACTGAAGTGCTTGATCTGAGAACAAATAATACTGATGTAGGCTTGTTCTATAGGCATAGTAACAAAGTAAAATAAAACAATTTGCAGCAAAACTATTTGAACTATAATAGTCAATTCATATTTTCCACAATCCTTAAAATAAAAATATATTATATTAAAATATATAAAATATATAATACATCTCAGCACTAAAACTACCCTTTACATTACCAAACAAAAATTAAAATCTCATACAGACACAGCAATGCTATCTTTAATCTTACAAGATGTCACATTGAAGCAAATGTTACAGATTTCTATGTATTTAAGGTAATGTTTTAACTGATTCATGTAGCCATTTTCACAACTGAACGAACAAATAGAATGTTTACGGTAAAATTCCAAATGTTATATGAAAGTTAATATGAACAAAAGGATAATCATAATCTAAAGAAGTAGCTTCAGTTAGTTACAGTTCCAGTTGAACAGCCATGATTTGTTATGGTCAATGCCGCTTAGATCAAAAGTTATTTGGTTGTCACGAGTGAAGCTTTATTCTGTTTGAAACCATGAGATATTAGGAAATTATGGCATAATATTTCTAATTGAGAAGAAAAAATACATTATGAAATGAATTACACTAATATGTAACCAAACTTGTTTGACCACTTTGGTCCCAGAAGAGACCGATATATATTTTTTAGTGATTTTAAATGTAACATTTCTCCATTGATTGTGGACTTTTATCGATGTCACCCAAAGCATGATCCTTAAATGAGCATGCTTGTAATAAACAAAGGTCAATAATGGGTCAGTGGTATGACTAGAATTGGTTATAGTCTACTCTTTGGTAATTTTCATATTTTCTAATGTTTTCAAATTTCAAGGAAAAATAAAATATTTGTTTAATGTTTTACTTAATGCTATTGTGCACAATATATAATATTCTCAAAAATATGCAAATGAAAATTCAATTTGCATAATATTTCTCTACTTTTGCTATAATTTATAATATTATTATGTGTTTTTTTTTGTAGGGGAGAATATGGTCTGCAGGAATACACTGAAGTAAAGACAGTTACCATGAAAATTCTACAGAAGAATTCTTAAAGAATTGATGTTTCCTGCTTAAAAAAAAAAAATACATATATACATGGACCATGTGACATCATCACTTTGTGTTTAAAATTGATTTTCAGAGCAAAACTTCATTCATCTGTAGTTTAAATAAAAGTTAATACATTTCTTCCACTTAAATGTCTTTATTATATACCGTAGTGCATCTACAAGAAAAAAATGTGTAGGCCTCAATGTATCGCAAAAGCTAAATACCTAAAATGCCTGTCTAGTCTATGGTCAAAAATATTTTAGATACGACATATATAATTGATTGGTACTTTAAACCAGTATCAATTTTGCATTACTAAGGGATTATTTCACAGAAAGATAAATAAGTAATAGTAGTAAAAATAATTATATAAGGATAATTTTCATTTTCATTTAAATTTAGTTGCTATTTGCACTCTGTTTTGCTTGTTCTGCATTTGGGGATCATAGTAAATTTGTCCAGTTTAATGCATAATGTTATTCACAGAGGGCTATGCTGCCATAGATGCTTAATTGATGCAAGTACCAGGTTAAAATAAAAGTATCAATTATTGTAATAGTGCTTAACAGAAAAGCCATAATGAGGCCAATTCTATGTCCTGAATAGAATAACACTTAAAGGTTGAGTTGTACTATGCTAAGTGGTGTGACTCAAAGGTTTTCAGGTACAAGATTGTTTGTAGGTACTCATGCTTTACTTCCTGTGATCTATGAAATTCTGAATGTTTTATTTTGCTAAGTAATTGTAATGAATATGACGATGATCACTCATGTAAGCTCTAATAAAAAGCCTGCTCTTTCTTGGAATGATTTAGATTTATTTTGTTATGTGTCTAACAATGTCAATGGGCGAGTAGTGGGTGATGACTTGAAGAACCACTCCATTTCTATGAGACATATTTAATAAGGGCCTCATTCTATTAACGGCCGTAAAATGGCCGCAAAGCTGCGATTCCTTGTGGCCATCGTCTGGCCCCGTGTAGAGCTCCTGCTACCTTGCTATTCAAATGGACGGCGCCGCAAGGATATACCCCTTACGGCTGGCCGCACATCATGCAAACCGCCGCAAGTGTTTTTCCTGCGTCCGTAAATCTTGTTTTCCGGCCGCAAAGTCAGAAAACTGTAAATGCAAATATAAATTCAAGATGGCACTGTAAAGCTCCGTAAATGCTAGGCATCATAATGGCGGACATGAGGATTAATAGCAACACCCTCACAATTTCGCACATCGCCCAAATCCGATATATCATTTACGGTTTATTTTCCGTCCCGTAGTCCTGCGGGCTCGTCCTTGTTAAAACCCGTATGGGTTCGGAGGTTGAGGGCCGCAAACAAAGCATTGTAGAAGCCAATATATATTCAATCCAGTACTGCAAAGCACTGTAAATGATGGGGAACATAATGGGGGGGCATGAGGATTAATAGCAAAACATTCTCAAGCTTGCACATCGCCAAATTGTACTTTGATTTTAAAATCCATCCAAGTCCCACGGACTTCAATGGTCAAGCCCGTAGCTCCTTATTCAAGCCCGTGCGGGCTTGGAGGGCGCATGTCCTCCAAGCCTGTAGCTCGTTCTTAAAGCCTGTACGTGCTTGGAGGTTGAAGGTATCCATTTTGTTACGTTTTTTGCAGTCTGCATGGTTTAAGCCTGTAACCCTAAAATGGAGGCCCAAGCATTACAGCCTCCAAATTAATAATTGTTCAAATTAGTTTAATATTCCTCATATGTTTGATTGGTCAACACACATACAGGTTCCATTGTAGCCTCTAAAATAGCCCTATAATAGAATATGTCACGCCAACATTGGCGCGCACAGCAAATGTGTTTTGACAACATGTAGCTGATATGAGCGGGCCCACATCATTGCGCAGTTCTTATGTTTTTGACTACTGCGCGTTGATGAAAGGGCACAAGTGATATGACCCTTACACCCACAGCCTAATCCTAATCATTAGATCCGCTAGCCTCCTGTCGGGCCTGCTGTTGTTGATGCGCGCATGTGTCGGTGCGCAGATGACAGCCCACATTCGATGCACGCTATATAGTTGATCAACGATAGAATACACATCTCGCTCATCACATCCACATTAGAGAACACAAATAGTGGCCAAATCAGACCGCCACTTGGCATATATCAAGTACCAGGGGAATATTTCAATATTTGTGGTTAAGTTCTCCAGTTGTTCCGACTCTCTGTGACCCTATGGACTGCAGCACATTCAGCTAGGTCTCTGCCTGTGCTGTTCTCCAAAGTTTGAATGCCAAAGAGATTGGAGTGGGTTGTCAGTTCCTCCTCTAGTGGATTGGGATTTGTCTGATCTCTCTGCTATGACCTGCCCACCTACAGTAGCTCACAGCTTCATTCAGGTACACAAGCTGCTTCACCACCACCACCACTTAGCAACCCTCACCCATGTAAATTGATAAATAGCAGAACAGTTTGGAAGTTCACCAAATGGGAATAACTAGACACCTGGCACATGGCTCCCACCAGGATGGGCGTAGCAGAGATTATGCCTGATGGCGGTGAGTTTGCTGTCGATCCCAGAGCCTGTCTCCCTTTGTGCTTGCGGCCCTTCCTGATGGGTCAGAGTAGATATGTGTGGTGTATGTTCCCCTGGTCCCCTTCAGCATTGCTAAGTGGTGTGAAGGGGCTTGTGTACCTGAATGAAGCTGTGAGCTATAACATGTAGGGCCACTGTAGGTGGGCACGTCATAGCAGAGAGATCAGACAAGGTCCAATCCACTTGAGAAGGAACTGACAAACCACACCAGTATATTTAGCATGCAAACCGTGGATAACAGCACAGGCAGAGACCTAGCTGAATGTGCTGCAGCTCATAGGGTCACAGAGAGTCAGACACAACTGAAGAACTGAACAACATACATTTAAATGTTTCCCTGCTACTTGATATATGCCATGTGACGGTGTAATTAGCAAAATAATTGTGTTACCAAATGTAGATGTGATGAGCGAGATTTATATGCAATTAGATAGAGATTTAAGGGATCACAATAGAGCTCATGTGCGTGGCAAAGGGTTCATATGACCTGACTCATGTTTTACTCTTGCTATTGAATTGGGTAGTGTGGCTTTAATCATATTATGCATGTTGCAGCATGGTTTGTCATATTGGCATGTGCATGACCATTACAACATATGATAACCAAAGGATATTTAGCCAATGCATGTTCATTATTGGGCAACTAACTGTATTCACACATATGCTAAGTGGTGTTGGTAAGGGGGTTTGTGTACTTCAATGAAGGTGTGAGCTATACTACATAGGGCCAGTGTAGGGGGGTACGTCTTAGCAGAGAGGTCAGACTAATCCCAATCAACTAGAGAAGGAACTGGAAAACCACTCCAGTGTCACCTGTCCTATTCATTGTAGGCCCTCAGGGGAATGTTCCTACTCCACAGTATCGCTAATCAGACTTGTCATGGGTATTAACCCTACATTAGTAGTAGATATGATATTTGGGATCATATGATATCTAAAGCTATTCTGACTCTTCAACAGTTTTATATGTATTGATCTATTGCATGTCAACTATGGCTCATCAGTTTACATATAGGAATGTGACACTAATGTAATGCATGTGGATGTCACAGAACCAAAAATATTCATAACACACGCACACAGTCAGAAAGGTCTAACAAAGCTTTATTTTTTACACAGACCACAATCAGCAGTGGTCAAGATTGTGCATTCACATAACAGTATAACAAAGCTTTATTTGATATACAGACCACAATCAGCAGTGGTCAAGAGTGTGCATTCACATAACAGTATAACAAAGCTTTATTTTTTACACAGACCACAATCAGCAGTGGTCAAGATTGTGCATTCACATAACAGTATAACAAAGCTTTATTTGCTAGACAGACCACAATCAGCAGTGGTCGAGTGTGCATTCACATAACAGTATAACAAAGCTTTATTTTTTACACAAACCACAATCAGCAGTGGTCAAGATTGTGCATTCACATAACAGTATAACAAAGCTTTATTTGCTAGACAGACCACAATCAGCAGTGGTCAAAACTGTATTAATATCATGGGTGTGGTGTGGGCGGGTCCTCGAAGAGCAAGAGGCTGGAAAAAAGGGGAAATCTACAGGGGTCAATCTAATAGTCTAGAATAAGCATGATGCATAGCACCTACCAGGGTCACATGCGGGCACTTCACCGCTGCAACCGGAACCAGAAATCTCTCCATTTAACTGAAGAAACCATTTATGTGCATAGCACTTACAACTTGTAACTAGATCTGCTCAATGAAACAGATGATTCAACCTTTGGACTGTGTAATCCAATCCAGTTTCACACATACAGTGTGTTGACCAAACAAAAATCTGAAATATGTGGTCAAATAAAAAAAGGCGGAGGAGGATCCAAAAAAAAAATTATAATCACGATGTATGTACAGTACAGTTCTAAATACTGTACCAATATACCAACTCACCTGATTCCCATCTGCAAGCATTACTAACCATTAGCTAGGTCTGTGGATAATCAGAAATATGGGCAAATAGCCATTATTATGGAGAGGACACAAAGGTCAGCAGCCAGATTCAATGTTACTTACATCAGACTGATATTGAGGTGAGGATCACATGCTTCACTAGTGCATATATTATTGTTGGCTGTCATTAACATGCCATTGTGAGACTTTGCAAGTCCACCGCCATAGCGGTATTAGTCTACATTTAAGCTCACAACAATCATGTCTGAGATATCTGGCAATATGATAGCTTTAAGATTGTGGGAGCTACATGTTAAGGGGGCTGCCATTGAAGGCATGTCGACCTGAGAGGCACTGGGAAAATCTTACACCTCATATAATTCCTCCACAATGCTTGAAGATGCAGGAGATGCCTTCATGGACCTGAAAAAAACAAAAAGAAAGAAGCAAAAAAAGACAAAACCTACGAAATAAGGCCTGAAAACATCATAGGGCCTGCAGCATCTCTTCTCAACAGCACTCCTTAGTGACAATGTATTGGTCACACTACTAACTGAATCTAGCCCAGCTCCAGATCTTTGGATCTTGGCCTATGTGATGGTATATTTTGGGCCTGATTCTATTGCAATTTGGTCAATTGAATATAAGCACAGAGCATAATTTTTACTGAAGTTTTTAGTTAGTGAAGACCCTGCTTTTGGATAGAAGTTCACTAACTAAAAACTTTGTTTAAAAATATATGCCATGTGCTTATAAAGAGCCTTTTCAATTGACCAAATCAAAGGCAGCGGTGGTCTGGCCTGTGGCGGACACATGGGAGGAGAGGAGGGGCCAGGCTGCTCCTGACTGGGGGATTGGGAGATCCCCGTTGATGTCGGGCTGGGGACCATCTCCTGTCTGAGCAGCCTGACCTGAAGGTGTTCTGCTGTCATGTGGTGCCTCCTCACCTCCCTGGACAACCTGGCTGTGGGTCATATGCGACCGGAGGCCAGAGATGCTGGCCTCCATCCGGAGCTGGCTGTCCGTCATCTCCTGCATGCTGGCCTCGATCCTTTGTGAGCTTGCCAGCTGCTCCTGCATGACAGCCAGCATCACCACCAGCACAGCCTGGCTCTGCGGCGACGACACGCCTGGGTTGGCCTGGTGAGGTGTAGTGGGGAGGTCCACAGCTGGAGCCTGGGGTGACAATGCGCCCGGTGGCGACCAGGCCAGCACACTGTGTGGGGAGGGAGGTGCTGTCCCAAGGGCGTGGGAGGGCCCCAGAGCAAGTCTTTGGAGGATGGGCATAGTCCCAGGGCTTGTACCAGTTGAGCTGGCAAGGTCAATGACCAGCCCATCCTCCGACCCAGGGCCCTCCGATCTTCCTTCCTCCTCCCCTTGTGCTGGAAGATCCTGGTACGGGGCCGATGGCCAAACCTCTTTTGGCTGGTCACAGGACCCAGAGCTCCTCCTGGATGCTGAGAGATAGGGAAGAAAGGTACATGTCATTAGTATGTTGATTAGCGCATTGATATGTGTTCATTTCTAATTACCTGACATCTAGCCTTGAATATGGATGATTCTCCTCTTTGCAACTCTGATTAGCTATCTTATACTAGCTGTTATCTATTCTTAGGTTTCTGTTCTTGATGGTTCTTGGCTCACAACTCTGTATTACGACTGCTGTCTGTAACTGCATAGGCTGAATGGGCACACCAATACATGGACTCTCTATTACAGGGTTGTCCAAACTCTTTCCTGGATTGGAAGTTATCCTTTCTGTGCACAGGTGAGTCAATCAGGATGGCTGAAGAAGCGATTGACTCACCTGTGCGCAGCAGGGTTATCAAATCCAGGCATGTGTGTGGCCCACCAGGACCGAGTTTGGACACACCTGCTCTATTGCTTGATTACTGTTGTGGTGACCAGGAATGACAGTGATTTGTCAGCTTCATGAATTTAATGATGCATCCATCTATCCCTTGTTAATTTCATGGAGCTGACATGTCAGTGTCATGTACATGTGTAGTGTGTGTGATGCACATGTGGTGGCATGTTGCTGTATGTCATATTCACCTGCCATGGAGGCTGGGTCCTGCTGGTCCACCGGGCCTGAAGCTCCAGCTGCGGCGGAGGATGCAAGTATGGCCCTTGCAATGACTTCATGTCCCAGGTACTTGACCCTCCGCCCCACGTCCTCCTGCGCCATCTTCTTCCTCACTGCGGCCCTGATGTCGTCAAACCGGTGCTTATTGGACCGCAGACTCCGTCCACGGCCCGCCACATAATTGACCAGATCGACCACCTGCTGCCAAGCATTAGCCCTGGGCCCAGCCTTGACTTCCCTACCCCCCGAGGTGATGACGGGGTGAGCACGGATGGCCTCCAGGAGGACCATGTTTTCCTCCCGGCTATAATTGTGGGCCCTGGACCTGCCGCCATCCTCTTGCTCTCCAGACTGGGGTTGAGGACCCTCTCCACTCTCCTCCTCCCTCCTCTTCTCCCTCCTCCTCCTCCTCCTCCCTCCTCCTACTCTCCTCTCCCTCCTCCCTCCTCTCCTCTCCTCCCTCCTCTCTCTCATCTCCTCCCTCCTTCCTCTACTGTCCTCACTCTACTCTCCTCCCTCCTTCCTCCTTCCTCCTACTCTCCTCTCTCCTTCCTCTCCTCTCCTCCCTCTTTCCTCCTTCCCTCCTCTCCTCCCTCCTTACTCTCCTCTCCTCCCTCCTTCTCCTCCTCTCCTCTCTCCTTCTCCTCCTCTCCTCCCTCCTTCCTCCTCTCCCTTCCTCCTCCTCCTCTCCTCTCCTCCCTCCTCCTCTCCTCCCTCCTCCTCTCCTCCCTCCTCCTCTCCTCCCTCCTCCTCTCCTCCCTACTCTCCTCTCTCCTCCTCCTCCTCTCCTCCCTCCTCCTCCTCTCCTCCCTCCTCCTCAACTCCCTCCTCAACTACTACCTCCTCACTCCTCCCCTCCTCTTCCCCACCTCCACGCCCCAGGACTCCCTGCCACTCCTCTCCCCTCTGCTCCTCTCCCTCCATCACCACCTGAAAAGAAAAGAAAGAGAAATTAAGAAATGTTTTAGTGGGTTTGCCTGCTCCCCCCTCGTCCCCCATTCTGATCGCCTATAACACTCTTTCTGCTTGGATATCAATGTTGTAACTAACTGCAGTAATCAACCTTAAGTGGACAGAGCCTGTGACAGAGCAGTGGGAGGGGTGTACAGCACCTCTCACTCTGGACCTGAGTGGTGCTGATGAAACACGCTAGATCAATACTTTCCTAAACAATGTGGAAGGGTCAGTTACAGTTTGCATATATACAAGGTATGCGGCTATTTACTGTGTGCTTCTATCCTGTGTGGGGAGTGGCCCATGTCTGAGGCCACTAATATCCTATCTGCATTATACTCTGCACATATTCCTGGGCGTGGTACCTATCCTGAAGCCATCTTCTGTACCAGAGGTAGTAGGAACTACATGGTCCTGCTGGGCTAGGCTGAAAATAAGTTCTTGTCATGCCCCAATGAAGAAGCAGTTTGGAACACCTATGTGTATTGCAAATATGTGTAGAAATCTCAATCAATCTCAATCAAAATTTAATCAATCTCAATCAAACTCAATCTCAATCAAACTCAATCTCAATTAATCTCAATCAAACTCAATCTCAATCAATCTCAATCAAACTCAATCTCTCTCAATCTCTCGCTTGCAATCTCTCTCTCTTGCTCTCAATCTCTCTCTCTCTGGCTCTCAATCTCTCTCTCTCAATATATATATATATATATATATATATATATATATATATATATATATATAGATATATATCAAGATATAATACGAAACATAAAAAAATAAATAACTTACCTCCCTCCACCAAACTCCTCTCCCTACACAAAAAACCTCTCCAAACCTATCAGCCAACCCCCCAAAAAAACACAATTGTACTTCTCGCCAGTGTATTCAGTAAATACAGTATAGAAATTGGCAAAACATAAAAATAAAATACAGCTTGATAGGATGAAAAGCATGTACAATGCAACTTACCTCCCTCCAAACTACTTTGTGCTGGACAAAATTCAAAAACTCTAAAAAAAACTATAAACAAGAAAAAGGACGCAATTGTACTTCTTTACATCGTACTCCGTAAATGTAGTAACATATTTCCGTAAAAAGAACATAAAACGTGACTTGATAATAAAGCAACTTACCTCCTCTCACCCACCAAGCTCCGGGAACCGAGTGCTACTTCGGCCGAAATCGCAAAACACAGTCGAGGCATGGGCACGTGTCATTCCTATTTATTCACTCCCACTGTCAATCAAATGGTCTATCCCGTAAGTGATTGGCTGTGAGACCTGTGGCGCAATGCGTGATTCCGCTATTGGATGGTTCGTGCCGGGCGCGGCTAGTCCGTCCCCCTTCCAGCTTGCGTGCGCGCCTAAACGTCACGGCCTTCCTACATTCTCAAGGCCGCGATTCGCGCCTGGCTATATTTAATTTACGGCCGCATCCGTTGAAGTTCACACGATGCACTTACTGCATTGGAATGATACAGGGCTGAAAGGGCCCTAAAAGTATAAATGAAGCAATAAAAGGCATTCAAATTACTGGCAAAACAATCCCCAATGATCAAATATGTAAATAAAATATATATTTTTATTGTCATGTACATCCTCAATATGGCGGCCATATTAACCCTTTAGCACTCACAAAGGCTAGAATGTGTCCCCTAAACATATCAACATTATCTGATTTACATCTCTCTCATCACATCTACTTTTTGGAACACAAATATTGGCTATATTTCAACGCCACATTACATAGATCACATAGCATGGGCCTAAATTCAAATGTGGGCCAGAATATTAGGGGTTACAAATTAAACTGGCTAAACCAATCCATATTCAGGAAACTTCATAACATGATGAAGCTTAGATACACCAGTGAGCTTTTCCATTGGTGAAATCCACCAGGATAATCACAGCTGTGGTAATTAGCAAGCTATAAAACAACATCATCAGCCAGGAATTAGCAAGTCTGAACCATCATGGATAGCAGCAACCTGATTGTGGTGTATAGGTATGTGAGTAGAGCGCAGCGTCGTAGGAATGGATATTTGTTTCGAATGTTGCAGACTGGAAACCCGGCTGTCAGGCGTGCGACTGAGGAGTGGCTGAGGCGTGACAGAGAGGGACGGCTGGGAGTGAATGTGGGTGAGCGTGCTGATGCAATCCATGGTGGTCCGGAACCAAGGCAGGCAAGTGGCTCATCACCGGATATGCCTAGGGTCATGGTGGGGGGTCAGTTAGGGGAGAGAGCTCCAGTGGCACAGGGACATGGGTATATGAGGGTACCTGCAGACAGGGAGGAGGACCTTGATGTGGGTGATCAGCTGATGGGGGGGGCAGATGAGAGACCCCTAGAGGGTGTGGCACATGAAGTGGGGGCTCCTGCACAGCCAGCCCCATGGGGGGGGGGAGCAGGCCCAGGAGCCTGCCAGGAGGCTTCGTGCACCCAGGGTGTACAGGGAGAGAGTCACATTAGAGGGGTTAACTGATATGGAAGTGTATGAGCGTTTTAGGCTAACCCGTGCCAGCCTGGAGGAGCTCTATGCGGTCCTGAGGGAGGACATGGAGCCTTCCTCACGGACCAATAGAGCCATCTCAGGCATGACACGGATGTTAGCCGCCATACACATCATCTGGTAGTTTTCAGAACACTGCTAGCATAGTAGGAGGAATGTCTCAGGCAAGCCTTTCAAGGTGCCTGAGCACATTCCTCCATGCTATTGTTCCGAAAGCTGCCAGATACATCAATTACCCCCAAACTTGAAGGTGAAAGCGGATTTCTTTTGAATGGGAGGTATCCCCAATGTGCTCGGTGCTATAGATTGTACACATGAAGCATTGATACCTCCTAGAGAGCAAGAAGCGCTGTTCAGAAATCGCAAACACTATCATTCCATCAATGTACAGGTTGTTTGTGATGCAGACATGCGCATACAAAATGTGGTTGCAGACTTCCCGGGAAGTACTCATGATGCCCATATCCTGCGTCAGTCATCCACCCATCGTTATTTTGAGTCTGGACAAGCTACACCTGGGTGGCTACTGGATGAGTACCCATAAAGGATCCCCTAACATATACATCATGTTTCACTGTAATGCTATTCCGTTGTTGCGTGAAAAAGGCCTGAACCCGGAATGTAATAGAGCGCACCTTTGGCCTCCTGAAGATGCGCTTCAGATGTTTACATTCCACTGGTGGGGCTCTACAGTATACACCAGTGAACGTTTGTCACATGATCGTGACCTGCTGTTGTCTGCACAATATAGCAGTACAGGCCAACTGTCTGGGGAACATTGATGATGCCCTGCTTGAACCGGCGGAGCGTCCAGTACCAGCCCCTGGTGAGGATAACGTTCAGGGGTCACGTCTACGTGCTTACATCATTCGGGAGTACTTCCCATGTAAGTCTGAAACTAATAACAACCAACTATAATGTGCCTTGATTATGGTTACTAATACATCTCTTTTCTCCTTCCCCATTGTCATACAGAATATCCAACAGTCCACAGTAGAGGATAGCTTTGTGATGTAACATATGTCTCGTGACACATTCGTGACACATTCTTAACACTGGATCAAATACAGCCTGCTCTGATATTCTTACTCTTAATGGTAAGTATGCGCACATTCCCATACACATCATATATATTGATATCTGCAAACCTCCAGAAGCTAAGCTAAATGGATGGTCTGATGTATTCCACAATGTCAATGGATATAGGCCTCACAATCATATTTGAAAACATCTTCACAGAACAGTAATGTTCCCATTGTCTGATCATGCTATTCCACATTCCAAGGAGGTCAATGCAATTCATAGCAATCTGGATATATGAACATACCAGCATATTGTAAACCATAATAAATGTACCTCATGGAATGCAAAGAGGGGATCTCTCCTGTTCTTTGTCAGCGAATGCTGGTAAAAGCATTCTCAGTCAGATAACAGGAATAGTCTCAAGGATGTGTTAACTAGGAATCATTGTGCAATATATCATATGGATTGTGTGACTCATATCATCATATTGCCATTACAGAAATGCTGCCGTGTGTCAACACATTGTTTACCCACACAGACATGGGAAACGACCTGTACAGCAACAGAACATCAGCTACATCAATGTCGTCTACATTGTAATTGAGTATTTGCGGGAAACATGTGCATGTATGCATGAGAGGAAATGACTAATAACTCCATTAATGTAGGACTAACTTTCTTTTCCCCAGGACATCCCCTATGTATTGCTGAAGCGGTCCGAAAGGTTTATCGGACCATGCAGACGTGTCCTGGGGGAACAGATCTCTTCGTTGAATACTCCACTTGATCTATCCAAGGTAGAGAACCACATGTGGATGTCCGAACATGCATCAATGTGTGATAGTTGGGATCTTCCATTTCTATTACAGGCTGCACTGGTCTCTCTGTCTCTCTCTCTGTCTCTCTGTCTGTCTGTCTCTCTCCTCATCCCACCCACCCCTGTTTACCCTTAATTTATTGAGTCACACAAGTCTTCGACACCTGAACGATTAGCAACTTTTGCTAACTATCCCGATTAACCTACTTGACACAACTTTCTTCCTATGTATCTCTCACTTACTTATTAACCTTGCTATTCCTTATTTACTCTTCCCCATGTCCATTACCTTTAGCTTGGAAGTGGTGATTTTCTAATCTTGTGGGGGCCTTTGGGAAGAAATCAGTTATCACCAGACTTTACGCTCAAAACAGAGCCCTCCATTTTCATTGGCAATATTACATACTGTATATTTTCGTGTTCTTCTCCCCTGTACAGCGCCACGGAATATGTTTGCACAATACAAATAAATGATAATTAGACTAAACATAATATTCCCACATCAGGACAAATTAGTCTGGGCCATCATTATCATCTGACAGATGGTTAGCTTGTATGAGATCCCAATGCATAACATGTGTGCCGACATACCTGCATCTGTTGGTGGCTGCTCATATGGCATATGTAAGGTTTCCACTAATATATTATTTGTGTGTTTGTATTCCAGATCACGGTCAAAACAAGCCATGACGAAAAACATCATGACATTCCATGGCCATGTCAATGTCCTCATGTATGTGCATGTGTTCGATTCATTGCTTTGTTGGATCCAGTGTGATATCTGATTATCTTGACTGAATAGCTCATATGTGTCACAAGACAATTTCACTATACAATGCAGATGTGATGTGACATCTGTCAGCTGATGTTCCTGGTATATCCACAGCATGTGTATGCTCATATAGTCTACCTCAATTCATATGTACCTATTGGTTTAGACATTCTATCCTCTCCTCTACTTGGACTGTTGTGAAGCCTGCAGCACAAACCCTTCCAGATCTTTTCTTCAGTGCTGATGTGACCCTCCCTGTTCATATGGGGAAGAGTAAATCCAGGCTTGGGACTTAACAGTTAATGAGGTTACGTTAATCTTCAGTTATGCATATGCAACAACAGTGAGTATAGATGCTCAATCAGAGAAAAAACTACCCTTGATATTGCCTGGTTTGTTGTGAGTTCTCTGGAATAAGTAACATCTGACTGATATGGTCCTGGTCAGGTCCCCATCTTTTTGACCAAGGTTATCTATGTAGGGGCTGCTTATTGTTGCTTGAGAACTGACCTCATGGGCTCATAGCATTCACTGATTGAGCACTTATACTTATGATGTTGCATCAGAGTGTCCGTTTAACACACAAGCATACATTTTGCTCTCCCCATATGTATATCACCTTATTCTGGATTATTGTGGTCTTTCCTTATTGACTGTTATATATATATATATATGTAGTAACAATAATGAGATCAATTATATTGCTTAATGTTGGGTGATACACTGTAAATCCCATGATCATCTATATCAATGTAATTTCCCTTGCCTGCATTCTGCTCTCATATCCCTATTTCCCTGTGTTCCTTGGATTTTGTATCCTACCCCCCTCCACCATGATCCTTTGCATACCTGTGATGATTAGTCAACCTGTGGCTTTGTGGCAAGCTTGCTTTGTTAATTTCTGTAAATAGTAAATATGATTTATCCGAGATGTTGTTTGTGTCTGCCTCGTCAATGTTGATACCATAGCATTTCTGTAACATCAATGAAAGGACCTTCATACTCCACATCTGTGCTCTGCACCATCAGTTAGGGGTGTCAATAGAATTCTCACAGTGTGTTTGCATTACTGATTTCAACCATGAGGGAAGGTTGGTATTAACAATCTATATGACACAAAGCCAGACAAATGAGACAGGTGTCTGAAAGTGGCTCACATCCTAATAGTGAACATACAGTATCTAACAGATGGGGGCCATTCTGATTAGTGAGAGACTGATAGAGCCTCATGAAACGCGTGTCGGGAGATTATAACGACATCAGTAAGCGCGATCACAGCGCAGACCATGCCAATATAGCGTGGAGCATGATAGATACAGCTCTAAAGCTCCAGATCCACTACTAACTGAAAAGAAAGATAGAAAGCCAATTCCTTCACCACAAAGTCTCAATATAGTAACAATAGAGTAATATACAAGAATAAGGAAATAGAAAAGCAAGAAAAAGGAAAAAGGAGTAAAAGCATAATTAAAGCAAAAAAACGTAAGAAAAAGGAGGACACAACCTCCTTCTAAAAAACAATAGACAGAGGCATTAAGGAAATATATAGTTTAAGAAACAGCATAATCAGGAGTGTATACATTTTTAAAAAATAGCACAGCATTAGCACTATAAATGAATAAGGTAAAGTAGTGACTGTGATAGGCTAACAGTCACGAGGTAAAAGGGTAATATAAGAAGAAATAAGCACTAAGTCAAACAGCACAAGCACTTTAAGATAAGAATTTTTGAATAACACAACTTGAATTATAATGCACTTTAAGTAATAGAATTCCGAATTAACATAAATAAACAGGATAAAAGATTAACACAAAAGAAACGCAAAGGCACTTAAAAACATATACTCCAGTGAAGTGCTGTATGAATAAACAAAACTATACAACAGACAAAAGGATTATAAAACCTTATCTTAATCTTATGTAAAAAAAATGTAATATTATGTAAATTAAAATCCAGGGTACCTGATAAGGATTTGACTAAGGAAACATCACCAAAAATACACAAATACAATTGAATTGAAAAACCAAATCTTTTATTGACTTGAGCATAATAAAGTAATTAAATAAAAAAGCTGTGATCAAAGCAAAGAATATAATAACAACAAAAATAAAACTTAAATAAACCTCTAATAATTTGCTGGACGTCAAAAAACCCAAAGGATTAAACACCTTGGGTTTAACATGATTTTTTTAATCGTTGCATTTTTAACAACATTTTAAATGTACAAATAAAGATTTAATTTTTTAAAATTAGTATGTGGCAATAATAATTAAAATAAAGGCTGCATAAAAGGTGTTTCTGTACAACCTTGGTTGGTTGTTCAAGGATTCCTAAATAGAATCCACAGGACAATATTTTGGTACGCATTTAAGTAATAACACCTAGGCCTAAAAAATAAACAAAGATCATTTTTTTGAGTATTACATGTCACAGTACATGTTGGCATTCATGGTTCCCTCAATGAACTGTAGCTCCCCAGTGCCAGCAGCAGTCATGCAGGCCCCGACCATGACACTCCCACCACCAAAAGTATACATCTATACTGAGCAAAAGTAGTTGAAATAATCCATGAATTACAGATAAATGAACATAAACAGTGATGCAGAGAGAGGGGAGGCAGCATCTGACATGATTAGGTAAATGCATATGGGGGAATCCACACAACATATTATATAAAACATATATAGACATGCATATATGTTTGGTCGGGGCCTGCATGCATGCTGCCAGCACTGAGGAGCTACAGTTCTTTGAGGGAACCCATGAATGCCAACATGTACTGTGACATACTGAAGCAGAGCATGATCCCTCCCTTCGGAGACTGGGCCGCATGCCAGTCTTCCAACATGATAACGACCCCAAACACATTTTCAAGCCGACCACTGCCTGGCTAAAGAAGCTGAAGGTAAAAAGTTGATGGACTGGCCAAGTAGGTCACCAGACCTAAACCCTATCGAGCATCTGTGGGGGCATCCTCAAATGGAAGGTGGGGAGTGCAAGGTCTCTAACATCCACCAGCTCCATGATATCATCATGAAGGAGTGGAAGAGGACTCCAGTGGCAACCTGTGAAGCTCTGGTGAACTCCATCCCCATGAGGGTTAAGTCAGTGCATGAAAATATTTACACTTTCACTTAGGGGTGTACTCACTTTTGATATTTACCCTGAATGAATATCTCCATGTGTCAGAAACACGAATATCATGCATCGCCGTTACTGGAATCAAACTCAGAAATATTACATCCACCCTCAGTGGCTGTTACCCCAACCCTACATTAACACAGGGCTGGTATATTGAAGGAAGATGTATGTACTAATACAATAACGTTGTTTTGTAGCATTCATCTGGTGTTTAACAGTCATGGTACAGTACAAACGAAAACAAACAATGATAATGTGAGCAATACATAAGATTTATTATGTGTGTAAATTATATAACAAAAAAAATGAAAATGTGAGGCAACCACTCCGTGTGTCGATTTGAACCTAAAGAGATAAGAACAAGACATCAATTAGAACAATATATGCATTGACTGCAACACCTCAACGTCAATAGATCTTGGACATCAATTGCTTCTATATGCAACATGAACATGTTCTCACCTATTTACGCTTTTGCTTGTGTTGGTCTTGACCCTCCTGGCCTTTGCCAACCTTTGTCCTAGGCCGGCCACAACGTCTTGGATGGGTTGGCGGCTCTTCTGCCCTGTATGCTGGGGGCAAGGTCTGGGAGGTTGAGGAGGTAGCCTGTTCAAGTGGATGGCCTTCTCGGGCCGTTTCGGTCCTTCCAGCATATTCCTCCATGACTTGGTGATGCCTCCTCAACTCCTGAAACATCCGCTCATTATGCTGTCCCATCTCCATGACCTGGTGATGCCTCCTCAACTCCTGAAACACCCGCTCATTATACCGTCTCATCTCCAGCATGAATTCTTGATTTTGCTCCCGCTCATGCTGGAGATGAGCGAGGAAATCATGGCACTGGGCCGCTGACAGCGCCGGACTACCTGGCGCGGACCCAGACCATTGAGTCCTCTGGGTGGAGGCACGGCTGAGCGGAGTGTCCTGCCGGGCCGGAGTGTCCTGCTGGGCCGGAGTGGCCTGCAGGTCTGGAGTGTCCTGCGGGGCCTGCTGGTCCGGAGTGGCCTGCGGGGCCTGCCGGCCCGGATTGGCCAGCCGGGCCTGTGGGGCCGGAGTGGCCTGCAGGGCCTGTGGGGCCAGAGTGGCCAGCGGGGCCTGTGGGGCCACAGTGGCCTGCGGGGCCTGTGGGGCCGGAGTGGCCTGCGGGGCCTGTGGGGCCAGAGTGGCCAGCGGGGCCTGTGGGGCCGGAGTGGCCAGCGGGGCCTGTGGGGCCGGAGTGGCCAGCGGGGCCCGTGGGGCCGGAGTGGCCAGCGGGGCATGTGGGGCCAGAGTGGCCAGCGGGGCCTGTGGGGCCACAGTGGCCTGCAGGGCCTGTGGGGCCGGAGTGGCCGGCGGGGCCTGTGGGGCCGGAGTGGCCGGCGGGGCCTGTGGGGCCTGTGGGGCCGGAGTGGCCTGCGGGGCCTGTTGGAGCCACATGCCCTGCCGGGGGCCCATGCTACAGGGCACCATTACCTGTGGCTCCATACCCTGGGCCCAACTGGGATGGGACCACATTGGCTGTCCCCCCATTTGGCCAGCCCACATTGAGTGGGACCCAGGCAGCGCCATTATCATCTTGGCTGGAGGGGCCATTGCTGGAGCCAATGGCTGGCATCTTGTGGAGGGCCCAGGTGGACTTTCCGCAATATGTCCTGCTGCAGGTGGTCCTGCTGCAGGTGGTCCTGCATCTTAGCATGGTGCAGGGCCCGATATTTCAGGTCCCTGAGGAGGCAGGGTACACCTGGCTGGTACTGAAATGAGACAAGATTTGTATTTGAGTATTGTTGTTCTTAAAATTGATTGATGTGTGTTTCCATATCTCTGAGATCATAGTGACTTGTAATTGGCTGTGAATGTTTGACGCAAATAAAAATTGATCTGCATCATTAGTATTGTGGATCCTGGCTGGGATCTTTCCTGTTATGTGACAGCGACTGCTGGCAGCAGCAGTTGAACCAAGGGGCTGATAGATGGCGCTGCCGCTGTTATATACATCATTTTCACCTTACACACAAGCCCAAAAGCACTAGCCCTCACCCTAATCCGAAACCCTTACCTTAACACCACCATAAACCACTAAATCTGCATGATTATATAATCTCCAGGAAAATGCTGTGACATGTAGAGGCTGCTCACTGCTGCTACCAGCAGTCACGGTCAGATAACAGGAAAGGGCCCATGGCTCATATGACTATATGTAATGCTGGTGCAGTGTGCCAACTGCAGTTAATTAGGACACGTGCTCATCTGAATCTGTTGGCCAGTGTGTGAGACAGACCAATCTGTGACCAATCCTCAGCAATGTGAGTTAACATGTTAATGTAACATGGTCCAGATTAGGCTGGTACACGACACAAACTTGCAGTCCATCAGAGTCTGTATCCGCATATGCTGCAGTGTGCACATCCATACATGTAGTCTCATGGGGATGTACCAGCTATACCGGACCTATCCTGTTGTATGTGCGCATCTCTGGAAGTGCACCACCACCGACTCTAGCTACGCCAGCCCAGCAGGCCGGGTAAGTGGTTATAGGTTTCAGGTTCTCGCTACAGTTAGAGGGTATGGGTTAGAGTTAGAAAGTTGGGTTTAGGGGGTTAGGGTTAGAGGGTTAGGGGCTTTGGGTGTACCAACTATTTTTGACGGCTACATGGGGATGCAAGCGCAGCCGCATCCCTAGAGTCGGCGGCGGCACTTTTCCAGCACATACTGTAATGCCCACATAAAACAGGATACATCCGCTATACCTAGTTTCAAGATGTACATGGGTTCTAAGCAGTAGTGTTAAGCCAAACAGCTATGAATGGGCCAGTTTAACATGGAGTAGTGTGTGACAGGGGAACTCATGACAATAAACAAACAATTGCAATGGAGTTGTCATGTATAATAGATTTGCAAAACGGTATCATAATCAGTTGTGGGAGGAGGTATTGGACATATATTTCATTGCTAACAATTCTGATAAGTATATTTCTTTGCACTGGATTTACATGATTTTTGCTGCCTCATATATCTGTAGTCACAACCAGATATCTTACAGTGCAATTCAACGTCAGTTATCTATCTGTGTGGGGTACATGTGCGTACATATGAGGGTGTTAAGGTGTACATGGTACTCACATTGCAGGCTTTCTGACCCACCCGAGTCCACCAGGCCAAGGATGCCCACGACTGCCGCTGGCTGGATCATATCTCGCACTGTGTCCTCTCAACCGGGGTATGTAAATGTTTCTGGAGGCCCACCACCGGTTCCACGTGCCGCATTGGCCTCGTTCGCCATTTTCTTTTTGACATCAATGCGGCAGTCCTGGTACCGGTGCTGGACAGACTGCCAGGCCCGGTTTGCATACCCCAGTGAAGAGACCTCAGCCGCGATTGCCCTCCAGGCGTCTGTCCTCTGCCTGGGGCTCACCTCGCTCCCACCGGTTAAGATGGAGTGGTGGGCTTGAACTCCTCTTACGATAGTCTCGATCCTCCTAATTGAAGCTTGTTGCCCTTTTTCTGGCAGCAGCAGCAGCATCAGCTTGCTGGCTGGGGGCCCTGCTCTCCCTGGCCTCTCCCTTCACTGCCTTCTCTCTCTCCCTCCATCTCTCCTCCTCTCCTCACTCTCTGTCTCTCAATCACTCTCTCTCTCACACTTTCTATTTCTCTCTCTCTCGCACTCTAACACACACTCTCTTGCACTCTAACACGCACTCTCACACACTAACTATCCCTCTCTCTCTCTTTCTCTTTCTATCAATCAATCACTCTCGCTCTCTTTCTCTCTCTGTCTATCAATCAATAACTCTCACGCTCTCTCTCTCTCTCTCTTTCTCTTGCTCTTTCTCTTTCTCTTGCTCTTGATCTCTCTGAAAACCCTCCAACTCCAAGACCTGTGTGTCCACTTGCACAGCATACAACACAGTCACAGATTTACGAATTTCCCGCACTTTTAAACTATTTGCGGCCTTGATTGTCGTCTTCCTATTGGTTAATTGATTTCAGGTGGCGCCAGGAAAACCAGGATTACGGGCTTGAGACTTCTGGCCGTAACTCACGACCGTAGCTTCTTGGTGAAGCACGTACTGCTTTGGCGGATGATTGCCCTCCAAGCCCGTAACTCGTTATTCAAACCCGTGCGGGCTTGCATGATAGATAAAACACGAAGATTGAACATGAAGTTAAATATCTTTATTTGCGGATTTGAGAGTAGGGGAATGTTGAGCTATTAATTCTAAAACCAAACATCACTTTCACTTTTAATAAAAAAAACAGGATGGCTTTTCTATGCTACGACTTGTAAGTAAGCCCTTTACGACCCGTGGGTCTATTTTACCCATTTACGGACTTGACGGAAGCTAATCCCGCAGCCTTTGCAGGTCTGAGGTGCTCCAAGCCCTTGGGACTTTGTCCACGGACATTTGACATGAATTAAACTAAAAATGATTTTCAGATTTGAGTGTAGAGGAATGTTGTGCTATGAATGCTAACACCTCCAATCACTTTATCGTCTCATCAAAGTGCAGGATGGCTTTATTATGTGCTTAATTGGGTGCTAGCGGGACCTTTTTGGTGCAAGTAAGCTGCGGCTCGGTTTTAGATAATTACCGCCATGACGAGAGGGTTTACATAGCATTTGAATAGCAACCGTGGCTTTCTTGCAGCCGAAACTCTCTGAGATCAAAGGCATTCCTGCGGCGCGTGCGGTCACAAGGGATAACAGGGCACCGGCCGCAAGCCGGTCTTTGCGGCCCCACATCTCCTACGGCCGTTAATAGAATGAGGCCCTAAGAGTTTTCTAACATTTCACCCTTCAGTACATAAAGACCATTTTATTTCATTCCCTCCGCCTACTTCATTTTTATTTCAGTGATGTCTCACTGTTTCACTTTAGATATATCTCTGTATCATTGTGCATCTCTCTATCTGTGACTCTGTGTCTCATTTTGCAAATGTCTTAGGCCCTCATTCAATTGCCATTTGGCCAATTGAATAGGGCTCTAAATAAGCACATAACATATTTTTTTAAATAAGTTTTTAGTTAGTGAAAACCTTGCTTTTGGATAGATGTTTACTAACTAAAAACTTCTTTAAAAAATATGTTATGTGCTTATTTAGACCCCTATTCAATTGGCCAAATTGCAATTGAATGAGGGCCTTAGTATCTCTCTGTCTCACATTGTTCTCTGTTTCTCTATGTTTCAGTTTGTCTCACTTTTGTATGGCCCTCATTCAATTGCAATTTGGCCAATTGAATAGGGCTCTAAATAAGCACATAACATATTTTTTTAAAGAAGTTTTTAGTTAGTAAACTTCTATCCAAAAGCAAGGTCTTCACTAACTAAAAACTTATTTAAAAAAAAATATGCTATGTGCTTATTTAGAGCCCTATTCAATTGGCCAAATCGCAATTGAATGAGGCCCTATGTGTGTCTCTCTGATTCACTTTGTATGTGTGTCTCTCTGATTCACTTTGTATTTCTGTATGTTTCTCCATGTCACGCTGCGTCTGTGTCTCTTGGTCTCACTTTGTATCTCTAGCTGTTTTTCTATGTCTCTCTCTGTCTCTCTCTGCCTTGGTATCTCTATCTGTTTCTGTGTCTCTCTTTCTCACTTTGTATTGCGTTTTACAGTGTCTCTGTCTTAGTTTGTATCTTTTCCTGTTTCTGCATATCTCTATCTCACATTATGCCTTTCTTTCTGTGTCTCTTTACCTTGCTTTGCATCTCTGTTTCTGTGTGTCCTTCTTTCTTACTTTGTACTTTGTATCACTGTGTGTCTCTCTGTGTCTCTGTCTCACTTTGCATTTTGTATCTGTTTCTCTGATATTTGACATTGATTCATTGTCAAAGTAATACAGTAAATATACATTTTTAACGAGGGAGTTTAAATAAATATTATGTAATAATAGTTAATCCTTGTGATGCACAGGGGGGCCTGGGACTGTTTTAATGTTATTAACCCGTGGGTTGGCACTAGTTACTATCCTTTAAAGTGTATCATTGTGTATACACAAGGCACTCTGTGCATGTGTGTATGTTATAAACAGGACAGTGTGTTTGTGTGTGTGTGTGGGGGGGTATTATTCACAGGGCAGTGTTTATGTGTATTATACACAGGGCAATGTGTGTGTGTGGAGGCACTGGACTTTTGGGACCATAGCCAATAGGATTGCCAAATCCAGGTGCTTTACCAGGACTGACATGGTGGGCAGTATGTGACCTTAATAGGCCGGAATAATGTCTGTTACAACTTCCTGGGCATTGGGACTCACAATTTCATGAACTTCAGGATTGTGAGCGTTAAGACTGTGTGTTTTTTGTTTATTGCAATGTAATTTGTGCCAGATATTATCTGTTGCATAAAATATTGCTATGTTGGTGACACTGGAATGGGGACTACAGGCCTGTATATATCATGCTGGGGCTCCTGTCCATGGGTTATCCAACTTGTTACAACAATGTTTTAAAAGTATCTGACAGGGGTACAGTGTTACTAGGAACTAACTAGAGTCAGTAGAGGAAGAAAGCTTTACATTTTCTTGTTGCTGCCACCAGTCCACCATCTTGTTAGGTGACTCTGTTTTTAATTACTGTTGCTGGACACATAAAGGACCCCCTCTCACTTAGAGAATAGATAACATTTGTCTCTGGGAAGATATGCTTTGAACATTACCAGTATCACCCTATTCAATGTGTCTTATTCACCCCCAGTTTACAGAGAGGAGAAGGGTAATTACTGATATGGGCCTGGGACTGACCCTCTCCCTATGGTTTGAAGTGTTCACCCCACAGTTATGGTAACGTTTTACTATACCTATAAATATGTTGTGTTTTACCAATAAAGGAGTTCCACTTTGCACTTACATAATTTATGTGTGGGTGTCAATCTGGGGAAAGTATAATTGATAGGATCAGATTAGTGAGTAATTATATATTCTGATTGTGTGTGTCAATTATATCTGGGCACCTAGATATAATGAGAGATAAATAATGCACAGAAATCAGAGTGTCAGCAGGATAATCTCTGCCCTTTATTTAGACAGTCTGTCTCTTATATAGCATAGAACACGTCACAACTTATTAGCATAGTTGGAAATAGGGTTAAATACAAAATTGCAAGCAACTGTCTTTTCAGACAATGTTTACTCGGCAAAACACCATCTAAAAAAAACCCCTGTTTGCTTCAGATACATTGTCTCAGCAGTATCTGAAGCAAAAACAGGAAACAGGATACAGATGTTTTATACATAGACACTCTACAGATCACGCACTTAAACATTCTAGTGAGATAAGGAAAATGCTGAGATACTTTTATAATTTCTACAACATACAGTTTTTATAACATACAATTAATTTCTAAATGAAGCAATTAAAATACCTAACATATCCCTCCTCTTATAAATGTATTAGACCAAGGTCTTAAGGCAAGGTTCAGGTCATAGTCCTTTCTTTAGTGAAGAGTTGGGGTCTGGACCATCATGGTGCTTCTCTTAATCCACTTGTTTTTTATACATCATCAATGTCATGATCAAGATAAGAATCAGATTCTCCTTGAGTGAGGGGTATCGTCTCTATTAGGTATTGTTGAGTTACTGCTTGGTCAACAACCTTATTCACCAATCCACGGATGCATGGTATCAATAGTCTGTCTGGGCTCCTCTTTTTGCAGTACCTGAATATGCAAATATTCCATGTTGTTACCTCTGCCTGAGGTGTAAATTCCAAGAGTATATGTCCCCTCATCACACTTTTGTGGGTCCTGGAGGGTGATCCGGATGGGGTTGCATAGCTGATTTTGGCTGCAAGAGGATGGCTCCACACCCCGTGTCAGCTTTAAGCGTCTCTTTGTACTTTTGCACTTCATGTGATTAGGTGGGGAGTAACCCCAGTCAGCTCCTGTATTCCATACGGCCAGTTTCCAGCTAGGACATCTCTCATTTCCATACAGAGAGGCTATACACAAATATACTGGCGCTTTTCTCACCCCTCCACTACGTCCTCCTCCAGAAAGTCCACATCTTAGTACTTGACATAGGTCTATTTGGTTGGTTCCTATCTGCCCTTCCTTGAACACTAGGGTCACTTGGCCAGTTAAATTGACTTCCATCATGTCTCTTTTCATTCTGTGCATCCACATCTCTCCGATAGATTGCGCCTGGTTGCCTCTGGGTCTTGTTACTTCTTCCCATATGATTATGGGTGCTACTATGCAAAGAGTTATCAAGATGAGGCATGTCAGTGAGATTCTTAGGCCACACCAGTTAGGTCTTTTGAACAGGTGCCAGGACATTTTCTTGGGCCAGTTGAGAACCCCAAAAACCCGCACCATTCGGTTCTTCACTGGGTTTGAGACGAGTTTCCCCCCCTTTGTAGCCCAGCCTGACTCGCAATGAGTCAGCTAGCAGGTTTTTAGGAATCAACTGGCTCAAGCTCTGGCACTTTTACTCTCTTGCAGTGAGTCAGGTGTATCCAGGTGGCTCGTTCGGCAACTTTCAAGGCAGTGGGTGTTGACAGCAGAACTTGGTACGGTCCTTCCCACCTGGCCGATGCCCAATTTTTACGCTTGATTACTTTAATTAGGACCCACTGGCCTGGTTGTACCAAGCAGGGTCCCTGCTGTTGCTGTGGATGAGAGAGAGAGATGGAGGTAATATCTTTCTTACTTAACATTTTTCTCATATAGTCTGCTAAGTTTTCACTCATGTTCTCATCTTCTGAGATAAATGGTCTAAATTCTGGTAGTAGGAATGGTCTCCCATACAATATTTCAAACGGGGTTAACTTCTTCCTGCCTGGAAGCATGTGCATGTTTAGCATGACTAATGGTAAACAGTAAAGCCAATTTTTTCCTGTCGCTGCCATTGTTTTCCTCAATTTATTTTTAATGGTACCATTAGTTCTCTCCACTAATCCAGCTGACTGTGGGTGGTACGCACAGTGGTTTTTCAACTCTATGTGTAATGCTTTACTCAAGTGGTTGATAATCCTGTTCACAAAATGTGTGCCATTATCGCTATATATTTTCTCTGGTATACCAAACCTAGGAATTATTTGTGTCACTAAGGTTTTAGCCACTGTGATTGCGTCAGGGTGTGCACATGGTTTCGTTTCCACCCACCTAGAGTATACATCAATTATCACTAGGCAATATTTCTTCCCTTCACACTTTGTTAGTTCAATGAAATCCATACATATTGTCTGGAAGGGGTATGTTGGTTCTGGGAATGTGCCCCTTATGGGGTGATAGTTACCCTGAGGGTTATGTTGTGCACAAACAAGGCACCCTGCACAAAATTTTTTAAAATAGGTGTTTAATCCATAGGCTGAAAATATTCTGCTGACCATGTCTACCATACTCCCTCTTGAGACATGACTAATTCCATGGCTCAACATAGCTGCATATCTGAATAGCGATTTTGGTAAAATTGGTTTCCCTTCTATACTCTCATAAATATTATCAGCATTTAGTTTACTCCCTTTCTTCAACCAGTATGTTTTTTCCTGTGAGGGTGCATTTGCCTGTAGTTGCTGTAGAATACTCTTGTCAATATGGTTTACTAAATACACAGATGTGTAGCTGTGTAAGAGAAAAATGTGTATGTTTCCTGTTTGAGTCGCTTGCTTTGCAGCTGTATCTGCCCTGCCATTTCCTATTGAAATTGCGTCTGTGTTCGTGGTATGAGCCACACATTTACATACCGCAATCTTCAAGGGCAGTTGAATGGCTTCAAGTAACTGCAAAAGGAGTTGTTTATGAGTGACTTGCCTGCCAGTAGATGTGACCATACCTCTATTTTTCCACAATTGTGCAAATATGTGCACAGTTGAGAATGCATATTGGCTGTCGGTGTATATATTTACTATTTGTCCCTTTCCTATTTTACAGGCTTCAGTAAGGGCCACGATCTCAGCTGCCTGTGCTGAAAAATGTGATGGAAGTTTTCCTGCTCTTATAGTTTCTTCTTGTGTTACTACTGCATATCCCGTTGCATTTGTACCATCTTTGTTTCTACTTGATGACCCATCTACAAACAGAGTTAGTGTAGCCTCGGTGTATGCAACATCTCTAAGGCCGTCTCTTGGTGAGACTTCTTTTTCTATGATTTCAGTACATGCATGTGGTGTACCATCTTCCTGGATGGGAACTAACGTTGATGGGTTCAGTGTTGTGCACCGTTCTATGTGCAAGTGTGGTTGTGACAGAAGTATAGTCATGCATGATAAGTGTCTTGAAGGGGAAAGGTATGAAACCTTATTTTGTAGTAGAATGACAGATACAGCATGTGGTACTCTTAGAGTCAAAGGGTGGAACAGGACTAAGGCTGCTGACGCCAGAACTGCCATGGAAGCCGCCACTACAGCCTGTACACAAACCGGAAGTCCCCTGGCTACAGGGTCCAACCTGGTTGAGTAAAAAGCCAAGGGTCGGTCTCGCAGGCCATGTTTCTGAGTCACAACAGAAGTCATATAGCCTCCCCTTGAGTCAACAGTTTGTACAAATGGCTTGCTGTAATCTGGCAATCCCAATACAGATGTTCCCACTACTGTGTTCTTAAGCTGAATGAATGCTGCTTCAGCTTCATGTGTCCACGCTACCTTTTCATTAGCTGACATTGATTGTGCATAAATAAGGTGTTGTATGGGCCCTGTAAGTTCTGCATAGTTGGGAATCCAACTCCTGCAGAAATTTACCATCCCTAAGAAAGACATAACTTGTCTCTTTGTGACCGGCTTAGGGGCTTCTAGTATGGCCCTTTTCCTAACTGGGTCTAGTGATCGTCCCTTTCTGCTCACTAGGTATCCCAGGTACTTCACTTCTGATTTCCAGAGCTGTAATTTATCCCGACTAACCTTATGTCCCTCTTCTGCCAGGAATGTGAGTAAGGCTAGCGTGTCCTCCTGGCATATCTCCTCAGAAGGAGAGGCCACCAAGATATCGTCCACATACAGTAGTATTTGGCTTCCCCTTGGGGGCGTAAATTTCGCCAAATTGGAGGACATAGCTTGGGAAAATATAGTTGGACTTTCGGTATATCCTTGAGCCAATCTTGTATATGTGTACCTCCTCCCCATATAGGTGAAGGCAAACCAATATTGGGAACCTTTATCCACTGGTATGGAGAAGAATGCATTGGCTAAGTCTACCACAGAAAAATGTGTGTTATCTGGCTGCATGTCATTTAGGAGTGTATGTGGATCTGGCACCGTGGGTGCTCGGGGAATTACAGCTTTGTTTACTGCTTGTAAATCCTGCACTAATCTCCAAGCTCCGGTTGCTTTCCTGACTGGGTAAAGTGGGGTGTTACATGGGTATCCTGGGCATTCTATTATAATCCCTTTCTCAATCAAAACCTTTATAATAGGTTCTATGCCCTTCTCTGCTTCAGGTTTTAGAGGATACTGTCTCTGATGTGGCCGAAAAGTACTTTTTGGGGTGATTTCTACTGGCTCTACCCCCTTTATAAGGCCTACATCAGCGGGCCCTGTGGACCATAAGGTGTCCGGAAGGCTCTCTAATGCTACCTCCTGTTCCTGAGTGAACAGTATCTGTGTGTTGTGTCATGGTTCCTCTAACAGAAGAACTTTCTCCCACCTGGATGACTGTAAGTGTATTCCTTTCTTTGTCTCTGTTACCCAGTTTAGGATTTTCCGATATATTTTTGTGCTCGGTGAGTACTGCACTCCGAGGTCATAGGGTAAGTACTCCCATGGTGTTTTATCTGTCTGAGCCTCTTCTACCATCCCTCCTACCTGTACCCACCTTCCACCAGCTGGCATAGTCAGTGATATGTGTGGCACTGTGTGTCCTGCATAGAGGAACTGGTCTTGATTATTCAGTTTTACTCCCACCCCTGTATACCCATTTTCTGTCCAGTATATGTAATCCAAGGTTATTCTGGTATTGGTGTGTTTGAAAAATGTTTTTCATAGTCCACATCCCTCCCCGGTGTACTTTCAAATTTCATAGTGCAGTGTAATGACCCTGTGCTTTGTTTTACACTGGAAGATGGAGCTAGGTCATTAGCCATGGCTACCAAAGTGCTGGATACTTGTGCCGGCCCTTTCGACACCATGTCTAATGTGTAAAAGTAATGTGGTTCACCCATCTCCTGCACTACATTTACATCGACAGGTATGTCCCCCATGTATGCATTCATGCCTTTCCATGTGGGAACCACTCTAATGTTGCATTTCAGCATCAGATCTCTACCCAAGAGATTTATCGGGCATCTAGGGGAGAGTATAAAAGGATGCTCAAATGTTTAGCCATTGAACAATCTCACTGTAAGTGGGCATGATACAGGTTCACTATTTGTCTGTCCTGCTGCTGACCTAACCAGTATGTTTTGTGATGACGTATAAATACTCCATGTGCCATCATCGCTCAATACTGACCTACAGGCTCCTGTATCGCATAAAAATGTTATCATTACCCCCTCTACATCTAGTTTAATGACTGGTTGTTCTGCTAGAGCCATTAAGTCTATACATGATTCTAAATTCAACACATCATTTATTTCTGGCAAATTTGCGTCATTATTACCATACTCATACAATTCAGATTCATGCAATTCTTGTTCAGCAAATATTAGTAAAGGAAGGGTACAACCTGGTTCTAGTCATTTGTCAGTCTGGTCATCGTCATCTGCTCCCTCTTCCTCCTGGTACTTTTTGTTTCTGCAGGAACGTGCTAAGTGGCCGGCCTTGCCACATACGTAACAATTTCCATAAAATTTGTCCTCTGCTTCCACCTCGACCTCGTCCACCTCCTCTCCCTCCACGTTTTTGGTTATTTCCACCATCACCAGAAAAGAAAGCAAAAAGTTATAGGTTGCGCTTTCCCATCAACAGAAGTCATCAAATACACCTCCTTTGGTTTACTATCTTGCTTTATCTGTTTCTTTTCATTTGCTCTCTTACACTGCTCCTCTGCATATTTAGCATATTCTATGGTTTCCCTAAGGGGACATGTTTTGTAAGTAATTTGGTGTTGTATCACAAAGTCATTTATTTGTTTAGCTGCTGAGCATATGGTCCAGCATCATCATATGGGTTAGGTCTGGCTACCCCGCTATGGCTGTCAAATACTACCCGCAACCTCCCTATATATTGTTCCACACTTTCATCATCTTTCTGTACACACTCGTTTATCTTAGTCCAGTCTGCGTCTGTCAGCTATTCTGCCTATTAGAGTGTCTACTCTTTGGGTCAGTTCTTGTGATCCATATTGCAATGGCTCCCCCCTTGGGTCCAGTGGATTCCAGTCACCTTCACTAAGGATCCAATCGGACCCTAATATCTGCCTCAGACACCGTACAACCTCCACACCATTTAATTTAAAACTTTGCTGCAATCGCTGGAACTTAAGTCTGAAAATTCCCATATTGTCATTTGGGTGGGGGACTCCTTCTACAGCTCTCCTCACATCTGCATCTGTCCATGCTCGGTATACTAGCATTGTGGGTGGCAACACATTTCCCCCCTCTAGGATTGGGAACCTCAATTAAGGGATAAAATGGCACAGATGTTATTCCCTTACCTCCGTATTGACGATCTGGTGCCCGCCTGGTTCTGGCGGGCCGTCCCTAAGGTGGTGGTGTTGGAGGAGGTGGATTTGGAGCGGTGGCGGCAAACAGGTATTTGCGGGCATCATCAAATTCGTCCTCTACATCATCACTATAAGTGACCATATTCCCAGGAGGTGGAGGGGCGGTCAGTCGTGGAAGTCTTTTCTGTGTACACATAAACATATCCTCTTCCGAAGGAGAGAGGTGGTTAACATTACATGTCCCTCCCCCCGTAGGCACCGTCATTGTGATACACATTTAACTTTTTGTTTTCATCTTCAACAATTTGTTATTTTTAGTATAGAAAATGCATTTACTTTTTAGTATTTTTATGTTGATTTCCTTAATTAAGTAACGTTGCGTTTACTTTTCCTTTCCTATACTTCTTTGTATATAGTAAAGCTCAATAAAGTTTGAACGTCTCCTATACCTTCCTTGTAATAAGGATTAATATTGCCAAGAAGTAGTGGATACAGGGCACCGATTTCCAGCAGAGGTAGTATAGTAGATGCTGTGTATCCAGTGGGTGCGGTGAGCATTGTCATCACTTAAAAGAGTTATAATAACATGCCTTTGTCTCTCTTTACAGCAACCACACTTCCTCCCTTCTGCTATGTTCCCTTAAGGTTACAGACAGACATATTTTACATAAAAAAAACTAACACACACACACAGAGAAAATTGGAGTAGAAAGGGGAGTGGTCTGCTATGCTGACTGTGGGGGGTGGGCCAGACCCTGCACATCGCCATATAATACAGATCAATCACCTCCCTGCCCAAAGGTAAAGCATTGAGTAAAGGTACAAAGACACAGAAACTTTATATATATACACAAATACACATAAGAAAACAATTCTAGAATACAGTGTTCACAATTCCCACACATAAGTGTGTTTTTACCAGACATAAGTTACAGATGCACACAGGAAACCCTTTGCATAATAAACATGTCTTTAGAGATTACCTTGAAAACTGCAGGGTCTAGAAACCACACACCTGGCAGTGCCATTTATGCCCTAGAGAGCCTATCCACCTATACATATACATATATATACACATATACATATGTATATACCCACATATATATATATATCTTGAACTCCTATAGTATCAATTAAAGTTAATAGATATACACAACAAATAATATCACAGGTACATGGAAATATACATAGCATTACATATACATACAACAACCAACAGACCTTTTATACATTTTCCAGAAATAATCTGTATATCTCCCACCCAGTGCTTCATACACACAATCTTACAGAGTATTTTAGTAAGAAGTTATGAATACACAGAAACTGCAGACAAAATATTTCAACATGGTATAACCAAGTAAAGAATGAGAAAGAATACATATGTACATATATACATACACTCACAAGTACACAGAAATATACAGAATGTTTACAGGTATATATAATAACCAAGAAACTGTTATCCGTGTGACACCCCTCACAAACATACATACACCCGGTACCGGTATTTAAATCATACAAAATGGTAACATGCACACACATACATATTTTCTTGCAAGAGCTCATGTGAAAGTCAGACTCATTTACCCCTTTTTCATGGTAAGCTTTCTCAATATTGTTACGTACGGAGAACTTATTTTATAGTCTTTTCCTCAGGATAATGACTCTTTTACCTCCCTATGGGTAAGTTTCAACCCTTCTACCTATTACTAGGCTAGAAACCTAGTTGTACAACTCTTTTACCTAACATCACCGTAAGGTAAGGACCTACAGAACATACACACAAATGCAAAATGCAACAGAAATTCAGGTACTCACTGTCAGTTCGCTGTAAGCTGTGCCTTGTCATCCCCCGGAAAAACAAACACCTTGCCTCTGTGGTCCAACTGATCGTATATATCAGGCCTGAGGTCTTTCTCAAGGTAAGGGAGTCCACAGTGACTTACCCCCCCGTGCACGGTAAAAGGAGTTTTGCTTCGTCCGAGGAATGATAAGGGAAACAACCACCGTTCGAAGGACCAAAATGATAGGATCAGATTAGTGAGTAATTATATATTCTGATTGTGTGTGTCAATTATATCTGGGCACCTAGATATAATGAGAGATAAATAATGCACAGAAATCAGAGTGTCAGCAGGATAATCTCTGCCCTTTATTTAGACAGTCTGTCTCTTATATAGCATAGAACACGTCACAACTTATTAGCATAGTTGGAAATAGGGTTAAATACAAAATTGCAAGCAACTGTCTTTTCAGACAATGTTTACTCGGCAAAACACCATCTAAAAAAAACCCCTGTTTGCTTCAGATACATTGTCTCAGCAGTATCTGAAGCAAAAACAGGAAACAGGATACAGATGTTTTATACATAGACACTCTACAGATCACGCACTTAAACATTCTAGTGAGATAAGGAAAATGCTGAGATACTTTTATAATTTCTACAACATACAGTTTTTATAACATACAATTAATTTCTAAATGAAGCAATTAAAATACCTAACAATAATACTTGCCTGGGATTATGACTGCTGATCCTGCAGGGGAAAATGGTTACAGACAGTAAAATCTACAACCTTGCTTTCCTGCGATAACCTCGGTGCTCCTGGATGTTGTTATATTGGTCCTGGTCCAATTCCTGCTATCAGGGATATCAACGGAACCTACAATTCTGCCAGGTAGGTCTGCACTAGGTTCTTTCTAAGCCCACAGTCATGTTGGGGAGAAATTCCTGTTCTTGTGAGAGATATGCTTTGCAGCTTCCACGTGGACTTCTCCTCACTTCCCAAGCAGAGCACACAGCTTTTCCTGCTCATTCCGTTGTGGGAAGTTACTTATTTTAGCTGAATCTGTAATCTAGTAATACTCCATCTTGCTTCATTGCTATGTTCTCCTTCCAGTAGTCTCGGTACTCCACCTCCAGGGTCTCTTGAAGACCTTTCGTTGTGCTCCCTCACCAGTTGTGTTTGTGACAATGAAATGCTCTAGATCTGATACATATCCACTAAATGGGTATGTCACACAATGACTGGTGGTTGAAAGCATCTGTGTCTCTGTTTTGAGGTGGCATGAGAACTTCTATGCTAGTTATGCTAAAATAGAAAGCGACTGCTTTGTTTGTGTAGCTGTTTATATTAATATGTTATATGAATGTGTTTTCTATGACATTGAATGAAAACAAACAAAAGATACAAAGTGAGAAAGAGAGACTCAGACATAGATACAAAGTGAGACAGGCATACAGAAACAGACAGATCCAAAGTGAGATTGAGATTCACCCAAAAGCAGAGATACAAAGTGAGGTACACAGAAACAGACCGAGATGCAAAGTGAGACAAACAGAGATAGATACATGAACGACACAGACAGATACAAAGTGAGACAGAGAAACACAGAGAAAGAGACAGGTACCAAGTGAGAGACACGCTTGCTCTCTATGCAGAAAAGAGTAAATTGAAGGTTTTAATTTATTTTATTCTTCTTTAGGGCTTACCTATGGAATCAGATAGAAATCAAAGTTTTTGTGTAATTTACATAAAACTGGATGGCAAATTAACTGTTATGGAATTGCAGATATAACACCAGAAGCAAACAAAAAATAATTTGTCACAAGGAAAACACAATGATATATACATTATTTTATACATTTTCACAAAGACAAAAGCTTCATATTATCAGTATAAATGCAGAAATGTAAATTGCCTAGTCCAAACTTGCTTATTTTATGTAAGAATGCACACATATTCTGCTATAAATAATTACATCTTATAATATAAAAATGTAATATGAGAGCAGTATTTCACTATAGATGTCCTCCTCTTCCTTTTCCTAGTTGTTGTAGCTTTGGATTAGGTCTGGGTCTCTGATTAGCAGGTGTAATGTCTGCCAGCTTTTGTCCAAGTGGTTTTGAAATAAGTACACGAGGAGTAATTGATTCAGGCATAATCTGTTTGACAGATGTAACATTGGTGCCTTTATTTGGTGCAAGTTTGCCTTCTGCTGACACACTACTCTTATTATTAGAAAGAGTATTTTTGTCTGCACAGAAATAAAGAAAGAAACAAAAATAATTAATTTTGCACAAACGAGAATCTATAATACAACTGCTATATGTTTCCTAACAGTTGATTCTACTGAAGTGATACTTTGAAAACCATATAACATATTATTTATATTCACATTTATCCTTGTTGTTTTTTTACTTTGCTTTACAATACCTTGCCAGAAGAGTATAACTGTGTTGTCACTGATTATGCATGTATTAAGGAGAAGAATAGTCAAGAACAATATGCTACAATTTAGTATACATGAGTGACAAAGGTTCATATCAGGGGCAGATCTATCTTTGGGGTAATGTACCGGTTGATCTACCATTGGGGCAATGTAACAGCGGGGCCAGGGCTGTAATTTTTTGAAATTCGCCCCATTGTAACTGTACTGATCCACCTTAAGAGAATAATCCACCTTAAGCACAGCCATCTGTGTCAGTAATCAGCGGGATCTGCAGTGCCACCTCCAGGAAGTAGGGTAGACATGCGTTATTAGACCTATTGGTTGCAGAGCCAGAGCTGCAGTCAAAGAGGAAGACGCTGGTATTGCAGAGGCTGCTGCTCACTGGAAGTGTGTTACTGTAAGTGCCCTTGCTTGCATTATAAATTGCTCATGACTGGAAATATCTTGTTTTTACATGTACAGTACTTGAATTGTTGGACTTTCAGTTTCTGACAGACACACGCCCCAAAATAACTCAACACACAGTCATTAATGTATAAACCATTGGCAACAAAAGTGAGTACACCCCTAAGTAGAAATGTCCAAATTGGGCCCAAAGTGTTAATATTTTGTGTGGCCACCATTATTTTCCAGCACTGCCTTAACCCTCATGGGCATGGAGTTCACCAGAACTTCACAGGTTGCCTCTAGAGTCCTCTTCCACTCCTCCATGATGACATAAAAGAGCTGGTGGACCTTGCACTCCCCCACTATCCGTTTGAGGATGCCCCACAGATGCTCAATAGGGTTTAGGTCTGGAGACATGCTTGGCCAGTCCATCACCTTCAGCTTCTTTAACATCCACCAGCTCTGTGAGAAGTGGAAGAGGACTCCAGTGGCAACCTGTGAAGCTCTGGTGAACTCCATGCCCATGAGGGTTAAGGCAGTGCTGGAAAATAATGGGGACCACAAAAAATATTGACCCTTTGGGCCTAACGGTTTAGACATTAATGGCTGTGTGTTGAGTTATTTTGAGGGGACAGCAAAATTACACTGTTATACAGGCTGTACACTTACTACTTTACATTGCAGCAGTGTCATTTCTTCAGTGTTGTCACATAAAAAGGTATAATAAAATATGTACCAAAATGTTAGAGGTGTACTCACTTTTGTGAGATACTTTATATATATACTAGCGAATTGCCCGGCAAAAAATGACGGCAATGAAATTGTAAGTGAGCTAATGCTGTTTGGTGTATAATAATAAAATAACTAATAGATTAATAAATTAATATACTTTACCTATTTTGAAGTAATATATGCAGGAAGCATTGTGTTGAAGACCTGACAATCTGTTTTGATGTTGCTGCAGCATTAGTGGTGTGGAGCTGCTGTGTAAGCGTACTGAATGTGTGCAGTGTAATACTGTGCGTGCGCGAGACGAAACCGTTAGCGTAGTGGTGTACTTCCGCATTGTTCTAAAATGGCGGGTAATGTGTGGTATGCGTCTTTGCGGAATATCCGTAGGTGTTTTGCGTGTTTCTTGTGGTGTTTTGCGTGTTTACAGTGCTGTAGCCTCATTTTCGTTTTGTTCGGCGGCCATTTTTTCTCTCGCCTTGGACACAGGGTGATGGGAGGGTAGCGGGCTCACTCAGTTGCCGGTGTGCTTCGCGAGGGCTCGCTACAACTATATATGTGATATGTGATAATGTAAATGATGAAACCTAATTTGTAAGTTATTTTATTACAAAGCTTTATTAACTAAAGTTCAAAATGCAATTTTGCAATCTGACTCAAAAAATATTTCTGGTGACTTGATATAGAGGATGCTCCACTTGCTGCTTCCCATTAATAACAAAAATCTGAATAATGTGACGTATTTTCTTTACATTTGTACTGTCAGCTAGATTCACTAAACATGAAGCAAAGTGAAAAAAGCACGCTTTTATGAAACCAGCAAATCCCCATTGTTTCTTTCCCTGAATTGTTACCAGACCAAAATCAAATTAAAAAAGTGCAACTTTTATTAATATTGTTAAAAAATACCCAAAACATTTAAACAAATTAAAAAATACCCTAAAAGAAAGGACACAGGGTGATGGGAGGGTATATGCCCGGTGTGGGGTGATATTACAGGCCTATGTGCCTCAGGGTGGAGGTCCTATTACAGGCCGGTGTGTGAAAAAATACCTTAAAAGAAAGGACACAGGGTGATGGGAGGGTATATGCCCGGTGTGGGGGTGATATTACAGGCCTATGTGCCTCAGGGTGGAGGTCCTATTAGAGGCCGGTGTGCTCCGAGGGCCTCAACTGAGGCCCTCGCTTCGCGTGCAATGCACGGGCCAGCTCACCTGGTGCTGTCCGGGCACTGCAGCATCATATGAGGCCGGGACGGGGGCACCGAGAGCGGCCGATCAGAAAGGCAGTGACCCGGAAGAGGCTTGGAGCGCCGCCTCCTAACACTGGGCCTTGGACACAGGATGATGGGCGCGTAGCGGGCTCACTCAGTTGCCGGTGTGCTTCGCGAGGGCCTCAGTTGCTTCGCGAGGGCCGCGGGCTCGCTACGCGAGCCCGCAAGTGTGAGCAACGGGTCGAGCTGACCCGTATGCTCACAACTATATATGTGATACATCATTAGACTGCAGTAACAAGAAAAAAAATACATATTTAAACCCACAACCTGGTCGTAACATCAGACTGGACAGTTATATAGAAAGCTTTCGCCTGAGAACTGCATCCATTATAACAACACAATATAAAAGAGACTTGCACAATCTTACTCCATCAGAAAGAACTGCCATAAAGTTTTTAAAAAACAATCCCAACATCACCATCAAACCGGCAGACAAAGGAGGTGCAGTTGTTATCATGAATACTCAGGACTACATAAATGAAGCCAACAGACAACTGTCAGACAACACCTACTACAAGAAACTGAACCAGGACCCTACAGAAATATATACTCTTCAACTTAAAAAACTCCTCAAAACATTCCCTAAAAATATACATCAGGAATTAGAACAACTAATCCCCGACAATCCTACAACTGGGACTTTCTATTTACTGCCAAAAATCCATAAACCAGGCAACCCAGGGAGACCAATTGTTACAGGTATGGACACACTGACTGAACAGATATCTGGATTTGTTGAAAACATCCTTAAACCATCAGTTAGTAACACCAGTAGCTATATACAAGACACCACTGACTTTCTCAACAAACTCAGATTAAAGACCTACCTGCTAACACACTACTTGTTACCATGGACGTAGAGTCTCTATACAGTAATATCCCACACAAAGATGGCACTGAGGCATGCTTTAGGTTTCTTTCAACAAACAAGCAAAACAATAAATATGGCCCTGATGTTATTGTTAAACTAATAGAATATATCCTTACCCACAACTATTTTACTTTTAACCAAGATACCTACCTACAGATGATGGGGACTGCCATGGGTACCAAAATGGCTCCACAATATGCAAATCTATTTATGGCCAATCTAGAAGAAACATTCTTATCTGTATCCATTTACAAACCATACAAATACTACCGTTACATAGATGATCTGTTCATCATATGGACAGAAGGAGAAAGCAAACTCAGAGACTTTCATAATTCATTCAACGCCTTCCATTCATCTATAAAACTTAAAATGGATTTCTCCACAGAACAGGTAAACTTTCTAGACACTACTATATCCATCACCAATGGCACTCTCCACTCATCTATATATAGGAAACCTACAGACAGATGTAATTACCTACACAGCTCCAGTTTCCATCCCTCCCACACCAAACAAGCCATCATCCATAGTCAAGCTATTAGATACCATCGGATTTGCTCAAACACTGGAGACCGTGATAAAAATTTAAAAACTCTGTCTGAATCTTTCAAACAAAAGGGTTACAAACCCCGTATTATTACCCCAAAAATATCAACTGCCATCAAAATACCCCGAGAGCAACTATTAAACTACAAAACAAAAGAAACTACTTCACGTATACCTCTAGTGACCACATACCATCCAATTTTAGAGAAAATTCGGAAAATAATTAAAGATTTACAACCATTACTAATTGAAGATACTGAATTAAAAAATATATTCCCAAAACCTCCCATCCTTGCATTTAAACAACCACCAAACCTGAAACATAAACTTGTCAGCAGAAAATTGGCCAATGAACAACTGAATACAAAAAATGGAACTAAACCTTGTAACAAACGTGCCTGTAAATTATGCCAACACATTTGTAATGATGATACAGCCACACATAACAACAAAACCTATAACATCAAACGATCATATTCATGTACATCGTCAAATGTGGTTTATATGATACAATGCACTTTATGTGACACAGGCTGTTACATTGGAGAAACTGGCCAAAAAATGCATTTAAGGATGAATTTACACAGGCATTCAATAAGAAAACATAATGAAGACAGTTATTGTAGCCCAGTAGGACACCATTTTAGCCAGAATAATCACTCCATCCAAAACTTAAAAGTCAAAATACTCAGAGGAAAATGTAAAAGCATCCAAGAGAGAAAAGCATTTGAAATAAAGATGATCACATTCTTCAACACTAAAAACACAGGACTTAATATAGATTTGGGCTTTCTAACACATTATCAGAATGTCATGTGATTTTTTTTCTTCTTCTACAATAACAGACTTAGCACTCTTAGTGAGGTGTTTGTCCAACAGGAAATATATCACTGTGGACTACAGTGCTCTGCATTTTCATGTATATATTGATGTATATGTGTATATAATATGTATATATATGTTTCCTTTGCTATGTTGTGTTTATTCCCCATATATGTATTTACCTGATGATGTTAGATGCTGTTTCCACTCTCTCTGCATCTGCTGTTATTATTCAAACTGAGGGTTCCATCTCATGTAGTATTGCTTGAGACTTGATAAAGAGAGGCTTAGCCTCTCGAAAGCTCGTCATTATAAATAAGACGTTTGTCCAATACAAAAGGTATCAAATTATATTGCAATACTCATTATTAATCTATATTTATATGGATTAATAATTACTAAATTACTATATATATATATATATATATATATATATATATATATATATATCACCTAATAATAGTTGTGGATATACGGGCCATCGGTCATGCTTTGCGAACCTCGCAAAGCGAGGTGAGCCATTTGCAGGCTGTAGGGCCACAACTGCGAGCCTTGTGAATTGAGGCGAGCAGTTGAGGCACGCCACTGCGAAGCCCGCGGGACAGCCTGCAATGAGTGCAGCGGGACTTACACATAGGCTGCAAACACTCATGGTGAGGCCCGTGGGACGTAGCGAGGGATTTAGCAAGGGCCCCAAAATTATTGCACAGAGGCACTTATATGGACTGTGGGCCTTACAAAATTATGACTTTAACGGCCAAATCATTGAATTGTAAAAACCTGAAAAAAGTAACAAATATCCCTCAAATAACTTACACACTCACACACAGCACAGTGGGAGAGGCAGGTAGCCTGTGAGTGAGGTTGCAAGTTAATTTGAGCCATATGGCTGCCAAAAAAACACAATGACGAAAACTAGCCCGTAGGACGTAAAAAAGAGTCCTAAGCCGTAACACTTAACACAAGCTAGTAACACTGAAGCGTGACGCCTATAAAGGACACCAGGTGAGAGGCTTACAATGAGCGCAAAAGGTGTTTAGAGGGCCCATAGCCTCGCATTGTGTGGCAAACAGCATTACAATTTTACTCCCGTCATTTTTGATGGGCAATTTACTAGTATATATATATATATATATATGTGTGTGGGTGTGTATATATATTCTGATTTATTTATATTTATATATGTGTGTGTACATAATACTATAATATATATATATATATGTGTGTGTGTATATATCTTTAATTTATTAAGGGAAGTTCTTTTATTTATTAATCATCATAAAACGAATGAAAAAACACTGCATAAATGTGGTTTAAAAAAAGACACAAGGACAATTCACCCATATGCAATATGAGTCACTGTAATTTTGACCAATCATTGTACGAGATAATAGTACCGATTCCTCTCATAAATTAATCAATATATCATTCTATTTATGTGTGCCGATCATATAGTGATGTTAACATCAGAATATAATATACAGAAGTTAACCAAGAAAAAAATAATTAAAGTATATAAATCAGAATACATATGGGTTATTATTAACTGTATTAATACAGGACATAATAAGTGTGGCTCATGCTAAACGGCATCAATATACCAGATGCGCAATTTATAAAAAGATGCAGCAAAATATTCTACTGGTGTAAAAAGAAGAGACTTAACAAATAGTGCAATTACAGTACCAACTACAAATAAAGAACTAGTGTATTATTAATGTAAAGCAACAGAACTGGTAGGATAATTCTGTATATATTGTATATAACACAAGTATATGCTAATATAAGAACAGCAGACTTATACAAAATATGATATATCTTTGAGCCTAATGGCTTTCGAATAAATACATATAGTTATCCTCATATATGTGGAAAAGAAAAAAAGAAAATCATAGGATAACTTATTTATAGTGGCTATGGTCAATAGCTGGTCAATATTATATATATATATTTATATATATATATATATATATATATATATATATATATATATATATATATATATGTATAGGGTTTGGGTGTGATACAGCATGGCGAGAGATAGCAGATAGGCAGCATCTCAATAATAGTCTCAGGATTCATCAGCTACATCTATTTAGAAAGGCTTACCACATAGAAATGGTACATCTGATGCACACACTTCTCTATGACATACAGATAATGTAATCTCCTTCTTTAATATATCTTGCTGCATGATCAGGTAACTCACCAACAGTATCAAGAAACTATTTTTTTTCTGTACTAGAGTGTACAACTACGAAATGTTGTCTTAAAATGTATTCATTGTAACTCCCTTTATAGCAGTCTAGAATTAAAAGTTAGTAATTCAGAAAAATAATACACAATAAAAACTAAGTACAGACTATGATAGACCCTTCACAATCATCAAGGGCTTTACACTACAGGAAGAGCTTTACACTACAGGAAGGGCATTACACTATAAAGGGCATTAAACTAGAGGAAATGCTTTACTCTACAAGAAGGGCATTACACTAGAGCATAGGTTCCCAAAGTGGGCAGTACCGCCCACCAGTGGGCGCTGAAGCCTTCTTGGTGGGGCGGCAGTGGGTTGGCTACTTTAGACCATGTGTGCAGCAGAAAAGACTCAACAAGTAGCAATCTTTTTATATGTGCCACATATAATCAAAATCGGTATAGCAATAGCAGTTCCCAGGATGAAGCATGTATTGGCCATTACTTTTCACAAATATCAGATGGCTTGACCGGGAAAACTGTAAAATGGGGGCATTAAAAAAATGTTGTCTTGTAAAGGGGGTGGTAGTAACAAAAGTTTGAGAACCTATGCACTACAGGAAGGGCTTTACACTACAGGAAGGGCTTTATACTACAGGAAGGGCTTTACGCTACAGGAAGGGCTTTACTTTACACTACAGGAAGGGCTTTACACTACAGGAAGGGCATTATACTACAGGAAGGAAATGTACATTAAAGATAAATTCAACAGACATGATCCGAATATAGAAACTGAAAGCTTAAGGGCTAATATAAATATATATTATAATAGTGGGGGGAATGGTTTATCTACCAGTAGTTATAGGGTAAAACAGCTGAGGGATCCAAACTCACTTTTGATATACGTATAAGCATACTAGTTTAATAGTAAACAAGAGATAAATCTGATTAGGGAAATGAGAAGACTAGGCCAAGGGGTCCTCATTTTTTTGTTTCTATATTTCACACAATACACATTTTGGGCCTCATTCAATTGCGTTTTGGCCAAATGAATAGGGCTCTAAATAAGCACATGGCAAATTTTTTTTAAAGACATTTTTAGTTAGTAAAAACTTTGCATTTGTATAGAAGTTCACTAACTAAAAACTTTTTTAAAAAAAATATGCTATGTGCTTATTTAGAGCCCTTATTCAATTGTATCATTAAGTATTTGTTTTTGTATCCCTTTATTATCTATTATGCTAGACAGAAATGCCTTTGTGAAATATCAGCAAACCACTATGGAGAGCTATTTATGATTACTATAAGCTCTATGTTTTTTTCTGGTAGATTTATCTCCCTCTCTGTTTCATTCCCTATAAATATTTAAGCCTCTTAAATGTTGTTTAAGTACTATTGTTTACAGGTCTGACAGGCCAAGACTGGGGCCCCTGTTACATTGTCCAAATTGTAGTTACTGTAGTCCGTAATGCAGCCCGCAAAAGTTACTGCTATTAAATTGGCTACCCACAATCAGCTTGAAAACTACAGGCTGAAAATCCCTACTGGCTGTCAAAATCATAACTCTGACCCAGCTAAGCTTTTCATCTTGTAAGCCTACAAATATTACAATTGATAAAATTATAAATCACTATTAAATACTACAATTCTCCAAGTCTGCAATTGCCTTCAAGCCCGTAAATGGCAAATGTAGCAAAAAATTCTATGAATACTAGAGAAGACTTAAAAACGTGTTCTTAATACTACAAAAGCCAATAAAAACACAATATTTACCGGTGTGGGCAGACATAGAGAGGCAACTTCTAGAAGACAAGCATTGGGTACTATCGCAGGTTTTATGGCTTAGCTTAGGTCGGGACCTACGAACAGGAGAGTTACCGATTTGTATTAGCCACTCTTTGAAATTATGGAAAGACCTGAACAGAAGGGTGGACCTCCTGAGCGTGGGTTCTGGCTTGATTCCACTATGGCAATCTCACAAAGGTCAGCACCTCAATACATTTACCCAGATGAAATGGTGAATAAAGAACAACATAACAATTGTGACAGATACCTGGGTGACCTCACAAAGCAACACATCATCAATTATCACTGACATAATTCAGGTGCCACATAGAGAGTGGCTTAATCTGATGGCAATTAATGAGACACTAGCACACTCTACGAAAATCAACAAATATCATACCAAATCTCCCTTCGAGAAATGCTGTATCAACAATCCCGGAGGTAAGGCCAATATAGCCATCATTTACAATCAGATGGTGTCTCTCACCAACAGGGTTAAACCACATTACCAAACTGCATGGGAGGCTGACTTGCAGGTAACTCTAGACGACAGCCAATGGAATAAGATCCTCAAACAAGCCAATACCTCTTCACTAAACGTGACACTAAAAGAAAACTCTTTTAAGACAATAATGAGGTGGTACCTTACACCAGCAAGACTCCATCTTCTGAACAAAACACACCCTGACACATGTTTTAGGGGCTGCACAGACACTGGTACACTGATTCACATGCTGTGGGAGTGTCCGAAAATAAGACCCATATGGACAGCAACATACGACCTATTAGAAACACTTTTGGGGACAACAGTAACACAAAAGCCTGAGGAAGCTTTGCTAGGCCTTCCAATTACGGGGCTATTCAAATCAGAACAATGTTTAACAACACAGATGTTTTTGGCCACGAGATGCATCATAGCTAAACACTGGAAATTTACCTCCCCTACTCACATTGAAGTACTTCACAAAATCAGGTTCATTCGGGCTATGAGCTCACTTTCAGCTGAAATTGATGAAAGATACCGTCGATGGGCCTCCTGCTGGGACTTATGGACTCTACACGGTCCACAATAAGGTTCGTGTGAACTACTTTTATGGGTTGACCTGATGTTTAATCTATGGTTTCACCTTACTGTACGTCCTGGACACATGTCTGCTTTGAGGAATGTATATATGTTCAAGACCTTGTGTGACTTTATATATATGTTTTACATGGTCATCTGTTATTCTAACCAAAAAAGAAAAACTTTGAAAGTAACTTTTTGATATATCTTGTTGATACTTGAGAGATTTGTTATATGATTTGCTGAACTTACAATGTTATATTTGTTTATTCTTTCAATAAAAAAGTTAATTATAAAAAACAACAACACAATATTGGAGTTTAAAATATTGGGAAAGCGATGAAAGACATTAAAATGAATTGCACAACAGTCTCAATCTCGCAAATCTGCAATAAAAAAAATATTGTTTTATGTGTAATGTCCGTGTTATATCGATCTAGTCATTTAATGGGTTAATACATATCATTGAACTCACATGCACTAGAATAGTAGATTTATTGATTTTTTTTATTTTGCAACATTTCTGGATTTCGAGTCCGATCGCAAATCAGACTTCTAAACACTAATTATTTGTGGTTTAAACTCCATGTTTTATTGACGTCATGATGACAGTCTCATTTACTATTGGCTTTGTCTAAGCAGCAACTTAAGGGTTTAGCTCTTTCTAAGCAGTAAGTTACAGGTCTTGCTTAACTGATTATGATCAGGCCCTGAAATGCTACATATAGAAGCATGATTTACGATTTTGGCTTTCTACCATGTACTTGCAGGCTTGAGACAATTTAATCGCTCTGTAACTGTTGCAATTTCGAAGCCCATAGACTTACAGCCTCAGGCATTGTAATTACGAGCTTGGAATTTAATGAGGCCCATAGGGCAGCAGATATTGGGAATGGCACTTGCATGCATCACCATTTATTAGTTTATTAACTTCAATAAATACCTCTCCGTAAATCTTCCCGGGCAGGCAGATCTACTTAACTTCCTTGACCTGCATACTAGTTGTTAGTGAGTAGCTGCTGATGGCAGGATGAGGTAGGGGTTCCCTGTCTGGAGGTTCCCAGATCATGAGTGAGATAATGTTGTTGTTTGCTACCAAGCTCTTTTCATCTCTAGGACAAGGAGAGAGAGCAACAGAGTTTCTTTCCTACCCCAAGTGCAGCAGTGGCGTCCCTCTCATTTGATCAATGATTTTTTTCTCCTTCCCTCTTGAAAGCAAGCGAGAAGAAAATGCTTGCATGGACAACTGAAGAATATGACCAGTGTGGGGCATATAGGGGTAATGTATATAAATGCAGTGTTCAATTGTCAAAAAGTTATCTATCGAATCCGCTGTCACCACCTCCTCTGGTAGAGAATACCACAGATTAACCACCCTTACTGTGAAGAACCATTTTCTTTCTTTAAGGTGGAATCTTTTTACTTCTAACCTCAAGGGATGTCCTCTTGTCAGGTGAAAACCTCTTGGCACAAAAAGCTCCCTTGACAAATCTTTATACTGACCCTGGATGTATTTATATAAGGTAATCATATCTCCTCTTAGATGTCTTTTTTCTAGAGAAAATAAGCTTAATTTGGTTAGTCTTTCTTCATAACTTATACCATTCCCCTTATTAGTTTTGTTGCCCTCCTCTGTACCTTTTCCAGCTCTAAAATATCCTTTTTTTGAAGTGGTGCCAAGATTGTACTCCATATTGCAAATGAGGGTGTACTAGAGATTTGTATAGTGGCAGAATTATATTTGCTTTCCTTGCTTCTATACCCTTCTTAATACATGCTAATATTTTATTTGCCTTTGCAGCTGCTGCTTGGCTTTGAGCACTGTTACCTAGGTGGTTGTCCACAAGTACATTCCCAAATGCCTTTCAATATCTGTTACCCCTATATTTGCTCCATTAAGATTATACATTGCATGGCTATTTTTCCTTCCCAGATGCATACATTTACATTTATTCGTATTAAATCTCATCTGCCATTTAGATGCCCATTCCTCAATTTTGTGTAAATCCCTTTGGAGGGAAAGCACATCATTATCTGATTTAATTACCTTGCACAACTTTGTGTCATCAGCGAAAATGGAGACACTATTTTCTAGTCCCACCTCTAAGTCATTAATAAATATGTTAAAAAGGAGAGGACCTAATACTGAACCCTGAGGAACCCCACTTATCACATTAGTCCAATCGGAGTATGTTCCATTTACAACAACCCTTTGCTTCCTGTCTTTTAGCCAGCTCTCAAGCCATGTGCATATATTTACTGCAATTCCTGTATTTCTTAGTTTGCACAATAGTCTCCCATGTGGCACTGTATTAAAAGCCTTTGCAAAATCCAAAAAGACTACATCCACTGAGTTGCCTTGATCCAGGTTCCTACTAACCTCCTCATAGAAACTAATTAGATTTGTTTGACATGACCTATCCCTCATAAATCAATGATGACTCCTACTTATAACCCTGTTCAAATAGACATATTCTTGTATATTATCCCTTATTAACCCTTCTAAAAGCCTCCCCACTACAGAAGTGAGGCTCACTGGTCTATAATTCCCAAGATTTGCTCTTGCTAACCTTTTAAATATAGGTATCACATCTGCTTTTCTCCAGTCATCTGGTAGAGACCATGTGTTGAGTGAATCTTGAAAATTGAAATATAATGGTTTGGCTATTACAGAACCCAGTACCCTTGGATGTATTCCATCAGAACCTGGAGCTTTATTAACATTTATTATTTCAATCCTCTTTTGGGTTACTTCCTGCATTAACCAATTATTTGGCAAAGGTAGTGTAGCCCCAATATATTGCAGTGTCCCAACCACTGGTACTTCCCTTGTGTATACCAAAGAAAATAATCTATTTAGCTCATCTGCCTTTTCCTGGTGACTAATTATCAGACGGCCTGTGTCACATTGTAATGTTCCTATAGCTTCCGTCCTCACCTTCTTCCCATTAATTTACTTAAAAAACATTTTAGGGTTAGTCTTACTCTCTTTTGCAATACATTTTCATTTTATATTTTAGCCAGTCTCATAGCGCTTTTGCAAGCCTTATTGATTTCCTTGTACTTCAGTCTCTGTCCCCTCTTGTTTGTATAATTGAAGTGCCTTTTGTTTTACTCTGTATCTTGATCTTGAAATCATTGTTAAGCCACATTGTTTGTGATTTACTCCTTATACTTTTATTTCCACTTGGTATATGGTGATAAGTATGTATATTTAATAAGGATTTAAATGTTATCCATTTATGTTCAGTATTTTTATTATCAGTCTATACTTTGTATTGCTGCCCTTAGACCGTTAAAAACTGCCCTTATAAAATTAAGAGTTTTTGTTGGCCCCTTAAAATTTAGTTTTTTTTAATTCAATCTCAAATGAGACTGTGTTGCCCTATTTCAACATTTGATACCATATCAATATCATTTGTGATGACTAAATCTAAGATAGCTTAATTCCTAGTAGGTTCTTGTATAACCTGGGCCAGATAATGATCCCTGAGTGTGCTCAAGAACCTGCTTCCCTTAGCTGAACTGCTGGTCTCATTTATCCAGTTTATTTCAGGGTAATTTAAATCTCTCATTCTTAGAACTTGCCCATGCTTAGCTGCATTTCCAATCTGTAACAATAATTGTATTTCCTCACTTTCGGCTATATATGGGGGTTTGTAGCATACTCCTACTAATATTAGTTTGGAATTTGCTGCTCTGCTATTTAACTCTACCCACAAACATTCAACATTATCACTAGTTCTGCCATAAATGTCTTCTCTGACTATCGGCTTAAATTCAGGCTTAACATACATACAAATCCCTCCTCCTCGTTTACCATTGCCTCTATCTTTCCTAAATAGGTTATAACCATCCAGATTAACAGTCCAGTCATGAGATTCATCCCACCACATTTCAGTAATGCCTATTAAATCCCATTTTTCATTAATTGCTAATAATTCTAATTCTCCCATTTTTCCTGGCAAGCTTCAGGCATTAGCAAGAATACACCTTATGTTATGAGTCTGTAGTTCTGAAGTGCCTGCCACTGTACTTGAATTACTTAGTACTACCTCCCTATTGACTATACTACCCCTCCCCCATCTCCTCCCCTATGAGTTGTTAATTCATTCCTTATACCCTCTACACTTTTTACCCCATTACTTATATCTAGTCCCCCCCCCCCCCCACCTACTAGTTTAAAAACTCCTCCAGCCTTTCTACCATCCTATCCCCTAGTACAAAAGCTCCCTCATCATTAAGGTACAATCCATCCCTACTGTAGAGATTGCACCGAAGTGAGAAGTCAGCCCCGTGCTCTAAAAACACAAACCCCTCCTTAGTGCACCACATCTTTAGCCACGCATTAAGCTCCTTCTGCCTCCCTGGGCTAGCACGTGGCACTGGTAGTATCTCAGAAAATACTACCTTGGAGGTCCTTGCCTTCAGCTTATTACCTAGTTCTCTAAAATCATTCTTTAGGACACTCCATCTTCCACTAACTTTGTCATTGGTACCAATATGTACCAAGACCGCTGGTTCATTTCCAGCCCCTCCCAATAATTTATCCACCCGATCCACAACATGCCAAACCCGAGCACATGGGAGACTGTTGAAACTGTTCGATTGCTGGGATCTGGGTGACAAATAACCCTGTCTACCTTCCTAATAATAGAGTCCCCTATCACCAAAACCTATCTGTTGCTCTGCCTATTCTGCCCTCCCACACTGCCTGTAGAACTGTTCTCCCGGCTGTTAGAGGGAACATCTCTCTCTGGCATTGCCATTCCTGAATGGACAACCCCAACAGTTTCACTCAATCTGGCAAATCTGTTGGTGTTTGCCAACTCAGAACTGGCCTGCCTCCTGCTGTTTCCCCTGATTCCCCTTTTTAACTGTAACTTAGATACCTCCCTGAACATCCTCCATGCTAGGCCCAGCTAAACTGTGCTCAGTGAGCACCAACTCCATTTCCAGTGGAGCAATATCACTAAGTGCTGCAATTCTCCTCTCCAGTTCTCCAATTTGAACCTCTAGAGAGGCAACATGCTCACATATCTCACAGAGGTATGGACCCTGGATCATCTGTTCCAGTATTGCATACATATGACAGGATGTACACTGAGTGAGGTTCCCACAGGACTGACTCATAATTATTATTATTGTCTACAAAAATTCAGTGGGAAAAATAAAGAATATAAAATAATATATTTGTATAAAGTTTTTGTAAATATATATATTTTTTATTCTTCCCCCTTTGCACTATAAGTCTGCCCCCCCCTTTTTTTCTTTGAACTCCCTTCTTTTTATTTAAACTCCTAAATTTTTACTAGAATTGCATTATACTAAAAGTGTTTGCAAGCTCACAAGTTTGCGTCTTCTCCTATTTATATTAACATCTGCCTTCTCACCTGGGCACAATTAGTGCACTCTGCAATTTATCAGCCTTTACTTGCAAAAAGTAAAATCCACTTGCAAACAGCCCCAAACAGCTCACAAACCTTTATATTAGTTTAACACAGTCAAACCACACTTCTCTCACCTGGGGACAATTGGTGCATTCTGCAATTTATCAGCCTTTACTTGCAAAAAGTAAAATCCACTTGCAAACATATATAATTACAATTTACAGCCTAGTACATGAAACCCATTACCTGGTTCTTTGTTCCCTTCTTCTGTTCTGTATCTGGCACTGGGAGGTAAAAGCTCCTCTAAATCTTTCATTGTTTCATTGGTTGTCTCTTTGTTGTTTCTTTTGTTCTTTTCGTCCTCACGTTGCTTCATGTTTTTCGCACACAAAAAAAAGAATATTAGACACCAGATAACCCTGTCAACCCAAACATCTTTTCACCTACTTATTTTTACTTGCTGCTCCCTAGCTGGAACATTTATCAATTAGATGAAATATACAACTGGGATGTGGGATGTGAGTGTATATTGCTTTCTGAAACCCAGCCGGACTTTTAAGCAGGGCTCCTGTATACTAAAAATAAAATATCTCAAATGCTTTAGAACATCTATTCACTTTATGGGTTTTAGAGAGACATATTTGTTAACAATTATAACAATAACAATGGTTACCCCTCCCTATATCCATAGTATAGGGATTTTCAAAACTCTATTTGTTTAAGATTTTTGAAACCAAACATTGTTAAAGAAAACATATATATATTTTTTATATATATATATATATATATATATATATATATATATATATATATATAATCATTTTTTGGTTCTTAAAAGATCTATTGTATGGAAGTCAGGAAGAAGCCACCCAAGACAACTCAAAAGTCTATATAGTGCTGTGAACATGCAGCCTTATTAAATTGTGATTCGGCAAATTTAAAAGGGCTCTATTTAAGCACAGAGCATATTTTTTTCCCAGAAGTTTTTCGTTAGTGAACTTCTATCCAAAAGCAAGGACTTCACTAACTAAAAACTTCTGTAAAAAAAATATGCTATGTGCTTAAATAGAGCCCTTTTAAATTTGCCAAATTGCAATTTAATAAGGCTGATGATTTGTCAGATCACTTTTATCTACTGCCAAAGTCTATGAATACTTCCAGGCCCATATTTTTCTGTCAGATGTTTATATTTCATTTGTAGTAGAAGTAGCAACAGCAGCTATTTTTGCTTACACATTTCAGACTAGTTCCTTCAGTAAATTTCATAATCATTTAATATAGCATGATATTTTAAAATCGTCCTTGCCTATGAACATGTCCATAGCTCAAAGGGAAACCTACCAGGGAAATCTGGCAAGCAGCAAACAGCTGTCCCTATTTGCTCCCAACTGTGTGGGCAGTACTGAAGAACAAACACAGTACTAGAGAAGACATAAAAAAAAGAACATAGAAAAGAGCAATCTACAATATACATATTGAATATCAGCTACCAGTGTAATTACTCATTATATCTAAACTCACATAGACACATCAATAAAATGCCACTATGTAACATATCTTAATTTTATTTAATTTTCTCTCTCCTCTATTTCCTCCACATTACTGTTTTTAGCACTCTCTCTAATACTAATTGTCTAAACAAGAGTCCAGATTTGATAAAACAAGAAAATATGTTTAAAAATATCCACAATCAAGCTGAAATGCCATATTTTTTAATGATTTCCCAATTTCCATTTTCTATGTACAGCTGCAGCAAAGGAAAAGATTACTAGAATAAGCAACATACATGGGTGTATGAACTGGCGGGGAAGGGGGGCGAGAGGGACAAATCCCTCCCAGATTTTTTATTGTGTGTAGAGAAGCAGTTGTGTTATATTTCTATACTATGTGCAGTATCCCCACAGATTTTCTTTGGCTCCTACATCCATGGCAACATATACTGTATTTATGAACTATTTTTACGCTTCCATAAAGAAATCAGAAGCTGAAACAAAATGTACTGTTTATATGAACTTACCCTTTGCATTTTGCTCTTGAGCTCATTGTTGGCATTCTTGTATGCTTTTGATATAGCATTAAGGTAATATATAGCCAGCCTATAAAAACAGTAATGAAGGATATTTCACATTTGAAATATATGTTTTTGTAGTAATAAAATGCATAATATGTAATTTGAAGAACTAATCAAACATTGCAATTGATTCATCAATGCTTGTCATGCTAGTAAGGCCCTAAAATCAAGAAACCTAGTAAGTATCAATTAAAAGGACATTATTGCTTAAAATATTCTATCATTCATTTAAGAGAGCATTATTAATTTATTAAAACACATCTTTCTGTATAAGAATTTAATGATTTGAAGTCTATAAGACTAAAGTCACACAAATGTGCCTACAAATTACTGTGTTCTTTCCTTGACCATCTAATGTATACAGTTTGAGAGAACTCCTCTTTAAGTGAATTTTAGACCATTTAGATCCTTTTACAACATGCTCTTACAACTGCAGTTGTCAAGTGTCCTTTTAAGATATTTTACTGCATATCTTGCTATCGTCTTACAGTGTGTCTCATTTTATATGCATTATATCAAATAAGCTTAGCTTTGGATGGCAAATAAAAACCAATCCTATCTAAATTATCCATTCTTTTTACACAAAACACTTTAAACTAATTATTCCTCTGTTTAGCTTTATAATGTTCTACTAATCATGGAATGTTTTCATTAAAATTATATTTGGCAAGGTCTATGATAGTTTGATAGGCTCTGCAAAATCACTTCACCCTTTTTCATGTCTTACTAACATTATACTTTTTGTATAATGTATTTTTATTTTAGTTTCAGCTCATCACATACATAAGATGAAAAATATGAATACGCTTTGAACATTATAAAATACACTTGTTAAAAATTCTCTCTACATAAATCCTTCTGTAAGATTACAATACATATATTTGTCTGACATTTAACAAAATTAATAATCCTCTATAGCAGTACAATACAAAACTCCCCCTACTGGACAGATCATGCCCCCATCTCACCAAAATCCAATTCACGTAATAGACATTGTCACCAAATCCAATAATAGACTGTAGGCAAACTATGTAGTGCATTTGAAATTATTTAAAACATTAACTTTATTTAGTTGCATTGAATGATGCAAGGGGTCTGCTTCTTGCCAGTGAGGGGGAAGGGGTGTGGATCTGAACTTCTGCCTGTTCATTCTACCCTACACTAATAACTTTAAAGACAGACACACATCTTCCACCTCCCTGGATGTGATGTAACAAACACAAAATGGATTCCTGTCCTCATAACAGTTTTCAAATGCAGATTTTTTCCAAAAAAATGTTTTATGTCCTTGGCTGCTAATATTGATAGTTTGGTACATACTTGACAAACAAATGTCTTTTTTATGAACTGCAAGGGTCCTTTACATTTTGAAAATAGCACTTCTGAACGAGCAACTGGCTGCAGCCAATGCCATAACCACTGCCGATATTTTTTTTCTTAAATATTGCATATACTTATTCAAATATATATTTTCTTGAGCAGTAACTTGCCCAAAAATGGGTAATGTAAATGTGATCTTTAAAGTATGTTAATAATATGCATGCAATAAACACCAATTTATTTGATAATTCGAAATAACCATAAACAATTAAATAAATGTGCAGATCTTGTTGACAATGGAAGCAGGCATCACCAACAGAGGAATTAAATGTTTTCCTCAGTTTTGTAGTAGGGTAAGAATAATGTAAGATCTTAAATGACAATTTTTTTAAGTATACATGTTTAATAATTTATTTGACACCATGCTTACCTTGAATAAAAGGAATATATAAAAGCATAAATGAGGGATATTTATCACACAACTGATCCAATGTAGACAAATCCCCCTTCAAAGGATTAATAAAATCCTTGATCCTTTTTGATGCTATGTTTCAAAATTTAGAGTACAAGTGAGCCATTCCCTGCGGAATATCTAGTCAATATTTAAATAAATAAAACATAGTATTGATTTAATCATATTTTCCCTCTGAAAACATTGAACATCAGGCCACAGTAATTGGTTTTCCTTAATCTGTAAATTAATATATAGTAGTTTTTTCCTGCCTATTCTTGTTGTTTAAATTATGAGAGTTGCATATCAGGTATAAAGGAGTGATCTAGATCAACCCCACATTTTCAGTTCCTGAATAATCTTATGCACAATTAATTTGATATTCAAATTATACAAATGAGTTACATTTGGGCTACATATATTCGGATAGGGAATAGACTACTGTGAGTAATAGTACTTACATCATAAGAAGCACAGCTGCTATAATAAGTCCAGGATTTGACACATAACCCAATACTTGTGTAATAAATGGTGGGAAATCTTTCTGAAATGTTTCTTGGATTACATCATACATTCTCTGTTTTTCACTTAAAAACAAACAAACAACATTATAATTAGAAACAAAGGACTCAAATAATTAGAAACATACAGCCACATTAAATTCCCCTAACGTGTAAAAACATAGGTCGTAACGTGGCTCGCAAGATTTACGGCTATTAAATTGGCCTCTTAAACCAGCCCGCCAGCGACTTGCGAGGTAGGAGCGAGAAAACCCTACGGGACGTAAGAATTCATCTTGCAAGCTCGCAAATCCTTTGATCTGTCAAGCGCGAAATCCACTAAAGTAGCACTTTAAATGCACATATACACACACTGCTATACTTTAATAATGAACAGGGAAAGTGATGTTAATCTTAGATTTACTAGCCCAACATTCTCAAGCTCGCAAATCGGCCACAAAAAATAATTGTTAATGTTTAATTGCCGTGTTATATCGATCTCGGCATTCAATGTGTTAATACATATAATGGAACTCGCATGTAATAGAATATAATTTTTACCACTTTATCAGTATTGCATTACATCTGTGGCGACCTCTCTCTATATCCTTGCCCTCAGACCTGCCCTAACTTCAGTACCATCATTCTCCCTCATTTCTAATGGTATCAGTCCAAGTTCAAGTATGGATGAATGATGAGCTGCTATTCTGAAGATCTTGAGAGACCCTTCTGCAGGGTAAATCAGCTCGATGAAAATGTTTTTGGAGGAGCGGGCAATAAAGTGGAAAAATAAGAAATATATGGTGAAGCAAGTTTTAATACATGCATAAATATTGTACTTACAAAACACAAAAAATATTATTTGGCATAAAACATATTTTATTAATGCATGTATTATGGTAGATTATTAACACTGTTGTGAGCTTTAATTTCAACAAAATATATTTTTATATATGTAGTATGTCAGATTATTGAGTTTTTTAGTATTAAGTAGATAGCCTTTGATTAATCTCATAACAGGTGTCTATAAGGTCTATCTTATCTTAACAAGAGCGTGTACTGTCTTTTTATAGTTTTTATATTCTGTAAGTACAATCTTTCATTTATGTGTTAAAATAACCTACACTTACAAAACCATGCATTTTTGCTGTTGCACATCTTTTTTTGTGCTCCTCTCCAATTTTTTTTACAAACTAGTATAAAAGTAAGGCAAATATAATGTGTTGAGCATCTGCAGAGAGCAGAGCTAACATAACAAACAGAGATAAAGAAAGTTAGAAATGGAGAGTGAAAAAGTAAGGAAAGTAGTACATTACAGAACGAATAATAGATAACTGGAATAGCCTTCCATACTTGATTTATAATATTTAAACTGAAATGCTAGTAGTTATACTTTAAGGCTCTTACCTTTATAGGTTTCAGCCCATTCTGTGCTGCTTAGCTCCATCTCCTTTGCATAATTAGGGGTGGGGCAGCTGCAGCAGACTTCCTGCTGTGTGCTTTGAGGTCTGACTATAGTAAATCTGAGACCTGATCTACACCAAGAAGAGAGGGGAGCACACAGCAAGAGGTCTGCTACAGCTTCCCGCCCCTAGTTATGCCGAAGGGGCAGAGCTAAGCAGCACAGAGTGACAGGCAGAAACCTATAAAGGTAAGAGCTTGAAATTATAACTACTAGTATTACAGTGTTTAAACAATATAAATCAAGTATAGATATGCATGTAGTTTCACTTTAACAGTGTTTATTTTTAGAGTACCGTGGTCCTTGCAGAGTTTCAAAAAATGTAGTATTCATAATAACAATATATTTATTATAGTATTATTTAAGATATGTTTATAAAAATGTAATTACCTGAAAGGTCCACAATCAAAGGAAGGGGAAATACTCATTATGGTGTATGCAACAGGTAGAAGACTCATAAAAAGAACAAGCAGTAAAAGCCCCATGTAAAAATTATTTGATCTTGATGCTTTGAAAATACGTTCTTGAGGGACATTGCTGCTCATTACAGCCCAACATTGTAAATACATGGAAGAGATAAGACGCAGCACATTGATGCCAATTAAGCCTGGTGCATAGAAGGAACCCATCCTAGAAGGAAAGAAGAGTGGTGTGAAGTATTACAAAGTAGAAATGAGGAGCACCATGTAAAAGGGAAAATAATAGGAAAGTAGTTGTAATAGGAAACAAACAAAATATAGCATTTTTGTTTATTACAAAATGTTTACATAATCTTCTTAACTTGTGACTGTTGGCTATATATATATACAGTGGATATAAAAAGTCTAATACCCTTGTTAAAATGTCAGGTTTCTGTGCTGTAAAAAAATGAGACAAAGATAAATCATTTCAGAACTTTTTTCACCTTTAATGTGACCTATAAAATGTACAACTCAATAGAAAAACAAACTGAAATCTTTTAGGTGGAGGGAAGAAAAATAAAAAATAAAAATAATGTGGTTGCATAAGTCTGCACACCCTCTTATAACTGGGAATGTAGCTGTGTTCAGAATTAAGCAATCACATTCCAAATCGTGTTAAATAGGAGTCAGCATACACCTGCCATCATTTAAAGTGCCTCTGATTAACCCCAAATAAAGTTCAGCTGCTCTAGTTGGTCTTTCCTGAAATTTTCGTAGTCATATCCCACAGCAAAAGCCATGGTCCACAGTGAGCTTCGAAAGCATCAGAGGGATGACATTGTTAAAAGGTATCAGTCAGGGGAAGGGTACAAAAGAATTTCCAAGGCATTAGATATACCATGAAACACAGTGAAGACAGTCATCATCAAGTGGAGAAAATATGTCACAACAGTGACATTACCAAGAACTGGAGCTCCCTCCAAAATTAATGAAAATACGAGAAGAAAACTGATCTGGAAGGCTACCAAGAGGCCTACAGCAACATTAAAGGAGCTGCAGGAATATCTGGCAAGTACTGGCTGTGTGGTACATGTGACAACAATCTCCCGTATTCTTCATATGTCTGGGCTATGGAGTAGAGTGTCAAGACGAAAGCCTTTTCTTACGAAGAAAAACATACAAGCCAGGCTACATTTTGCAAAAACACATCTTAAATCTCCCAAAAGCTTGTGGGAAAAGGTGTTATGGTCTGATGAAACCAAAGTTGAACTTTTTGACCATAATTCCAAAAGATATGTTTGGCACAAAAACAACACTGCACATCAGCAAAAGAACACCATACCCACAGTGAAGCATGGTGGTGGCAGCATCATGCTTTGGGGCTATTTTTCTTCAGCTGAAACTGGGGCCTTAGTTAAGATAGAGTGAATTGTGAACAGTTCCAAATACCAGTCAATATTGGCACAAAACCTTCAGGCTTCTGCTCGAAAGCTGAACATGAAGAGGAACTTCGTCTTTCAGCATGACAACGACCCAAAGCATACATCCAAATCAACAAAGGAATGGCTTCACCAGAAGAAGATTAAAGTTTTGGAATGGCCCAGACCTGAATCCGATTGAAAATCTGTGGGGTGATCTGAAGAGGGCTGTGCACAGGAGATGCCCTCGCAATCTGACAGATTTGGAGTGTTTTTGCAAAGAAGAGTGGGCAAATCAAAATGTGCCATGTTGATAGACTCATACGCAAAAAGAGTGCTGTAATAAAATCAAAAGGTGCTTCAACAAAGTATTAGTTTAAGGGTGTGCATACTTATGCAACCATATTATTTTATTTTTATATTTTTTCTTCCCTCTACCTAAAAGATTTCAGTTTGTTTTTCAGTTGAGTTGTACAGTTTATAGGTCACATTAAAGGTGGAAAAATTTCTGAAATGATTTATCTTTGTCTTATTTTTTTACAGCACAGACACCGTATATATATATATATATATATATATATATATATATATATATATATATATATATATATATATATATATATAAAAGAGTGAGGTAGCCGTGAATGTCCAGTAATCCAGTTGAATAATCAGAGTATTGCAGTGAATAGTGATACCTTTTTTACTGGCCAAACGTTGCTCTTTCTGTTTACTGTTTTTAGTTCATACTTGTATCAGTATTGCTACAAGAATACCCCATGAAGCCCTCCACATGCATTTACTGACATGTGAAACAGAGCTAAATGAGGCATTCCATCGCCATAGCGCTCAGACAGCGACTATTGAAGTATCATATTTGTAGTCTGCTCTGTTGAAGAACTTAACTGCATAATATAACAATGTGGAGACGGTACTTCAGTTTTGCTTTAATTAGAGGAAATTAACAATAAGATAACATGGAGGTGCAATTTACAGTTGGTCCAATATGGAAGAGTCATCTAAAATTTAGATAAAATATCTATTAACGCTTTCTGCTCTTGACATACACATACACAAATATTAGTTTGTTTCATTCTGCATAAACATGACATTTCCCCATATTATAGTGGTTCCTTAGTAAAAAGGTTATCACAAACCTTCATATGAGAATGGATAACAGTAAATATTGTAGTTGCATATTATTCTGACTCTGCCCATGTGAATAATGCAGACCCATATTATCAGGCAAGTATAATATGGACAAGAGAAGTATATTTTCATGGCCCTCATGACTCGGATCATTGAACTGCATATGATACACTGCAGTGTTTCTACACAGTGTGTAAGGAGCTCATGCAATCAAAGCAGTATAAGACATAGGTCCTTATAAATATATGAGCCTTTTTCTCACAGTTTAGCTACTTAATCTACGTCTTCTGTTGTTTTAGCTACATTTATAGTCTAGAATATGAAACTGAATCATTCTGATTTTAGTGAAAATTAATTTATAGGCTTCCACATTAACAGACCTATGTATTGGTGCAAAATTCAATATATAGGGTATTTCACTGGAAAATTCACAGACATGAGATTTGCCATAACCTGCTACTGATGACAGAATATGCTAACAATATACAATTGGGAGGCTGACTCTACATGTTCTCACCAGATCATGCCTTGATTGAAAATCAGACCAAGTACATTCCCACTGATGTCAAATTCAGCATACGATGGCTAGATAGGAAACAAAGCCAAACAAATTCCTGAGAAATTATGTAACCACAAACACAATATTTACATTATTTTAAATCAATGGGTAAAGCACATAAATTAACAGTTTCAGATAAGACTGTTCACAATGTGCTTTTAAAATATGAGAAATGTAAGCCCTTGATTTACAATATACTATAATGGTATTTATAAAGTAAAATATTGTTATTAGCATACTGATTCCAAAAATGCATTATCTATGGAGAAGAAAAAAACATTGGAAAAAAATTAAATTCATTTTATGCAACAGAAACAGTAAATACATATTTATCATTGGAATATATCTATTCTTTAGTCAATCAAAGCTTGGGACTTTTTTTGTAGTGACGAGCAGTATAAATATTTTTTCAACTTATGCTGATCATTTTTAATGAAATGTAAAAAGTTAAAAGGACCACTATATGACTTTTAAATCTAGACATGCTGCTCCCCACTCCTTACAATATGTGCAGATGAAGGGAGAGGGTCTGCTCAGAGACTGTCCTGAGTTCTGTTCAGTTAACATTCTTTACTTGCCTACTTCCCTGTAGTGACTATTGTAATGAACCTTTACCAGTTAGAAAAAAATAGGACAGTCTTCTTGAAAATACTTATTCCCAGTTAACAAGCACAATTAACAGGAACTAGTCATCACCATACATTTTGCACCCCCAAGCTTTTACTGAACATTAAAGGGTCACTATAGCGCTAATAAAATAGATGGGTATTTGTTTATTTAATTACTGATTAGCAATACAATCAACATTTCCAGAAATACAAAATCTATTTATTAATATGTTTTAAAAAAATTTAAATTAAAATGTGAATGATAGTTTCCAGTGTATGAGCAGTATAAATGTGCCTGCAATAGGCGGATAAACAATGTTATCAGAACAACAGATAAAGACCCTTTTAGGGCAGTCCAACTGGGCAGATCCTTTCCCAAACCCTGGACATGTGAAATTTAAACTCTAAACTTTACATGTGAGTTTAAAAGTTACATTGACTTTATTCTTAATCACTCAGGGCCTCATTCTATTATCGTCCGTAAAACGCCCGCAAAGCTGCGATTCCTTGCGGCCGTCTTACGGCCCCGTGTAGAGCTACCTTTACCTTGCAATTCAAATAGACGGCGCCTCAAGGATATCCCCCTTACGGCCGGCCGCATATCATGGAACCGGCCGCAAGGTCAGAAAACTTTAAATGCAAAAATAAATTCAACATGACATTGTAAAGCTCTGTAAATGCTAGGGATCATAATGAGGGACACGAGGATTAATAGCAACCCCCTCTCAAGCTTGCACATCAGCCCAAATCCGATATTTCATTAACGGTTTATTTTCCATCCCGCAGCCTGGGCGGGTCTGAGGTGCTCCAAGCCCTCGGGACTTTGTCCAAGGATATTTGACATGAATTAAAATAAAAATTATTTGCGGATTTGAGTGTAGGGGAATGTTGTGCTATGAATGCTAACACCCCCAATCACTTTATAGTCTCATAAGAGTGCAGGATGGCTTTATTATGTGCCTAATTGTGTGCTTGCGGGACCTTTTTGGTGCAAGTAAGCTGCGGCTCGGTTTTAGCCTTGCCGAGTGGGTTCCCGGAGCAATAGAATAGCACATGGCTTTTCTTGCGGCCGAAACTCTTGCGGCCGTTTAAGATCAAAGGCTTTCCTGCGGCGCGTGCGGCCGCAAGGGATAACAAGGCGCCGGCCGCAAGCCTGCCGGAGCCCCCGGCCGGAAGGGAATAGAATAGGCAAATAGCCTGCTGCCGGTCCTTGCGGCCCCGCATCTCCTACGGCTGATAATAGAATGAGGCCCTCAGTAAATATACAACTGATACCCTTAGCTTACCATTACCATTGGTTCTTTCACAATTCAACATGACTACTATTGATTACAATGTGTATGAAATGGAAACCAGTGAGTTTGACAAATAGTATGTTACAGATAAACTTACAAAACCAGCTTCCAAATCCCAGCACCAACAGTAGTTCATAAATCTGACGATGAGTGCACGTCCAAAATCTCCAACAAGAATAGTTATGTAAGTCACTTGTATATCCGACACTGTCAACTTTACAAATTCCTATAAATGAAATTATGCAATTATTACGTACAAGTTAATTCTAAAGTATTTAGTAAATCTATTTTAGATTGTAAGTTTTCAATCTTGTAAGGAGCGTTGGGGAAAGCACTATGTACATTTGATGTTAAGCTCGAAGACAGGGCCCTCCATTCTTTTGCAGCATGTTAAAATTATTTTTGACTTGTACTTAACCCCTGTATAGCACTACAGAATATGTTCACACGTTACAAATAAAGGATAATAAATATACAGGGCAAAAATAAAAAGTAAGTAGTAAGTAGAAAAGGCCACACAATAAGATGTTAAATTAGTGGCAGGCCCCCAAGTCTTTAAAAGTACCTGACATTGTTTTAACTCTTTAACCATAGCAAAATCACTGTAGGAAACAGGCGTACAATTGAGTGTTATTTTAAAATTTTTGAGATATAAAATTGACTGTGTCTTGCTGAAGAGGGGCATGCATGTGTGTTGCATGGGAAGCGTCTCATATACAATTGTGGCCCCCATCCACCTGTGGCCCACCAAGACATTACATGTATTGCTGCAATTAGAATAAAGGCTCCTTCAACTTTGCCATGATAATAATAATGATGTTCCTATTATCAAACTTACAATTAACGAAAAAAAATTACATTTGCATGATATTTTATAAAAATCACCCATAATGCTGATCAATTATTTTTATTTGCAATTCTCTCTGTATATGATAGTATACTATAAGCCTAGAGGTAAATATATTTTGATCTCTTAGCTTCTACGATAATGCAAATTACTTGGAATGGGACAAATATAATGAATATACATTTGAAGATTCAATTATAGGTTTCTTTTAATTAATGAAAATACTGTACACTGCACATGTTGTACTATGCTCACCAGTATTTTCAAATGAACATGAACTAAGGAGGTAGGTGGAAGGTTAGAGAAAGTTTCACAAACCTCATTATAATAAAGCAATCCAAGTGCATGTGGTGAAGTTTGGTGATAATTGTTGCCACAATCGGCCTCAAACTATAGTAGCCTTTTATTGTGAAGATTAGTGAATACAGTCACTTGATAGTTTACTCTGCAAATCACGTGAACTATCTTCTCTAATTAGTGTTAGAGCATTGAAAGACAAAACAGCAGACTGTACATGATTGCTTATTAAGACTGAGAGTGCAAAAAGTAAGATACTGTTTATGATAGATCGGTTCTGTAATTTTATCTAATTTTTCAAAACTCACTCTCCACAGGAATTACAGACCTGTAAGCCTTACTTCTATAGTGGGAAACCTTTTGGAAGGGCTAATAAGGGATAGTATAAAAGAATACGTCTATTCGAACAGGATTGGAAGAAGGAATCAACCCTGGTTTGTGAGGAATAGGTCATGTCAAACAAATCTAATTAGTTTCTATGAGGAAGTTTGTAGGAACGTGGATCAAGGTAACTCAGTGGATGTAGTCTTTTTGGATTGTGCATAGGCTTTTGATACAGTGCTGCATGGAAGACTATTTTGCAAACTAAGGGATACAGGAATTGCAGTAAATATCTGCTCATGGATTGAGAACTGGCTAAAAGACAGGAAGCAAAGAGTTGTAAATGGAACATACTAATGTGGTAATCAGGGTTACTCAGGGTTCAGTATAAGGTCCTCTCATTTTTAACATATTTATTAATGACTTAGAAGTAAGACTGGAAAGTATTGTCTCTGTTTTTGCTGATAACACTAAGTTGTGCAAGGTAATTAAATCAGAAAATGATGTCCTTTCCCTCCAAAGAGATTTGCATAAATTAGAGAAATAGGCATCTAAATGACAGATGAGATTTCATATGAATAAATGTAAACACATAGATTTGGAAAGGATGAATCACCATGCAGTTTATAATCTTAATGGAGCAAATCTAGGGATATCGGATATTGAAAGGGATTTGTGAGTACTTGTGGACAACCACCTAGGTACAGTGCTTAATGCCAATCAGCAGCTGCAAAGGCAAATCAAATATTAGCATGAATTAAGAAGGGTATAGAAGCAAGGGAAGCAAATATAATTCTGCCACTATACAAATCTCTAGTACGTCCTCATTTGGAATATGGAGTACAATTTTGAGCTCCACTTCATAAAAAAGGACATTTAAAAACTGGAAAAGGTACAGAGAAGGGCAACAAAACTGAAGGGAATGGAGGTCCTAGGTTATGAAGAAAGACGAACCAAATCAAACATATTTTCTATAGAAAAAATGGATTTGATTACCATATATAAATATATCCAGGGTCAATATAATGCTTCAAGTGAACTTTTTGTGTCAAGAGGTTTTCAACTGACAAGAGGGCATCCTTTGAGGTTAGAAGTAAAAAGATTCCACTTTAAACAAAGAAAAGGGTTATTCACAGTAAGGGTGGTTAATCTGTAGAATTCTCTACCAATGGAAGTGGTTACAGAAGATTTGATAGATAACTTTAAAAAGGGATTGGATATGTTTTTGAATAAAATGAGAATTCAGGGTTATCCTGGATAACTAGAGAAGAAGTTCTGATTCAGGGAGGAATCTGATTGCCAGTATCTGGGGTCAGGAAGGAATATTTTTTTTCCTTTGAGACAATTGGCAATGTTTCAATGTGGTTTTTTTTTGCCTTCCACTGGATCAATTAACAATTAATCGGAATACTACAAATGTCAGAGATCTAAAATTGTTAAACCTGATGTAAAAAAAGTTTTTTTCTCAATTACTATGTAACTATATAATGATTAATAAGGGCACGATAATGCTTTTTAAATTGTCTATACCAGCTATTTTTGATAACTTGATCTGAAATGTTAAATAAAAGATTGTTGAAACCAAGGATGCAATATGATGATGCCTGCTAGGGTTAACACAATAATATAATTATATTATATATTGATAACACAATGTACTTACAGTGCCAACAGTAGTTTCCCAACATGGGCCCCTTGGCACATCAGCTGGCTGCATAGGTGGTGGAGTACTCCCATTAACTGAAGATGCATTATAATAGTTGAATAAAATCCATTTTGTATTATTCTTTACAATATCTTCTTCAGCCAGCTGAAACAATATTAAGAAATAAGAAATTATCTGGTTAAAATGTTATGTGTTGTTCCACAGCACATCACATTAAAGGAATACAATCATGGAGGGAAATCATTGGTTAAATAAATAAATATTGTGGTTGTGAGGACTGGTATCCAGTTGGATTTTTAGATTTGAGTACAGGTGGGCTAATCAGTGGCTCAGTCGCTTTGATTAACTTCTGCTCAAAATGGGATATCCTGAAAATCTGGTTGTGATTTAGCCCTTGATGACTGTAGTTGTGCATGCCTGACATATACAATTATATGGCTTTGTGTAGATTACTTTATTGGTTTCTTTTTATTTTGTTAAGAAGCAAGTAACTTAAAAAATTTGAGTGATCTCTTATAGTACGGAAATGGCTTAGGCTATTTGTATATGTTTGTCTTTGCAGGTGTAATTCCAGCTATTACAATAGAAAAGGACGCAATGTAACATGGATCTCGGAGTGCTAAACACTTTTTATTACTATTAAAATCAGGGATTGTTGTCTTTGGTCGAAAGTAGTCACACACTTAAGCTGGGCAGGGATCATACAAGATCATGGCATAAAGTAAAATGTACATAAATGCTCGCCCGTACTGAATGATAGAAAACAGACAATACATTGTAGTCATGGCAGTGAATTATATTTAATTATATGTGCGTATTCTCACTAGTGTAGTAAGACCTTTTTAGGTCCTGTGAAATTGAACACAGCCACTAAAGTGTGACAAAGCTCTAGTTAATAAAAAGGAAAGTGTAGTTTTGCATTGCGCAAGGCTTTTACTTTAGTAAACATAGCCTTATATATTTTAAAATAGAGTTAAATATTTCAAGTCTTTCAAGTCGCTATAAATTGTCATTGATACAAGAAAAGTTTACAGTCAATTTAATAATACATACTGTTGGTGAATAGCTATTTAGCCTGCCTGTTACATAGCTCACCAAAATATTTTCAAATGTGTTCAGGATACCATCCAATGGCACAGAACACAATGCTACTCGCCTGGCGTGCGCACACCTTCTTCCGTTTGTTATATTTTAAAAGTTCCGCGTGCCACTGGGTTCTCCGTCATGTATTTTCTAAGTCCTGCTTGGCATTGGTGAGGCTTGTTTTCATCCTGTTTCAGATTGTTTTGCATTTTTCGTCCACCATTTCCCCCCCCGCTTAGTTGATTGTTGTGTGGTGAAAAATGACAAATATCGGTGTAATTCGCTTTCAATCTCACTCCCAGGCTTCCTGTGTCTCCCCTCTTGCTGTGTGTGTTCTAATTTTGTGTACATTATAATTTTTTTGTTTTTAGAGTTACGCGCTCCGCGGCTGCTTCGCATCGCTGTTTGGTTTATTTTCTAAGTCCCACGTGCTTGGTATTTTTGGCCTTGTTTTCATCTTGTTTGAGAGTTTATTGCGTTTTACGTCCGCCATTTTTTTTCTTGCTTAGCCAGTTTTCGTGTGGTGGAAAACTCCAAATATTGGTGTAATTCGCTTGCAACCTCATTCCCAGGCTTCCTTTGTCTCCCCCCGTGCTGTATGTGAGTGTGTTGTAATTTTGTGTACATTTGTTTTGTTTTTTGGTGGGTTTTTAGAGTTACACGCTCTGATGTTATAGTTACGCTCTCTGCGGCTGCTTTGCCTTGCTCCTCGAGGCTCGCATGTGTGATGGCGCCGCTGGCTACAATTGGCGCCTTTAGCACTCATTGCAACATTAGTGCTGCACTGCTGCTTTAGTGCTGGGCGGCTGCTTCACCTCGCTTTGCGTGGCTCGCATGTGTGACGGCTCCGCTGGTTGCAAAAGGTGCCTTTGGTGCTCATTGCAGAAAGTTGCGTGCCACGCTTCACAAAGCGCACAAGCGTGACGACAAATCGCAGTTTGACAACTATTATATGTGATGTACATAATACTTAATCTAGGCTAGTTTACATCATGACAGACCAATAATTACTACCACAAGATTTGATGACTTACATTCATAATATACAATGGTCGGGTCATGCTATTACTAATTCTTCAGTAAATAACATTTAGCCAGCAAGTCAGCACGGTAACTAGTGCATTAATAAAGATATAATAAATCTCCTCCTTTTAGAATATTCAATTATAAGGCAATCAAAAATGATTTTCACAGTAATGAGACAGACCAGAAAAATCCAATGCTATTACTTTGCTTAGTTTTCTCACCCTAAGGGAGATAGGGGGAACCAGGCGTGGACATCCTTGCTCATAGTGCCCTTGCTCATAGACAGCAGCACCTCACTGACAATGCCAACAGGCACCGAAACATACATCTGGGATTTGCTGATTCTACTTTCCAAGTTGAACTGCCTGTTTTTTGGGGGGCTGGATCACCAGACTGATATACTACAGGATATTTCTCCCTGTGAAGGGCACAAGTGAGCTAAAAGAGGTTTCTATCTGAGTAGGTAACCAAACCTATAGAGCAAACCTACTTACAGTGGATATAAAAAGTCTACACACCCCTGTTAAAATGTCAGGTTTCTGTGCTGTAAAAAAAATGAGACAAAAATAAATAATTTCAGAACTTTTTCCACCTTTAATGTGACCTATAAACTGTACAACTCAATTGAAAAACAAACTGAAATCTTTTAGGTGGAGGGAAGAAAAATAAAAATTAAAAATAATGTGGTTGCATAAGTCTGTACACCCTCTTATAACTGGGGATGCAGCTGTGTTCAGAATTAAGCAATTACATTCCAAATCGTGTTAAATAGGAGTCAGCATACACCTGCCATCATTTAAAGTGCCTCTGATTAACACCAAATAAAGTTCAGCTGCTCTAGTTGGTCTTTCCTGAAATTGTCTTAGTCGCATCCCACAGCAAAAGCCATGGTCCACAGAGAGCTTCCAAAGCATCAGAGGGATCTCATTGTTAAAAGGTATCAGTCAGGAGAAGGGTACAAAAGAATTTCCAAGGCGTTAGATATACCATGAAACACAGTGAAGACAGTCATCATCAAGTGGAGAAAATATGGCACAACAGTGACATTACCAAGAACTGGAGCTCCCTCCAAAATTGATGAAAAGACGAGAAGAAAACTGATCTGGGAGGCTACCAAGAGGCCTACAGCAACATTAAAGGAGCTGCAGGAATATCTGGCAAGTACTGGCTGTGTGGCACATGTGACAACAATCTCCCGTATTCTTCATATGTCTGGGCTATGGGGTAGAGTGGCAAGACGAAAGCCTTTTCTTACGAAGAAAAACATCCAAGCCAGGCTACATTTTGCAAAAACACATCTGAAGTCTCCCAACTCATGTGGGAAAAGGTGTTATGGTCTGATGAAACCAAGGTTGAACTTTTTGGCCATAATTCCAAAAGATATGTTTGGCGCAAAAGCAACACTGCACATCACCAAAAGAACACCATACCCACAGTGAAGCATGGTGGTGGCAGCATCATGCTTTGGGGCTGTTTTTCTTCAGCTGGATCTGGGGCCTTGGTTAAGATAGAGGGAATTATGAACAGTTCCAAATACCAGTCAATATTGGCACAAAACCTTCAGGCTTCTGCTAGAAAGCTGAACATGAAGAGGAACTTCATCTTTCAGCATGACAACGACCCAAAGCATACATCCAAATCAACAAAGGAATGGCTTCACCAGAAGAAGATTAACGTTTTGGAATGGCCCAGCCAGAACCCAGACCTGAATCTGATTGAAAATATGTGGGGTGAGCTGAAGAGTGCTGTGCACAGGAGATGCCCTCGCAATCTGACAGATTTGGAGTGTTTTTCCAAAGAAGAGTGGACAAATCTTGCCAAGTCAAATGTGCCATGCCGAAAAATGCCTACGGGACGTAGAACGTGGCTGCAAATCCTTTGTTCTTTCAAGCCCATAACTGATACGTTCCAATTGAGCTATTAAATTGCATCAAAATCACTGGGGAGCTGGGGGGAGGGGGGGTGAGAGGGCGCGAAAGAGATATATGGGAGGGAGCCAATGAGTGCTGGAGAGGACGCACAACAGGTGTAAAGTCCAATTTGTAGCACTTTAAATGCACATATCACCACACTACTGTACTTTTATTAAAAGTGAAAGTGATGTTAGCTCTTACAATTAATAGCTAAACATTCACAAGCCCTCAAATCGGCCCAGAAAAATACTTTATTTTACGTATCATTTTTGTGTTATATAAAAACATGCCAATCAATGTGTTAATACATATACTGTAACTCGCATGTGATAGAATATCATATTTACGGGTTTGTGAATATTTCATTATTTCTGGAATTTGGGTCCAATCGTAACTTGTAATTGAACCCCGTAGGACTTTGGAAATCCCACCTCCATTTTTCAGTGACGTAATTCTGACGATCTCTGTTGCATTGGCTCCATCCCAACTCGTAACTATGAGTTAGACTAATTGATCACGCTCACGGCCGCATATCCGGTGCGCATAGTATGGTTTACGGGTTTGCCTCTCAAGCCAGTAACTCACAGCCTGTTCTTATTTAATAGCCCTGTAAATCCACAACTCTTCAAGCTCGCAGCCATTGCGAGCTTCACGTTGCACTTTCGGGGCTAGAATTTAATGCGGCTGTAAATTACTTACGTTTTTTTAAATTTGGTAAATTATCTTTATCTTTATATTATCTTTATATTTTGCTTTAGTTAATACTGAAATAAGAGAATATTTTTTTATCCAATATGAAGAAGATATTTCATATTTTCTTTGTAATTCTTCAAAGGAAACAATCGAACCTTTATTGTAAAAGACTACTGTATGTTAAAGGTTCCATTTTTCCCATATGGAGCTTTCATTTGGGATATAATAATCCAATAGCCATTGAATGGATACTGCTAAGGATGGCTTATTAGATAGTTCATACTTACAGCCATTTTACATTTCCCCAATGTGAAAACTCGTAGCCCGTAACGAAGCCCGCTAGACTTACGGCTATTAAATTAGCCTCGTAAAGCTACCCTCAAGCGATCTGTGGGTTACATGTCGAAAAACACTACGGGCTGTCGAAATCTGAACTCTGTTACCGCAAAGCCTTTGATCTGTCAATCCCATAAATGTTACGTTCGCAAATCGCTATTAAATTGCTACCAATGCACTCGCGTTCAAACCCGTAACCCTCAAATGGAGTTAAAAAGCCTATGGATACTAGAGAGGACCCTCAAGGAGGTTAAAGTCCTATCCGTAGCACTGTAAATACAAATATCAACACACTACTATGCTTAAAATTAAAGGGAAAGTGATGTTAGATATTAAAATTAATATCACAACATTCTCAAACTCGCTAATCTGCAATACAAAATACTTTTGTTTAATGTTTAATTTCTGTGTTATATCGTTCCCTGCAATCAATGTGTTAATACATATAATGGAACTTGCATGAGCTAGAATATTATATTTACTGATTTATTAATATTGCATCATTTCTGGAATGCGGGTCCGGTCGAAACTTGTAATTAAAACGCGTAAGGATTTGAAATCTAACCTTTTTCAGTGACGTAATGATGACGATCTCTTATACCATTGGCTTTGTCTAAACCCGTAACTACGGGATTGACTACTTGATCGTGTTCACTGCTGCACATGCAACGTGTGCAAGAATGGTTTACGGTTTGCGTCTCCGGCCCGTTGGTCGTGGCGTGGTTGAATGTAATAGCTCTGTAACTCTGCCGAATTTCAAGTCCACAGGCTTTGCGCGTGTGCCTGTGCCACTACGGGCTTGCAATTTAATATGGCCCTTAGTTTTTAAATAATCACAGTATTGTAAGTTGGTTTTAATAATCAACGGAATATTTTGCAAGTCTTTTTTTTTTCTCTGGGGGAAGAGAGGGGGAAAGAGAGATATGGGAGGGATACGGCTGAAAAGATACACAGGGGAAAGGTGAGGGGGAAGAGACACATGGTAAAACATGGGAGGGAGAAGGATGAAAAGAGACACAGGGGAGGTAGGGGGTAAAAGGAGACAAAGCAGAGGGAGGGGGAAAGTAACACAGGGGAGAAGGGGGAAAGAGAGCCAAGGGAGAGGGAAAGAGACACAGGGGAAGGGTGAGGGGGAAGAGACACGTGGGAAAACATGGGAGGGAGAAGGGGGAAAAGAGACACGGGAGGGAGGGGGGGAACCAACTGAGGGAGGGGGGTAAAAGGAGAAAAAGCGGAGGGAGGGGGAAAGTAACACAGTGGAGAAGGGGGAAAGAGAGCCAGGGGAATGGAGTAAGAGACACAGGTGAGGGAGAGGGGAGGGGGAAGAGACACATGGGAGGGGGAAGAGAGCCAGGGGAGGGAGAGGGGGAAAAGTTACACGATAAGGAGGGGGGAAGAGACACAGTAGAGTGAGAGAGGGAAAGACACAGGGGAGGGGGGAACAGACACAGGGAAGGGAGAGGGGGGAACGAGACACAGGGAAGGGTGAGGGGGGAACGAGACACAGGAGGGAAGAGACACAGGGTAGAGAAAGGGCGGGTAAACACACAGGGGGAGGAGACACAGGGGAGGGGGAATATGTGACACAAGGGAGGAAGAAGACAGGGGGAGGTGTTTGCAATGAGCGCCAAAGGCTTTCATTGCGTGCCGCCCGATGAAATGAACAGCCATTTCTGCAGAGATTCAACCTAAGACACTGGGCCTGATGCCCTCCATTCTGCAGATTCACTTTTTAGCTGGTATTTTCCCATTTCCTTTTACCTTTTGTTTGCCTCTAAATCTAGAGCTTTAAACACCACCGCCTCTCTTTAGCATCTGAACTCCAATAACTTTCCAATAACTCTCCATTTTTGCTGATGACACAAAGTTGTGCAAGGTAATTAAATCAGATAATGATGTGCTTTCCCTCCAAAGGGATTTACATAAAATTAAGGAATGGGCATCTAAATGGCAGATGAGATTTAATACGAATAAATGTAAAGTTATGCATCTGGGAAGCAAAAATAGCCATGCAATTTATAATCTTAAGAAAGCAAATATAGGGGTATCAGATATTGAAAGGGATTTGGGAGTGCTTGTGGACAACCACCTAGGTAACAGTGCTCAAAGCCAAGCAGCAGCTGCAAAGGCAAATAAAATATTAGCATGTATTAAGGGGTATAGAAGCAAGGAAAGCAAATATAATTCTGCCACTATACAAATCTCTAGTACACCCTCATTTGGAATATGGAGTACAATCTTGGCATCACTTCATAAAAAGGACATTTTAGAGCTGGAAAAGGTACAGAGGAGGGCAACAAAACTAATAAGGGGAATGGTATAAGTTATGAAGAAAGACTAACCAAATTAAGCTTATTTTCTCTAGAAAAAAGACATCTAAGAGGAGATATAACTACCTTATATAAATACATCCAGGGTCAGTATAAAGATTTGTCAAGGGAGCTTTTTGTGCCAAGAGGTTTTCAACTGACAAGAGGACATCCCTTGAGGTTAGAAGTAAAAAGATTCCACCTTAAAGAAAGAAAATGGTTCTTCACAGTAAGGGTGGTTAATCTGTGGTATTCTCTACCAGAGGAGGTGGTGACAGCGGATTCGATAGATAACTTTTTGACAATTCATAACAACTGTAAAAGCAAATGTAAACACACTACTGTACTTTAGAATACTGGGAAAGCAATGAAATGCATTGGAATGTATTGTACAACTGTCTAAAGCTTGAAAATCTGCAATAATGTTTTTTTAACGTTTTATTTCCGTGTTTTATTGATCCCAGGAATCAAGGAGTTAATACATATCAGGCCACCCACATGAACTAGAACAGTTGATTTATTCACTTTTAATGATTTCTACATTTTAATTAATTAATTGTAGTCTAAACTCCATGTTTAATGACATCATGATGACGGTCTCATTTACTATTGGCTCTTTCTAAATTGTAACTTACGGGCTTGCTTAATTGATCATGATCATGCCCTGAAATGTTACGTACGGGTTCATGGTTTGCGCGTTGGTGGCTTAGAATTAAATGGGGTACATCAGCCCTATTAAATTAGCTCAACGTGTAAAACTGTAGCCTGTAACATAGCCCGCAAGACTTAAAGCTATTAAATTGAAAATTTGAACTGCGCGTCTGCAAATCCTTTGATCTGTCAAGCCCATAATTGTTACTTTTCCAATCATGCTATTAAATTGCAAAAATTTCACTGGAGTTCAAGCCCGTAACCCGCAAATGGACTGCAAATGCACATATACACACACTACTGTACTTATATTAAAAGGGAAAGTGATGTTAGTTATTGAAATAAATAGCACAACATTCTGAAACTTGCAAATCGCCAATATCAAATAATATTTTTCATGTTTAAATTCTGTGTTATATCGATCCAGGCAATCAATGTGTTAATACATATAATGGAACTCATATGGACTAGAATATCATATTTATAGCTTTATCAATCTTGCACCATATCTGGAATGTGGGTCCCATTGTAACTTGTAATTGAACCTCGTAAGACTTTAAAATCTAACCTCCATTTTTCAGTGGCGCAATGATGATGATCTCTGTTGCCATTGGCTCCATCTAAACCCGTAACTACGAGTTTGACTTATTGATCAGGTTCACGGCTGAGCATCCAACGTTCGACAAACGGTTTACAGGTTTGCGTCTCAAGCCTGTAACTCGCAGCCTGATTTAATAACTATGCAATGCAGCCGAATTTCAAGTCCGCAGCCCTTGCAGGCTTGGCGATGCTGCTACGGGCTTCTAACTTAATAGGGCTGCATGTATGTAAGATTTTAAACTCAAAGACAGGGCGCTCTACTTTCTGTGGCGTGTTTAATACTGTATTTAGTTATTTATTTTCTTTATATTTAACAGCGGTACGGAATGTGTTGGCGCTTTTAAAAAAACTGTAATAATAATAATAAATATTAATTGACACTAAAACTGTTATAGGGGCTCACTGGCACAAGCATTAACTGACTAGAAAAAAGTCTGGCAAATATTGTGAATGGAGAAAATTATGCTATGTTGGAGCAGGAAGACCAGTTTCACAGTACCTGGAAACCATGGGCAGAGTATAATAATTTAAATTTAACAACACAAATATGTGGATAAAAATAGAGAATGAAGCCTGATTTTATAAGTTTATACAATTTTGTCATGTAATGAAAAGCAACTTTTATCTACTTTGTGCTATTTTCTTTTATGTTTATCATTTGATTATGTTTATGATCTGTATGTATAAAAAATAATAAAATATTATTTTGTTTTAAATTATCTTACCTTTTGATTCACGTCATCAATTAAAGCCAACAAAAATGTGTACAGATTTCCAAGAAAGAGGGCAAATATCCGCCCAAGTTGCCATTTTAATGCCAGTCTAGGGTGGTAGTTTTCCATGCCAGCAATTGTTTCAAATAGAGGCGGACAAAACATTGATAATAAGGACATCACAATCTCAATCTGCAAACAGAACAAGATTTACCATAAAGCATATACTAGGACGAATTGCTTTGGGAAAAATTTAAATTAAACCAATTCAGTTCCCACATAAGACATCATGGAATTGCCATTAAACCCTGTCTCAGTTCACTGTGACTTCTTGAATTTTCTCTACTAAAACGAGAGTAAGAGAATAATGCTTTTTTCACTCTGGTTTTAGCAGAGATTTTTATAATGGAAAAGATATTATATGTTTGAAAAATCTTACTAATAGAATAATAACATAATTATGCAAGTGTCATAAAGCTAGATTTGTAGTAGAAAAATTAATGCATTTATCAATGATAGTTTGGAGAAGGTTGCATGTGTGAGCGATGCATTTACATTCCTGCATAGCTATGGTTTTATTCTCATAGCTTACACCGCTTCTAATATTTTTACGTTGTTAAATATTTCACAAACATGGGAGATTTATTAAAATACAGTGGTCTTTAAGTTCCAAATAAGATCTCAATTACATTGCTCTTGTAGGAATATTAATGTGTGAGAATATCATGCAGAAAACAATTTAGTTATTACATACTGCTCATAACTAACCCTAACATGTAACCATTTGTGAGTACATTGTGCTACGTGCTCTATGTGAAAACAAACCTGCATTGCATGTGCTTAATACCCAATGTGTATCTTAAACACCTGCAAATTCTATAAAAGCCTTTGCAAGCCTCTATAAAGGCCATAAACTATCACAGCAGGGAAGGGGTTAATCACAAATGAAATTAATGTAGGAGATCTATTTCACACTATTCCCTAATTAATACAATTCAACAAGACCCCCTCTACACTCAGGAGGGCATTGGGCTCCCCACCATCTGGTGCTTTGGGCTGGGTGGCCTATTAAGCCCTTACACCCCCTTACCTAACCCAACCACCATATACAGTATAAACAATAAGTACGCCATCAGGGTCATTAGCCCTCAGTGCGGTCTCTGTTGGCTCCCATTACCATCTAAAAACTCTTCCTCAATTTGGTCCTTATGGACCCCCTCTACCTATTCCCAATGTGTTCTCTATGGACCTGAAATGAACTAGAATTAGCCCCTACCTTAAAAATACTTTCTACTAACTAGCAATATAATCAGAGAAGGTTGCAACAGTTTTCTGATTGGTTAAGCAAATAACCAATCTGAATGAAAATATTGAAATCTGCACATTCTGATGTTTAAATCAGAGAGCTCTATTTTCCCCTAATATGATTGGTTAACATAGCAACCAATTCTGACACACATGATTGACACTTATTTCCGGAGGGCCTTTTCAATGGGCCAATGATAAAGAGAGATGGTCTTCATGCAAAAAGAAGAGGTTTCAGTCAACAAGAATGTATTAATTGAATGTGCCCACTTACCAGTGCGCAAAATTGGGGACTGGGGTATTGCTGGACTTCACTGGACAGCACTGGAGGATCATGCAAAGAGGGCAATGTATGAATTAAGCCTTTATTTCTTACACGTGTTTAATTTTTTTATTTTATTTAATTGTACTGTTTATTTTAATTTATTTATTTTCGCAATTGTAGTTTGTTTTTTATTTTCAGTAACATCTGTTTTTATTTTCAATAATTATTTATTTCTGTAATATTTTTTTTTAACCTGTTGTGTTTTATTATTTTTATAGTTATTTTAGATTAGTTTATTTGGCCTGGTATTTCTTGCATTGCTATGGAGACTACTGAATTTCAGGCTCATCCCCTCATTGTTTGGCAGGCCGCCAGCGCATGTTAGCACTAGATAGTTCAGAGCAATACCTCCAATATGTGAGTCCGTAAAAATTATAGTCGTTTTTTGCTGGAATAATGTCATGTAACTTGCATGTAAAAATGCTTGCAAAGAAAAAGCAGCAATCCAGGAGTCAACCTTATAGTGAAACAGCACTAGTGTCTAAATTCAGGCTTGTCTAACTCCAGTCCATGAGGGCCAGTATCATGCAGCATTCTCAGTATATCTTATATGAGTACAGGTGGATCAATCTGTGTCTCAAAACATCTTGATTTAAATCCCTCTGCTCACACAGGGAATATCTCAACAAATATACTTGACTGTCACCCTTGAGCACTGGAGTAGGACAAGTCTGCTCTAGCCTTTGAAAGGTTTTCCTGAGCCAAACTTACCTCATTGGACTGATACCAAGTTATTGTATCTTGTTTCTTGAATTGCTGAGATCGTTTTACAACAAAATAAATCAGGTATCCACTCCCTCCAAGGCAAATTGTAATTAATACATTGGCCAGGAATATTAGAAATCTCCTGAGGTGAACATTTTCTTCTTTTGTGTTCTCCTGTTCATCCACAATAGATTCCTGAAGAGGAAATACATTTAAATCATCAACTATATTTGCATACATCTCATGATGGATCAGTATTGAATCCATAGGGTCTGAAATTGTTACAAAATGAATACTGATAATTGACTAATACAATTAATAAATAAAAACTAACATATACAAAGAAGAAAACAAGGTCAAGTCCAATCAAGAAACAAACAAAAATACAAACAAAAATGGGATCTATCCAGTTTTATGTGCACCGTTGTTCAAGCGCGCTGCAGCAGTAGAGCAAAAGAATCATTCTCTCCTCCGAAGTGGTGTAACTCGACAGAGCGAGCTCGTGCACGTGGCGGCGCTTGAACCGCGGCGCACGAAAAACAGGATAGAACCCAAAAATGATGTCAAGAATAAATTAGTCAATGATAAATGTAATAGTAAATAAGAAGAGAAAGAACTGGTATACTTTTATATATTAGTGCACACGCACTGCCCAGGTTACAATATAGAAAAAATTCAAACTTTAAAACTTAACATTTATTATGAAATTAAAAATGGCTGGTATAAAATCCTAATACTCTGACAAAATAAAGAAATTGAAGGGATAGGGGAAAATTGCCATATTAATATATCTTCATATTATAGATCCTATATGTCCAGTTGACAGACCCTACAGGGATGCAGACAGAAAGGAACTCTGGTATGATGCCCTGGAAGATGCCCAATGGCGGCGAGGTGAGAGTCTCCCCAGTGATGAGCAGCGGCTACAGAAGCGTGTGGCGATGCGGATGTATCTATTGGGAGAGCAGCCCCTGGATAAGTGGGTGACAAAACTAGAGATCCTGGTACGGTGAGAGATCTGGCTAGACAACGCATACCAGGCCTCTGGTGGCATACCGTTCGACTTACCCCCTGGACGGCTGAACACGACTTACCAGAGGGGGATGATTATGATGGCCCAGGTTTATTATGGGATGCCTTGGAGGACGACATTGATCTTGGCAGCACGGAGGAGTCTAGGTTTTGGGACATCTACGACTACCGGATGGGCATGTATGTCTGGGATGACGAAGGCAAGGTAAGCAAAGACATGACCCACCTGGTAACGAGAGAGTGGGAGCTGGAGCAGGACTACCAACACCTGCTCAGCTTCGTGCAGCCCCAACCTACTCGACAAGCAGAACCAGACTTCATTGACTGGTCCTGGGATGACCTCCAGATGGCAGGTAGAGATGGGACCGAGGTCTCTCTACCGGCCCTACAGGGGGCAGAAGGTGTCATCCTTCCCCCCCAGCGGCAGTGTGAACCCCAGGGGGCAGAAGGTGTCGTCCTTCCCCCCCAGCGGCAGTGTGAACCCCAGGGGGCAGAAGGTGTTGTCCTTCCCCCCCCCAGCGGCAGTGTGAACCCCAGGGGGCAGAAGGTGTCGTCCTTCCCCCCCCCAGCGGCAGGGTGAACCCCAGGGGGCTGAAGGTGTCGTCCTTCCCCCCCAGCGGCAGTGTGAATCCCAGGGGGCAGAAGGTGTCGTCCTTCCCCCCCAGCGGCGGTGTGAACCCCAGGGGGTAGAAGGTGTCGTCCTTCCCCCCCAGCGGCAGTGTGAACCCCAGGGGGCAGAAGGTGTCATCCTTCCCCTCCAGCAGCAGTGTGAACCCCAGGGGGCAGAAGGTGTCCTCCTTCCCCCCCAGCGGCAGTGTGAACCCCAGGGGGCAGAAGGTGTCATCCTTCCCCCCCAGCGGCAGTGTGAACCCCAGGGGGCAGAAGGTGTCGTCCTTCCCCCCCAGCGGCAGTGTGAACCCCAGGGGCAGAAGGTGTCCTCCTTCCCCCCCAGCGGCAGTGTGAACCCCAGGGGGCAGAAGGTGTCATCCTTCCCCCCCAGCGGCAGTGTGAACCCCAGGGGGCAGAAGGTGTCGTCCTTCCCCCCCAGAGGCAGTGTGAACCCCAGGGGCAGAAGGTGTCGTCCTTTCCCCCCAGCGACAGTTTACCCTAACCAGGGGAGACACCAATCTCCCAGACGGCGCAGATGGGACCGTGGTCTCTGCGCCCACAGCTTGTCCAGACCCCCAACTACCCTCACTGGGACAACCGGAGGAGGGGGTAAGTACAAATTCCCCTCCCCAGCTAACTCCTAATGTGGCCCCAGGGTTAACAGAGGAAATGTTAACCCCCACTGACTCCCACGTTTCCCTGGCTACTGAGCCGGAATATGTCCCAAGTACCCCAGCAAATGAGCTGACAGCGGGGCAGAGTGCAGTCGGCCTCTGCCCTCCCTTGGTCCCTTGTACAGAGCAGGATGTCCTGCAGGTTATACCAGCAGAAGAGCTGGCATCAGGGCAGAGTGCCGCTGGCCTCTGCCCCTCAAGTCCCCTCAGCGTGTTGCCCCATCACCACAGCGAAATATCCAGGTGCAGTGACGGTTTGTTGTGGGTGGGCTGCTCTTGCATTAGTTTATTGTGGGTTGGTGGATCGTCTAACGGAGGCACTGACCGGCAGAAGGCCAGGTGCCTGGTTAGACTTCCCCCCAAAGGGGAGATGTGTGATGAAGTGCCCTTCGCCACTTTGTCTTGGAGAGGACTGTTTGCCAGCCTCCTGCCCTGTGACTATGGCCCTGGTACATATTGCCCTTCAAACACAGTATTCGGCCATACCAGAGTGTATGTCACTCATTCTGGCCCTTTACATACAGGGGGGTCATTCAGTACTTGCCCTGTGTGAACCATGATACCACAGATAGCTATGCCATGGAGCCCATTCATATAATGAAAGACTATGGGAAAGACTTTAGCTACATGGCAATTGAACTGTGTGAAGATGATCTGAGCGATATTCGGTAGTTTTGTGCGCTCAGATCACAGCTGTAACGGAACCCATCACTGTTTTACCCTGTTTATGGTTATTTAATTCTTGGTTAAAATATGATCCTAGTAATATACTGTATGTGTGTTGGTTTGTGCTCTGCAGAATATTGGCCCCAGGCTAGTGCAGACCTTGGCAGGAGAGATAATCCTGTTACAGATAAGGGAGTCGATTGTGTGGAGTGTTTTCATTCTCAGATAAGAACAAAGAGGGCTGATTTAATCATTGTCTGATTATATCAAGTTGCCTCAGGGAGGGGTGACCACACCTATTGTCCTATATGTGTATTGTGTGGGGGATGTGTGAAATGTCTGTGTGTTATGTGAAAAACATACTTTTAGTAACTTTTGAACCCCTGGTCTGATTCATGCCATTTTTTAATATGGTGTTCCCCTGGGTGAGAGATATTGAATGGTGCTGGACTTAAAGGTGTACCCCCTGTTTTTGGGGTACATCCAGAATGTGGTTAAAATTGTGTCTGTTTTAATTGTGTTACCTGTTATCTGAGGGGAGGAGATGTGGGGGTTGAACCATGTATCTAATTGGCTGTGATAATTATGTGGGTGTAGCCCTTCAGAGGGCACCATTACATAAAAGGAGATCCCCTGTCATTAAAGAATAGTTCTACTTGACCCTTCAAAACGTTGTCTCATCTCGTTCTTAGAGGGGATCGCTATATCCTACTGGGGATTGCTATGCTTTTGCATACTCCCTTGAGCTGTAACTACTGAACGCTTGTTCCTGATGTACTCTCCTTGGAGGAGAGGTCTTCCCCACACGATCCTGGATGCTGGAGATTCATACAGGGTGGAAGGAAGACGGCGCGGCTCCAGCTAAACTACGGCGGGTGTGTAGTCTGTGGTGGTTGTGGTGTCCGGTGCGGTGCTTGTAGGCCTCGGCGCAAACTAGGACGCGTCTATCAACGGAGGTACCCGGTCGGGGTTCCAGGAGATCCGTTACATACATTATACTCTGATTCTGCAGACACATAATTGAAAATGATATTCTTTATATTTACCTTAAAGCTAGTTGTGATAGATGCATACTTGTTGTCTGCTGTTTCAGGGTTCCCAATGAGATAATCCCAACTTGTAAACATTTTCCAGCTGAATATAAAGGTGGCCTCATCCCCACCAGAAGTGCTTTCATTTATATTCTTTGCCATTCTGTATGCAGATATAAAATACAATAGGTTAATGTTAAGGTTGAGAAATTACTTTGTTAGCAGCATGCTGCACACACATAAAAAAAACTATGTCCTAGGGCAGGGTAGGCAACTTTGGTCCTGCACAGTCACGCACATACCATGATTTGAGTTTATCCCTTCTGCATACAGACGAGACTATAGCATCTTCAGTCATCCTGATTCACTCACATGTGCACAGAAAGAAAATCCTCAAATCCAGGCCTGTATATGGCTCTCCAGAACCAAATTGCTTACCCGTAGAATAATCGGCTCCACTTAACAAGGTGGAGTAAAATGTGATATCTTTAATGACTAAGTAAGAAAGATTATAGTGAAAGTTTTCAATGTCTCATAATCCCTTTATATGACAAGATATTAAATAAAGAAAGTAAAAATATCCCATAATATATAGATCGGAATCTTATTTGACCAAAACTATTCAACCAATACCTAACCATTATAGTCAATCCACTACTACAACATTATTTATGGTAGGACATACTTGTTACTTATGGTAAAACAGTCTCATGTCATAGAAGATATTATGATCTTGTGATGATGAATCCTTTCATATACATGAATAAAAATGTGCAACTTTATAATATGAACCAGGAACAGAGATTCCTAGCTACACAGCTAAAACGCTACATATACTGCGCTTTATACAGTAGATGACATTTACAATAAAGGAACAGAGCAGAGGAAAACCTCACAGTTGTAATGAGTCTATTAAAAAAATTAATGTAGCACCACTTATGTATAGTGTAGTGATCTGTATAGTGTTAACTGGAGATACCTAAAACTAGACCACATTGAAAAAAGCCCTGTTTCTTATAAGATATAAATGTATAACAATATTCCAGTTGCTTATATTTTATTGGGAAAAAACAGGTACAATAGGAAATTGAATACTCACGTTCTTATCACAACTATTAGGCTGTATCCAAAAACCCCAGCACCAACAAGGAAATATGCCAGTGGAAGTCTATACTTCAGAGGACCAATTGTTCTTGGGTTGTTGTAGTAACCATAAAAGAGAGGTGAGTATTTTAGAAGGCCCTATGAATTATAAATGCAAAAAATGAAAGATTATGCCAGCATTAATCCCCTGACTAATTGATATTGTATTTAGTTTTTTTTTTGCATACAGTATTTGCTGTGCTTTAAATCATATAGAGGTGTGTCCACTCCCACTGTGCTGTTGTTCTCAACAGCTAGCAATTTAATAATTACACATATTGAAATACAAGACATTTTAATGGCAAAGCTAAAAAATGGCTTCACATACCATGGGATCAGCATCCACAAATGTACCTTATACTTACATTTTAACATATAATATAAATGTCTTTTGGAGTTAATTTGACTAAATAGATGATTGCCTCTGGATTACAATGCCCAATTTATCCCTATAGTATTGGTGGGCCTTTATATGTACTGATAACTGGTTGCCTCTATCAGATATCACAGAATCAAAGCTCTGTAGCTTGGATTGTTGATTTACAAGTTCTCATATTGTAAATGACATACTGGTAAATTAAGAAACTATTATTTACCCCAAATTCACTTAGCACATTATAGTCCATTGCTGTTGCCTGTTCAGCCCTCGGTATGGTCTTTCGTGGTATACTTCCATATGGAAGCCCCATTAAGATCTGTTATGGTAAATGTTAGAAACAATATTAATGTATCCACAGGTGCTATTTGTGTGTCTTTACAAAAAACAACAACATAATAATAATAACACAGATGGCCAACAACAATATAGGTGCCTGGTTGAAGCCTTCATATGCGCGGAGAGCACCATAGAACTGAATCAACTGCCACTCTCAGTAAGAGTTAAGTGATGGAGATACACAGTCTTAATGCAATGGAGAATAGGAATGGAGAAATCATCAGACATGTCCCCTACCACTTAAGTCTTTACTATAGTAGGTAGACTGGTATATATCACACCTCAGATCTACACCAGTCAGACACCAGAAAACACAGCAGGAAGTCTGCTACAGTTGCCCTGCCCAGATTTATCCAAAAGGGGTGGAGCTAAGCAGAACAGCATGTCAGGCAGAAACCTATAAATGTTAGAGCTTTAAAGTATAACTTCTAGAATTACAAAGTTTAAGCATTATAAATCAAAGTATACATATGAATGTACTTTCATTTAAACATACATTATTTTTATGGTCCTTTAATAATGATAAATGATGCATTTACCTCTGGAATGAAAATTAATCCAAACACCAAGCTCAATAGCACTAAATTCACACCATAGAGCCATCTAAGGAATATAAAGTATGATGCAACTGATGATCCAAAGTGACCTTGAACAAGAAGTAAGAACATTTATTAAACAAATAAAAGGAAACAATCTAACACATTAATAATAAGGGTGTGGTATATTTCTTACATGTTCTATTTTACTACAAAAATAGAGAATTACAAAACTTACAAAGTTTATGGCTGTTCCAATTACTAGTAGGACTCTATTAACATATATATTGGTTGATAGATTTCTAGGTCAATAAATATGCACACTACTTTATGCTATCAAAAGGAAAATCTGTGCCTGATAAAATCAGGATATATTTATCAACCAATATAAAAAATGGTATTAGGAACTCCACGTCAGAGCTGTAATCTTTACATGGGCAGATAAAGTTATAACTGAACAATCCAATATGCACATTTATCCCATAATCATTGCATCTGGGGTCAGTCATGATACCAGTGGCGAAGATACCATCAGTGCAGGTGGTAAAATACACTGCAGCCCTGCATCTGGGGGGGAGGGGGGGGGGGGGGTTGTAGTTGTGGGCTTGTGTAATTGTTGCAATGAAATCGCGATTTGCGATTTTAGCGATTGTAACATTTGCGTGGGAGTTACGATTTTGACAGCCCCAGGGATTTTTAGCCTGTAGCTCGCAAATAGATTGCGAGTAGCTAGAGGAGGCCAATTAAATATCAGCAACTTTTGCAGGCTACATTACAGGCTTTGGTAATTGCAATTTTTACAAATTAATAGAGCCCTATGTTATTTCTTTTTACTGGAACGGTATTTTTTATTTTTACTATTGTTTAAAAGACAACTTTGGTAAATATTTTTTTGTAGTTTTGTTTTAACTTGATAATAAGCCAAATTTTTTAGAAAGTAAAAAAATAAACATAGTCTTTACATTTTTATTTTTTCTATTCAACTATTCTTTATTGTAGACATCTATTTTCTTTATTAGGCTGTCTCTTGAATTTTCTATCTTAACATGGAATGTCCTTAGTAAACTAAAGATATTTGCATTAGCTGTAATGTGAGCACTAGAAGTTGTATCTACCATATTCCCATGGTGCAGATAGAATGGTCTTTTCTGCTTTTAATTTCTCCCCTCTTTAGGAGGTAGATCACTGAAAACTAAAATGGTAGATTTCTCAGCAGCATAATTGCATGTAAATGTAATAACTTCTGCATTAGTCTGTATTATTAGGTTAAAAAACATGTTTTTAGTTCTTCAAAAGGGAACATTTTAAATTTATGGCAGCAGCAGTTTTTCCCATGAGAGTGTTTACATAAATTAAACAATGTAAACTATAAAATCTGTCTACTCTAATTTAAATCTAGTGTTCATTTAACAGAAATAATTCCACTTACTTTCAATTTCTTTAATTTTTATTTCCCATGGAATACATGCAGTTTTAAAATTCTCAAAATCTCTTTTAAACTTCAACCATTTCTGTGGACAAAATATAGGTTAGAATGCATTTCTTTGTAAACATCAGCTACTTTGAAATGAAAAATGCATATATTAGAAAGGAATTCCAATAACAATAATCATATTTGCAGACACAAGTAGCAGAAAAAGATGTGACATGGATACATGTAAATCAACAGTTTTATCTCACCCAAAACACTACGTCCAATTGTGAACATTTTTAAGATTATATCTCTAAACTCAAAAAACATGGATAAATTAAAAGCCCATCAAAGAAGAGCTACAAAAGTAATGCATTGTTTAAAATGTGCAAGACACATGAGTTAATATATATATATATATATATATATATATATATATATATATATATATATATTGTAGAAGAGAAAATGTGATAATGATAAAAAATTTAATTATATTAAGGCATTTAAAAAAATATCAGTATGGTAATATTTTTCAGAAAAGTGGAATACTAGAACATGATTTATAGTTTGAAAGTTCACAATTTAGAAATAAATTGTTTAATTAATATGTAGTGGGTAGTATGTAGGTAGAATAGCATTCCAGCAGAAGTGACAGGAACAGACATTGTAAATGGAGTAATGAATGCCTGTGATATCCCTGAATATATCCTCAGGATTCATTTAGCCCAAGCTATTTTGGGTAGCTATAGAATATTCAAAGGACTACTATTGCGAAATGTTTAAAATAAACTCTTTAGAAAAACTACATCTGAAGATAGGCAAAATGTTTTTAAAATTTGCCTCTACTTTTTTACCTTTTACTGTATATGAAATTCTGCTGCTGTGTATCTACCATTTTGATTTCCAGTGATCTGCTTCCTGATGTGGGATGACATTTTAAATTGGTAGGAAATATTAGCAGACAAATAATTTGTTTTCAATGACGCACCCTCTTGAGAGAGTAGTGGACTGATTCACCTGAGAAAGGAAAATGGCAGCCTATAGCAACAGAAGATTACATACTGTATAACAGTTAAAAATGTATATAATGCGATTATTCTGTTTTTTTTTCCCTTTTTTTTTCACCTCAACATGCCTTTGTTCAGTAAGTTAGGCCCGCTTATTTTAACATATGGTGAATAACCGTCTAGCCCAGTCATTTTAATGTATAACAAGTCAAATAACTTAAGGTATATGTGCCAGAGTTGCAGTTCACCTGGGAAGGTAAGAGAGGCTGCTACACAGAATAAGCTGTGATATTATCATCAATGCTGCATGACCATGCTCAGTTGGTTGAAATGGCACAGTTTACAGCAGTGGTTCTCAGCAGCCAATCATAGGACCAGTGTAGTCTCTGATATATCATATGACAAATGGGTGAGAAGAGTCTAACTCTTTGAACATACTATTAACATTATTGACAGTTAACATGTATTATATTCAAACCAATGCAAAAATAAACATATATTGAATGTGGAAACACCCTATTAAAAATATACTGGATCTTAAAGCTGATCCCGTGATCATTAGAAGGTAATCAGATCAAAAAAGGTTGAGAGCCAGAGGTGTATAGCATTATGCATTTTTATGGAAGTAACAAAAATACATCATGAACACCACAAACAACAAATTAAATTCTGTTAAAGCATTACATTTTGGTAGAATTTCTTCATGTTGTAGTTTAATATGAAGTGATTATTTTCATTAGTACATATTTTCATTCTATGTTTTAGTACATACCTTTGCCATCATGATTTTATAAGCATACAGTCTTCTGCCCTTTCCTCTTCCCAGAGCTCCTTCAAAGCGTTCTATAAAGTCTTGTGCTTCACTGGTTAAAATTGTATATGATAAAAGCATGTATCAGCCACTTTACAAATGTAAATCCTTCACTATCAAGATAATTAGACAGATGTATGGAAGATGTGGTACTCGTAAGTTGTACTCAAATATTAATATCCTCAATTTGTTACTGTCATGCCCAGAAGGGCCCACAACTGAACTTTTGGGGCTATGGAGTATTGTGGGGTCTGAAGGGAACCTGGTACCTGAATCATGGACTCTGTTATTTGTAACCCCAGCATGTGTGATTACAAAAAATGTATAATGGACAGGGGACTTGCTAAGGAATATATATAGTTACATAGGGCCTCATTCTATTATCGGCCGCAGCCGCTGCGGGGCCGCAAGGACCGGCCGCAAGCTATTCTGCTATTCTATTCCCTTACGGCCGTAGGCTCCGGCAGGCTTGCGGCCGGTGCCTTGCTATCTCTTGCGGCCGATCGCGCCGGAGGAAAGCCTTTGATCTAAAACGGCCGCAAGAGATTTGCAATTCAATTGCTCCGGGAAACCTCTCTGCAAGGCTAAAAACGAGCCGCAGTTACTTGCAGGAAAAAGGTCTCGCTAGCACCAATTAAGCACATAAAATAGCTCAAATAAAGCCATCCTGCACTTTGAGAAGACTATAAAGGGATTTTAGGTGTTAGAAAAAATAGCACATAATTATCCTGTACTCAAATCCGTAAAATATTTCATTTTTAATATCCGTAAAATATACATGTAAAAAGTCCAGAGTGCTTGGAGCACCTCAGACACGCCCACGCCGCAGCCGGCAAATAAACAGTTAATTTGAACTCGGGTTTGGGCAGATGTGCAAGCTTGAGAGTGGGTTCCTTTTATTCCTCATGTCCCCCAATATGATCCCTAGCATTTACAGAGCTGTACAGTGCAGGCTTGAATTTATTTTTGAGTTTTTATATTTCACAGTTTACGGCCGGTTCCAAGATATGCGGCCGGCCGTAAAAGGAGATCCTTGCGGGGCCGTATAATAGAATCGCGAGTTAACTGAACCCTCGCAAGGAATCGCAGCCTTACGGCCGATTTACGGCCGATAATAGAATGAGGCCCATAGTAATTAAGGTTGAAAAAAGACTTTCAGTACATCAAGTTCAACCTTTTAAGATCTCCTCTGATTTAATATTAATTAATTAGTTGTTAATTAATTATTAATCCATTTTTTTTTCAATTTATTTATTAATCCAGAGGAAGGCAAACAGAAAAAAAAAACAAAGGGAAAAAAAAAAAAAAATTAAAATGAATTCCTTCCTGACCCCAGATACTGGCGATCAATATTGTCTCTAGTTATCCATGATAACCCTGATTTCCCTTTTTAATTAGAAATAAATCCAGTCCTCTTTTAAAGTTAACTATCAAATCTGCTGTCACCACCTCCTCTGGTAGAGAATTCCACAGATTAATCACCCTTACTGTGAAGAACCCTTTTCTTTCTTTAAAGTGGAATTTTTTTACTTCTAACCTTAAGGAATGTCCCCTTGTCAGTTGAAAACCTCTTGGCACAAAAAGCTCCCTTGACAAATCTTTATACTGACCCTGGATGTATTTATATAAGGTAATCATATCTCCTCTTAGACGCCTTTTTTTTAGAGAAAATACGTTTAATGTGGTTAGTCTTTCTTCATAAATTAGCCCCTCCATTCCCCTTATTAGTTTTGTTTCCCTCCTCTGTACCTTTTCCAGCTCTAACATGTCCTTTTTATGAAGTGGTGCCCAAAATTGTACTCCATATTCCAAATGAGGGCGTACTAGGGATTTGTATAGTGGCAGAATTATATTTGCTTCCCTTGCTTCTATACCCTTCTTAATACATGCTAATATTTTATTTGCCTTTGCAGCTGCTGCTTGGCTTTGAGCACTGTTACCTACGTGTTTGTCCACAAGCACTCCCCAAATCCCTTTCAATATCTGATACACCTATGACATAATGTTTCTCTGTGTAATGTAATGTGGGCCATAATAATTAATCTTATGATTAATATCTGATTCTATTTGCACAGGGTAGTGTGTATGTATTTTACATGGCAGTGTGTGTCTTTCATGTTCCTGCCATAAAATGTATTTAGCCAACCTCTCCTTAGACATTATGGTGCCTGAAGCCATTTGTCACCTGCTAGCATGGTTCTCTAATTACAGCAAATGGTTAAATTCTAGACTTTCAGACTCCGGGAGGTAATTATTAACTTTGACATCATAGTAGTACTAGGACAGGTAATGCACTTTTGTTTTGGACAAATGCTGGTTGCTTAAACAAGGGGAGTGACACCGGGTGGGATGGGTGAATAGGAACCCTATTGAGTTCAAATGAAAGGAAGGAAAACATCTGATTAACTCTCAAGGGTAATTAATAATCCTGACATAACAGTAAGTGACCAGGTGGGAAGATTAATAAACCTCTAATGATTGGTTCCTATATGCTATAAATACTGGATTGTGGTTCAGTAAAGGGTGTCAGTTGAAACATACAAAAATTGAGCTGTGCATTTCATTCTGAGGGAATATAATAATTTTAACCATTGGAATTATTTGTGTGCACTCTGCCTGCAAACCTGCTCCTAATTACTGGGGGTAGTATTGCTTTCCTGTGTTCCTGTATCATGAGGACTGTTCCTGGACTGACTAGGCAGGCTAGGCACTCAGAATTAAACCCCAAAAATCCACAGCCTAGAAGAATTCCTGTAAGCTAAATGCAGGTGGTGTGGGGTGGCACATAGTCCATAATCTCTGAGTCATGACAGTTACATATATTTCTGCAATAACTTGTGTTTAATGTGTCTATTGTATGAAATTACAGGATAATGTAGCATACCAAAGGGAAATACTACTTATTTATAAATCATTATCATGATTTAAAAACACATGAGTGTTCAAGTGTTTAAAAAAATATATATCTTCTATAAGTAGGGACAGGGCCCTCCATTTTTTTGCAATGTGATAATAATGTATTTTGCTTGTACTTAACCCCTATATAGAGCTGTCGAATATGTTGATGCATTACAAAATATATTTTTTTTTAAATCTGCATGTTGATTTCCCTGTATTTTAATTAATATTGCTGCAAGTTTCCTCCCTATATAAAGAACCGGCAATATAAAGAACCGTTTCTCCTCTAAACATCTTAGGCCTCATTCAATTGCAGGCCCGTAACTCGCTTGCAGACGGCTGCATGTCTGTGATCAAGTTGCAGGCCCCCGTTGGACTCCGTTTGCACAGCTATTCAATTGCTCCAGGTCGCGAGTTGCAATCCTGAAACCAGCTCCGTAAACCATGCACTGGTTCAGAGAAGTTGTGGGTGGGAACCGTATAAATTTACCGAACCCGTAACCGTCCCTTTCGAATCGGCCAATAGAAAATTAGACTTTCTTAAACACGGCAGTAAAACATGGAGATTATGTGTCAATCAATCAGGTTCGGGGGTCCGATATGTGAAAATAAAGAATTATGAGGATGAATGCCAATACTGTTCTAGTCCATATGGGTGGCCCGATATGGATTAACTCATTGATACCCAAGATCATTTAACCCCGAAATGACGCAAAAAATAAAACTTGTTTCCTGCAGTTGTGCAGGCTTGAGACTGTTGTGCAATTAATTCTAATTTCTTTCATCTCTCTGACCGTAATTTACAGTGCAGGATTACTTTTTTATTTGCAGTTACAGTGCTACGAATTGGTGTTTAACCCCTTTGTGGGTCCTCGAGTACACGTAAGATTTTCTCCTCCATTTACGAGTGTGGATACGTTTGTGAGAAGTGGGGAATTGGAGCAATTAAATAGCGATTTGCAATTGTAGCCCTGAGAAAATTACACCTCAAAGGCTTCTGGATGGTGTAAGTTATGAGTTCTACGGCCGACATTTTTTCAAGCTTGTAACTCGTAACACGATCCGAGCCCGCAAATAGACGCCAATTGAATAGCAAATTTGACTGCAACCTCCACTTGCGAGCTCGGATCTGAAAGTCGCAGCAATTGAATGAGGCTCCTTGTCTTTTGAATTTTAAGAAACACATATTTAAGGAAGTTGTATGGCTTGTGAGGGATTATGGGATGAGGAGGTGTAAACGAAAATGAAAACAGTGTGTGAGGGGAAATATGTTCACATATTTCAGTTTTGTTTCTCAAAATCAGACTTTTTTATTGAATGTTTTGTGTCAGTACATGTTTTAATTGTGTTTTCTTGATAGCCTATTCATAATTTTCATTATTATTCTTATCTGCAATTTTAACTTTTTGCTATTTTAAAGTGTTGTAACTTTGTGCATACTACTAGAATATTGCATTTATTTCTGTTATTTTTGAACACTGGTAGCATGCAATATTCAGTAGCGAAATCCATATTTGGCATTGCCAAACACACAAGAGAACTTGTGGAAGGCAGTAAGATAAAAGTAAGAGAACAAAGAAACAGAACCCAAATATGCATATCCGCTGTTCTTCCTATTTATATTTAAAGTTTTCATAGTCATTTTTTTTATTTTATTTAATGCTATATACTTTAAAAGGGTTGCCTTTATACACATCTGCTGTTTTAAATTGATAGTTTAAATGATATACCTGCTACTTATTTAGATATTAAATTAAAATAGTAATTGAAAACTTAAAAAAGAATAGCCACAAACACAATAATATCTGTACTATATACAGGGCAGATTTTAGTTCATTTTGTTTTCTGTTATGAATTAATTAAAAAACAAACAAATATGAATTGATTTGCAAATGTGCATTTGTTATTAATTTACCTTATCAAACTAAGCTTTTTCTTCATTCTCCATGGTTTATTCCTGATAGTTGAAATCAGCTTTTTCTTTTCTTCTACTTGTTCCATCAGTCTGGCTCTCTCCCCCTCTGAAAGACTTTCTTCATCTGAACTTGATGATGATGATGACGAGGAGGAGGAGGAACTGTCAAAATAAAAAAGTTAAAGCCTAAAAATGCGCATTGAAATAAAGTGGTTATCTACAATGAGACATTGCCCTTGTTTGAAAATCAGACATATATAAAACTAATAGCTTCATAACTTGGGTGGTGGATAAGTAGATCAGTCTACAGAAATAGCAGACAAAAATACAATAAAGAAAGACATATATGTTTCTATGATATAACGTACACCCCTGACTGGAATACTTATCAATGTTAAAAGTAGTTTATGGGGCAAATTTCATAAATCATTCTAATGTTGCCAATGAGAATTCATAATAGGTTGAATCATAAAATATGGATATGATGAGCTGAGATCTTGTTTGCTTAACACATTAATAAGCTTTAATACACTTGAATATGTAGATAAATATTATAGCAGATTAGATTCAACAGCTGTAGATAAGATGATTGCCCATTAAATGAACCATACAATAGTGTTTGGATTTAGAGGTTAACTTTGGAGTGTACAGGATACACTTCCAAGTAGACTGGCTGGGGAGCGGATTTAAACAATTTTTAAAATGGCTCAATGAACTTTGTCCTCTTTGATGGACTTTTTCAAGAACTTGCTTATTAATAATATTTTATCATTTCATGTCAATGCAGATCTGATCTCAGTCAGCCTTTCTGAGAGTGCATCACGTAGATCCCCTAATTATAGACAATGAGGTTCACCTTCTTACTGACAGTGACCATTCAGGAGCAACTGATGTGTAAGTGCTCCAATAGTGTAACAGGCAGTTTAAATTCATGTTATATGTAAGTGTACATATTGTTTTTAATTTTAGATTTAAAAAAAACTGTTAACTGACCATGAAAATACTTTTGCTACTAAGACTTGGTTATCAGAAATGTTAGTTATACACTAAAATGGTTAAAAAGAGAGGAACATGTGAGGTAATTTGATTAACATATGTGGCATAAAATGTTGCAGAGCTAAACATCCATCACTTCTCTCTTACCAGCAACCTCTGTAGTAAACCCCCAGAAGTAGCAACCTTCTACCACCTGCAGTAATTGTGAGTAAATTGAAAATGTTAGATACTGCATCCAAAGCATCTTCAGTGGTTTTATTCACATATAATAATATCACCCTTAGCCTAGCAAAATTATATCAGTAGATCTATTATTAGCTACCTCTTACGTTTATATTATGTTTTACAGGTCATTTATCTTTAGTAATGGGAAAACACTGCTAATGAATGCTCTTATTTGTTGATTAATAATTTAAGCAGCTATGTCATTATTAATTTGGTTCTTCCCTGGGAACCTACACAGCTTAACCTAGGAAATACAACAAATATATTGCTATGGAGGACTAATGTATAAATAAAAATGCACTTGGTACCCTAATAAACTCTTTTGGGCTTCAATATCATCTCTATGCAGATGACACCCAAATCTATTCCCTTTCTTCTAACACATGTCTCCAACTGCCTCTCTAGTATATCCTCTTGGATATCCATCCACCATTTCAAACTAAACATGTCTAAAACTGAACTCCTAATTTTCCCTCCATCGCCCACAGCATCAATTCCTCACATCTCTCTCACTATCAACAACAACATCATCACTCCCACCTCCCCGTTGTCTCAGCGTTCTACTGGACCCCGCTCTGTCTTTCATCCCTCACATACAATCATTCTAGTCTTCTCCATCTAAAAAACATCTCCAGAATACGTCACTATCTTACACAAGACACAACTAAAATCCTAATACACTCTCTCATCATCTCTCAACTAGACTACTTCAACTCGCTTCTTGTTGGCCTACCCACCACCCGACTATCTCCACTTCAATCCATTATGAATGCCTCTGCTAGACTCATCTTCCGTGCACAATGTTAAGTCTCAGCATCACCTCTCTGTCAATCACTCCATAACCCTAACTTACAAAGCCCTCAACAATAACGCTCTCCCATACATCTCTGCTCTCATCTCCAAATACTCACCCACCCGCCCACTTTGTTCTGCTAATGATCTTCTTCTTTCTACAACTCTTGTCACCTCCTCTCACTCCCGCCTCCAGGACTTTTCTGGTGCTGCCCCTAATCTCTGGTACTCCTTGCCTCGCTCCACCAGATTATCCTCTTGCCTCAAAACATTTAAAACCTCACTTAAAACAAATCTCTTTAAAGAAGCCTAAAACCTTCCACCCTAACACTCTTATACCTCTCTCACCCTCTTTTACCACTCACTATACCTTAGATTGTAAATCTGCGAGTTTCTATCCTAAGTACTTTGGGAATTCACCATGGACATTGGATTCCTAGTTCAAGCTTTGCTATTTGTTCATTTGTATTTATCTTGGTCTGAATGTAACTTATGTACTGTATAGCACTACGGAATATGTTGGCGCATTATAAATGAACTATAATAATAATAACCACAGAGGGTTCCAGATAAGCAAACAAATAAATGGAATACCTGCTGTACTTTGATTTCTTCTTCTTGTTATCATTCTTTTTGTTATTTATGACATTTCCTTTGGTTTTTGTTTCCTTGCTTTCTGTATTTTCTTCTTCCTGTATTACTTTTTTGCTGTTGATTTTTTTCTTTTCCTGTTGCGTTTTCTTTTTTTTTTTATTGGGTTGTTCAGACTCAGCCTCAGATTCAGGTTCAGATTCAGGATCAGATTCAGACTCTGTCTCATCCTCTGTTTCAATTCTTCTGGTTGATTTTCGTTTGGAAAATGGTTTCCTTCTAGACTGGTGGTAGTTTGGAAACACGTCACTTTCATCACTTTCACTCTCTTCTTGTCTGGTAAAGTTTTTCATTGAATATCGTGGAGGATATTTGTTTGAGTACTGATTTGGTTTAGAATCTATACAAAAGATATTCAATGGTTTTACAATGTATTCCGTGTATAAAAACATAGGTCATCTACTCATGCTATGTACATGGTATAATATATAAGTTGAAAAAAGCCCAGATTTGATATGATGTCAAAAATCTTAAAAAGATACCCCACATAAGTCAAATTATCTGGCATAAACCCAAAAATATATTTGTATATCATGATTATTTACATCCGTCATCTATTCTGTCCTCTATAGTAACACAATATTAAGATATAAAACCGTAATAATTTATTGAATTATTGATATAGTCATTTTAGTAAAATATACTAATGTATAGATTAGAGGATTATCTCAGTACATAGAGTAGTTTCATCCTTTTTTCTGTCTCTAACTTATAAACCCAAAATGTGACACCATTCTAGGGCAAAATAGACAAATCAGTGGAGTATTGATTAAAAAACACCCAATAATGTACAGGAATCTGCATAGCATATATCTATGTGTATATATGTGACATGTTTGGGGTACCAATCGGCATACCATTGTTTCAGTTTTCAGTGTATTATGTTGACCAAACATATCCTATTATTAGCATTCTCACACATCTCCTTAAGTTATTGTGCAACATTTTAATATTATGTGGACTGAATTGTTCCCCACTTACTTTTTAATCTCTAAATCATATATGCATGCACTATTTTGTTATATTTTTCAAAATTACTTACAACATTATATACCACTATGGGTAGTGTACAGATCAAGCATAAAATTTTAAAAAAAGGGACAATTCCTATTTTGCTGAGAATACATATAATTAAGAAACAATTTTGTACATAGTATCTTGTATACATTTACATCCCATGGTAAGGGGTCTATTTGAAGAGAGGCCTGTTACAGCAGTAATTGGAATGGTTAAAAATAGCAAAGTATTGCAGAGCTAAAAATCCAGCAATGGGGATAATGTACCTCTCTCTCTATCTCACAACCACATATGAGCTGGGTTTCCCCTTAGATATCCCCTTAATACCCACTACCCTCTATGAGTCTGGGTATCCTACAGGAAATGCCACGTGAATGTCATCAGGCCCCTACCTCCACCTGTTGTACTGTGTGGGTCCATTAACCTTATGGGGATTCCCATGAACCCCTATGGAGCGTCTAACCTTAGCCATGGTGGTCCCCTATTAAGGGGAAATCCCATGGGATATCCAGCTAATAAGGAATATTGTTATTATTATTATTATTATTAACTTTTATTTGTTTCGTGCCACCATATTCTGTAGTGCTGTACAGGGGGTATGAATAGGGAAAAACAATATTCAACTTCAGAAAGTGAAGGGTGCTGTTTTAAGCTTAAAATCTTTATAGAAAGTGTTTTTTTGCAAAACACCCTTTACAGTCTAAATGGAATGAAAGGAGACAGAGACCTGGGGAAGAAAAAGGATAAGGAATAACAAGGGTCAGGAAGGAAGATAGATCGAAAGGTGAAAGGTTCTATTGTGTAATTTTGACTGACCCCTAGTGGTGAGAGAATATAGTCAGAAAATAGGAGGTCAGGTGACTTTCATGCCTCTATAAATTAAATCTAAATTGGGGTTGAGGGGTGGCTGAGGGGGGAGTGGAGTGCTTACATGATTTCCCCAGAGTAGCAGTAAGGCAAGGAAAGCAAAATGGGAACATGGAATGAAGGGCAGATAGATGTGTGAGAGAGGAGTGTGATATAGAGAAAGATATTGGGAGGCAGGACAGGGAAAGCCATGTGTGAGGGAGGGGATATAGCTAAGTTATGCAGGCCATAAATGGTGGGGGGGGGGGGAGGGCACAGAGGAAACAGTAAACATTGCAGAGGATTGAGATACAGACAGAAATAATTCTATTTGCCCAGATATAATAAGCATACAGTTGTAATATTGATAAAGAAAATGGTTCCTGGGATGGGGCAAATTCCACAGTCTTCTCCATACCTTCTATGGGGTGATGTTGTCATGATCTCAAGATTTCTCCAGACTAGCAGTGAGGCTGGTGCAAAATACTCATAGAGGATAGCGGTTTTTAATGGGGGATCCTATGGATCCCCTGACTGATAGGCCATAGCAGTAGGTGATTGCTCCTTCCTAGTGTCAGATTGCAGGTATCCAGGTTTTGTCGAGGCATTTTTGTGCACTTTTAGGGGCACTCAGAGAGACCTCTGTTAAGAGGAATCAGACATCGTCATGGGAGTAATGTAATAACAATTTTTAAAATAGTTATGGGACAGACACTCAGGACTTAGGACATTAGGGAAATGCCAAGCACTCTGAAGGCAGAGGTTAGATTAACATGTGTGATTCTAAAGCTTGGTAGTGTTTTACAACTTTACTCAGATTTTTTCTTGCTGGCGTCATAGAATAGAGTCCTATGTCTAATCACCACTTGAGAAAAAACAGAAAAATCCAAACCTTTGGTGGGCCTTGACAACATGTCCTTGACATTGTTTGTAGCCTAGTTTATCTCTATGAAAGAAAGGCTGCTGTCTAAAATTACGCAATAATAATGTAAACCTATATTCTGGTATTATTATCGCTTATTTGTAACGCGCCAACATATTCCGTAGAGTACATAAGTATATACATAAGTTAAGTTACAGGCAATGACAAGTTCAAGATTCACGCATTGCAATGAATGGAGGGCCCTGTCTTTGAGCTTGGAATCCGGTGTCCATAGCGCTTTCCCAAAAGCACCTTGCAGGATTGAAACTCACAGACTTACAATCTAAAGATTATTAATTATTATACTAAAGATTATTCATGTGCAAATGTTCTAGTAATTTATATGGAAATGCTGTTCATGTAGATATAATGTGAACCAAATAAGTTTCCTGTGCTTACTTACCATCACTCTCAGTTTCATAGCTTTCGGCTTGCCCATCAATTTCAATGCCAACTGCAAAAGAGAAAGTACATCAGGTTACATAAATGGTCATCAATTAAATGAAAAACACATTTCAGCATATTTCATATCTGTATAAACTTGGGAGAGCTCCCAAAAATTTGCATGTCATTTAAATCGTGCTATGACATCTTAGATGTAACTGCTCAGTTAGTTTTTATTAGTAGAAATGGATAGGCATGTTTTGGCCTATAAGATGAACCAGACTTTAAGACACATCTTAGCTTTTTTGCACTAAAATACTTTTCAGGATTTTGAGAATTATTCACAATTTAGAAGTAGTAAACCCACCACGCAATTCTTTTGAGATTCAAAAATCTTTGATCCTGAAGCCTATCTCTATAAACACCATGACCGTTCCAGTCCTGGAGTCTCTTTATACACTGTCTTGTCTAATGTTAGTACTCAGTGTGAGTGGATGGTAGCTTGCAATGGAAGCTCATGTCATTAAGCCCTAAGACAGTTATATGAAGCAAAGTCTGAACCTGTTATTATAATAAAATAGTTATTGGGGAAACTGATATATAAATATTAAGTTAGAGACAAATAAAAAAATAGTAAACAAAGTTATTATTCTGGGTATTCAAGGTATTGCCTACTTGTACTGATGGAATAATGAGAAAAAAAAGAAAAGACTGCACTTCACAGTTTTGCCTCTAGTTTTGCCTTTTGTGCTTAGAAATAAACTCAATGACAAAAAAACTTTCCAGTAGGAAGCCAGCACACAGGAGGGAGGAAGCCCTTTGAAACACAAAGACAACATACTGCAGAATAAAAATGGGAGCCCTAGTACAGTAAATATCCTCTGTATAGCTTATATGTTCAAAATAATGCACACTGCTATGTGATTTTCTATTTTTGTCTTTCTGTATTGATGTGTAATGAAATGTTAGCGGTTGGGGAGAAATATGATGTTTGGTGGGTCTGTGAAAAAAAATATGGCAGGAAAAGAAATAATGCAAGGGTAAACATAATGGGAGGGTTCCTTTTCCACTTTTCTATTTATCTCTTTTGCTTTCTACCATCTTCCATTCTCACTTCTACTGTCTTTTTCACTTTCTTCTTTCTTTGCTCAACTCTTCCATGTTTCCTCTCTACATTCCCCTCATTTTCTCTTCCCTTCAAAACTTCCCTTTTCTCCTCTCACACTTTGTCCCTTCCTTTAACCATTAATTTCCATTCCCCCTCTTCACTCTTTCCTTTCTCTCCTGCAACCTTTTGCTCTCCCCTCCCATTTTTTTTTTTACTACCCTCTCCCGTTTTTTTTTACAGCTTTCCTACTTCCTATTCCTTTTCTCCCATGCCCTTCATTCATCTCCTCATGTCAGCCCTCTTTTCTCTGATCTCAATACTTATCTTTTTACTTGTTTACTCCATTCTTCATTTTCTCCTTACCTCTCATCTCCCTTTCCATCATTCTCATTTTTTTTTACTGACACATCTCTTATCCATCTTCCTTATCATCCTATCCTCCATTGCCCCACCTTCTTTTGTATTTTCATTTACACTACTCCCTCTCCACCTACCTCATTCCTGACTTCTTTAACCCTCCTCTTTTCTCTCCTCATGACTCTTTTCTTTACCTTTCATTTCTATTGCTCTCACTGGTCTCCATGCTCTATAACCTAATCATTCTCTCCATACTCATCATCATAACTTTCTCCATTAGAAAAAATTGTATTTCTCACTTCTTTCCCTTCATATTTATTTTCCAATACAACCTTGCCACTTCTTTCCCCGTCTCTGCTTTTTCCCACCTTAAAGGGATATGTAAATTTCCTGGATTATGAATGCATCTGATAGAGGAGAATTAATAGGATATGAAAAACATGTTTGCATGACAAAATACTAAAATATACATTTAAACACTTACCTTGAAGTTAGCAAAATCTATTGTAATTTCTGACAGTTTAAAAGTAAGGTTAACACCCCCTCCAATTTCTTTTGACCTATCCGGTTAGATTAAAGATTTGAGGCATAGCACTATGTTTGTTGCTATGGCAACCCCACAGAGCATATACAGGAAGCAGGGATGAGTCATATCCCAGCAGTGACTGGGAGGCTGATAACACTGCTTTACTATTGGCTGAGAAAGCAAGAGCAGGTAAATAGTGGGTTAATATTGATCCCCGGATGTTTTTTGCCTATGGAGTGCAGAAATGTATTAATCCATCAAACATAGAAATCCCTTTAACCTACTCTTTGCTTCTCGCCCACATTTCTCATGCCTCTTTTTCCTTCCTTCTCAACCATGTCTCTCACTCCTTCCTCCTCATTCCTCCTTATATCTTCAGCTCTCCCGTCCAACAGTGAAGGCATGAGCGAGAGAGAGAGAGAGGAGCAGACAAAAGAAAGAAAGGAGATAGTAAGTGAAAAGGAGGAATAATAAAGAAAGACTGCATAAGAGAGAGGACTGTGCAAGTTGAAAATGTTTTGAAAATATTTTCTACCACTTGTAAGTATATAATATATATAGATATGTGTGTATATTTACTTATTCTGCTTTAACACACCCAGCCCCCCCCCCCCCCCCCGAAATATTTTGGGCACCTATTCTCCCCTGTTTGAACTAGGAATCATTCCCATACAGAATGTCCTAAATTGCAGCTGAGGCTCAAATGTAGCAACTATTATGCATATAACCAGGCTAAGCTTTATAGCCCTTAGATACTAAAAGTAGGTGATGACAGCAGATTCGATAGATAACTTTAAAAAGGGATTGGATATATTTTTTAATAAAAAGGGCATTAAGGGTTATCCTGGATAATTAGAGAGAGAGTATTGATCCAGGGAGGGATCCGAAAGCCAGTATCTGGGGTCAGGAAGGAATTTTATATTTTTTAAATTTAAGAAAGTTAAGTTTAACTTGTTTTTTTTTCTGTTTGCCTTCCTCTGGATCAATTAACAATTAATCAGCATATTGCAGATCAGAGGAGATCTAAAAAGGTTGAACTTGGTGGACTAAAAGTCTTTTTTCAACCTCAATTACTATGTAACTGTAACTATCTAGGATTTTGAAGTAGCTATATATGTACACATATCACATATAATAGTTGTGAAACTGTGAGTCGCCGTCACGCTTTGCGAGGTGCATATGACTTAGGCGATGAGCGGCGCAGGTGCTCTTCGCTGCGAAGCGAGCATTTAAATCGTAGCACCTAGCCGATGAGTGCCAAAGCGCACTTAGCCGATGAGCAGTGAAAAAAATGAAAACGAGGCTGCACGACCCCGAACCGCGCAAAACATTGCAAAACGCGTAGCACTTTTCACATTACTCTACGACCTACAAGATACACTATTATAAAAGCCGGAAAATGCTCACGACATGCCGAGAACTTAAACAGTAGCACTTAGCCGATGCGAGCATCGCGAAGCGAGGCGACCCATTAAAATACAAGACGCGGAACTTTAAAAAAAAAGATACGAGATGCAAACATTTACGAGATTAGCGGCCGAACAAAAAAACAGAAAAACACACTAAATATATACAAAACATTATAAAAACATCACAGGCAGCATGGGCCAACAGCCAGGACGTCTGTGAGGTGGAACGCGATTTTAGCTCGATTTAGATGATTTTCGCAACTCACAAAAGCGAGAATAAAAAAATGGCAGCAGAAAAAAAATGAAAACGAGGCTACACGACCCCGGACCACGCAAAACACTGCCAAACGTGGCCGAAGGTGCTCATTGCGAGGCATGCGATGAGCGCCAAAGACGCTCAGCGCAAGCCTCGCAATGACGCCGAAGGTCCTCACAGTACAAAACGGGTTTAATTATGTCTCAAAC